>CM055834.1:28533482-28766481 GCA_029582265.1 Zoroaster sp. YZ-2022 | reverse complement strand
ATTTGATAGGCGTCAACAAGACCTCAGGGAGGTCAGGTCGACCTTGCCCAAATTACGAACTCAGTCGGTACTTTGTGGCAGACAGATTTTTTTAAGCCCCTGATGACGCCTTGCCCCTTGGGTGCACCACTGACTTAAACGCACTTAGCCTTGATATATTCATCTTTTTATAATATTCATTTTTCAAAAACAAAAAACAATAACACAAAACAAAAACCGTTACTGCAAGGTGCATGTACTTTTTAATAATTAAAATGCAGTCAACCGTTTAAACAACTTAGATAGCCATCGATGATCCAGGGACTCCTGACAGTGTTCTCAAGACATTGTAACAGTAAGGTCCACTTTGTATGACAGTGAACTATAATCATGCCTTTATTAAACTCCATATTCTGGTTCATGATTCCAAAAAACAGTTTCCATTGCCTGATTTATTTAGAAATCGTGATTGATACTAGTTGTGTCTGACCCTTCATACATAAACAGGATGACAGTGCTTAATCTGCTTTGGCAAGGAAAATCTTTTTTATTTGTGTCAGAGAATGAAATTACCTATGATTCCAAAGTGTTATAATTCCATAACCCCAATAGAAAATATACAAAAGAAAATCTGTTTGTAAATTGTTGGACTGTGTAATTAAGACTTTAGAGTTGACCTGACAGCTGTGTTTATCACTATAATTAAGACCAAGATAGAAACATGTTTATCTTTTGTTAAAGATGGACTACAACGATAACTTTCACATTAAATTGACTATCGAACCTTGTTTATGTTGTGGTCATGTTTTTCTCTTTATAATTTTGTTGCAATTTGACCGAAAAAATTAGACCCCGCTTCTTCGATTTTTGAAATTTCCCGCCCTGCACTGGTTCCCGACAAAGACCCATTGAAAATCCACTATGAAATCCACGATATAGTACCAGCGGACTTGTAAACCAGCGAAAAGGGATGACGTACATGAGCACCCCGAGAGTAAACAGAAGACGCCATGTTACTTCCGTGTATATTATACATGCGTTTTCATGCGTCAGTAGAGGCATGAAGTTTTTATGAAGCTTTTTTTCGACGTTGTTGTGTAACAGTTATATAATGCCGACTTCATGTGTTGTTGGTGGATGCACTAGAAATAGTATTAAGAATCCAGAGACTCATTTTTTTCAATTTCCGCGGGATCCTGCGATATCAAAGGAATGGGTGAAGTTCGTGAATAATACACGAAAGTGATTTCACCTTCATGCCAAAAATTCCTGGATCCGCCCCTGCTGATATTTGCCTGTTTTTATCACTTTATCTGGCTCCCATGTATTTAATCTTTTATAATCTTTGCTATTGTTACTTTAGGTTATTTTATTAAAGGGCCTGGGAGCATTTTATTCAAATGGATTTGGTGCTATATACATGTCTTTTATATTTTTTTATTAATGTTTGATTGAAGACAGAATGACATGGCCTGTACACATTTATTGTTATTCTATTCTTGTATTTTACAATTTATTGCCACTGTATACTCAGAACAAGTTTTAAGTTTTATAGGCAGAAGTACATGAGATTTACCATATTAGTCTTTTGTCACACTTCTCCCTTTTGTGATGCAAAGCAAAACCTAATTGAATTAGCTTTAATCCAAGAAAATCTGAACCTGCTCAGCAGTAGAGTTATGCTGATTGTAAGTTTTTTCCTGGGAAAAGAGCAGCAAGTGTGAAACTAATTTCAAAGGATTTCCAGTTCGGTTTAACAGAACAATGGCCAAGTTCCAAACAAGTATGTACAGGATTTTGATTAAGTTGTTTTCGTCATCAAGAGGCAACTTTTTTAATTTTGATATTTTAACCTCAAAAATAAACTCAATTGTTGGTTGCAAATACATACATATTTTGTCTTGTCATTTATTCGAAAGTACTAAGGTCTTGTAAAATTTTCAGTTCTTGGCATCTTTCTGCCATAGTGTATTGTTGGCAACATAAAACAAGTTTATTTCACATTAGTGCTAAATTAATCAACTTCTCCCCCCCCCCCCCCCGAAAAGACACAAAATGAAATACACACGTAATTGATTCTGCCATTGATCATGGTTTATGAACGCACAAAATAATTTGTAACTCCCTCCAGATCATTATAACTAGGGAAGAATGTTACCAATTTAAAAATAAAACAAAGCAAATCGGCCTAATCCAGTGGTGGATACGAAAATCCTTTGTACTGTCCATCAGGTTTGGGAACGTCCTGCGGATTGCGTCCATTACACATGATGGCAGTGGCACCCGGTTGAAACGGCCAAGATATAAACCCCAACATCACCTCACCACTTGCCGATATGCAACATGGCGATATTTTCTGTAAAACAAAACAAAAAAATCAGACAAAATTATAAACATAAGATTTGTGATTTGCATGGTGGAGTATCGATATTGTTTACGTTAACACCATGTGAAACTGAAATGCTATAAATCTCTAACCATACCAAAAGGCAATCATGATCAGTAAACAATTACATACATGTAATGCATGTACAATAAGATATAGATGCACGTGGGTCAACCAAGGTCATATTCAGTTGTGTGCGTTACTCTGAAGTAAACACCGGTGCTCATTCTGGTCAATCAAAAGTAATCTGCTTGATATGCAGATCATTCAAAACTGACATTGCTCTAAAATATTAATGAAATTGATGGTACATTGGCTTTGTACATTCATTCAGTCAACACTCAAATCACTTACTGGTCAAGCGTTCCTTCAACTGCATCTCTGCCATAGTATGCTCTGTACTGAAGATACGCTGTTGCAAGCACTCCTGGGTGGAGGCAGATCGCATCAAACCAATCATGGATGGTAAGGCACTGGTTGGGATCATCCACGTTGATGTCCAGCTGCCGCATCATGTTCTCTGTCTTCTCAACTTCTTTGCAACATATATAGTTTGCGAGCAAAGGCTGAAGAACACAATGTCCACACGAACACCTATTACAAAAAAAAACAAGTTTGGAAAATATAATTTTAGTAACTTTGTCATTGGGGTTGCACTACTTAAAAATTGATCTTGAAATACATCCCCCATGAACTGATCAAGGACAGGTACATCACGAAGGAATACATTTTTCCATGGGCAGATCAAACATTTTTATTGTGCAGGGGTATACTTCCTTTGATTTGAAGGGAAAGACTAAATGTCAATTATGCTTAAAGCATGATGGTAAAACTAAAAGATCATGATTTTATTTGAATTTTGAGCAGTGATTACTTTCCCATCATGTCTTCATAAATACTGGCTAATATTGCCAACAAATCATAAAACGCAAGACATAGTAATTACCCTCAAATTTCCACTGTACATGTATTGTACACATGTACATGTACTACTACATTATGTACCTTGGGTCTCCATCATGTTCGTTCATGTTTTTGTCAAGTATAGCCTATAACTATTTTTGTACAGCAGAAACGAATTGATCAAACGAAGCATCATTCAGTATTTCATTCATGAATCATTTTGTGGGCTTACCAGTCTGTGTTTAGCCGTCTATCATCAGGATTTGGTTCGACGTCTTCGGCCTGACGATCACCGTCACCGGGCTGGTCAACTGCAGGCGCCGCAAGTGGCTCGAACCGGTATGGTTCAGCGCCACGTACTTCGACTTCTTCGTCATCGTCTTCGCCTTCTCTCTTGTCTGGGGAGCTCCCCTCATCGCTAGAGCTGACATCACTATCCTCAGAAGTGCCTATATGAAACTCCTCTTCCTTATCTATACTGTGATCTTCCCAATATTCGCTGCTATCGGCCATTTTCGCTGTTTTTCGGTCTAGAAGATGTCGCTTGTCCGCTGTTGTTCCGCATTGCATGTATGGTAAATGCATACAGTACACACGATCAACTGTTGTGCGTGGGGGTAACAAAGCGTCATGGGTGCTACGTCACACACGAAGTATGAATTATTCATGAGTTGAGGGCTTTTGGTGAAACTGGGCTTTTCTGGGTCGTAGAACGCCGATCAAATTGATTTTTTTTTTGCATGAAGGAACAAGTTTTATTGAATATTAATAATATGTTAGTAATCATTACACATTTCTCGAACGAAAACAGCAACACAGCACTTATCATTATTCCGTTGTAGTCAATCTTTAAAGCCAAGCTGTATTCAGTGTGTCCTCTATTTAATAGGTTAGAGAAACGTGGTGTGTCCTCGTTAAAGCCTGGTTTAGCTGTATTCAGTGTGTCCTCTATTTGATAGGTTAGAGAAAGGTGGTGGTGTCCTCGTTAAAGCCTAGTTTAGCTGTATTCAGTGTGTCCTCTATTTGATAGGTTAGAGAAACGTGGTGTGTCCTCGGTAAAGTCTGGGTGTGTTCTACCTTACAGATGAATGCGGTTGACCTCGATATAACAATTGGTTCATTTGCGCTGGGTTTGTTCTCAATAATTAATATATTTCAGCTGCCGTGGACCTGTCCTCGGATAGATAGTTAAATACATATATTGTGTGTCCGCAGTTGGCAGTATAATATTATGTAGGATGTGTAAAAATGTGTCCTCTGTCTAAATGTGAACTGTCAGATTCAGTACATTAACTGTTATAAACTTGTCCTGTTCATATTTTTGCTTCTCTATGAGGAAATAACAAAATCACCTAATATCATTGTGAACTGACCATTGCATCATATGTCCCCCATTGATCACAATGGTACAGATATCCTCGATTTACACCATATACACGTATGCGCGCGCGTGCATGTGTGGGTAGGCACTGACAAGGTTATGGGGACCTATAACAAAAGGGATGGCAAGACCGCCGTATCTGTGGGGACATTTTCATGTCCCCACAACGTTTTCGGTCCCCACAACTACGGTGCGTGTGTGTGTGTGTGTATGTGTATATGTATATATGTATGTGTGTATATACATACATATGTATATGTATGTATATGTATATATATGTATATATATATGTATATATATAAACGGGTAGCGAGCAAAGAAAAATTGGCTGATGCCGGACTCGAACCCGCGACCTCTCGATTAGCTACCGTACGAGCGCTCTACCAACTGAGCTAACCAGCCCCTATGTATATATATTTATATGTATATATGTGTATAATTATATTTATATATGTTTGTCTTTTTAAGGTATAAAGCCGTTATCTACGCATTCCGATACATGTGTAACTGCTTCTACACTGACGAGAAAACCGTACTGTGATATGGTCACCGCTCGTCTTGGTGTTCTTGTTGGGGGAAACGGTTACGGTGCCAAGTCATCAGATGAGATAGGCCGTATGGGTGCAAACATGATACTACAAGGTGCCTGGGACTACGATATGCCAAAGGAGGTGTTCAAAGCTCAGTGGAAACTGACAGAGGAGACCTCTTCTTTGTCCAATTAAATTGCAATGAATTATGATAATTGTTGAACCTTGTATTAATTATTTATTAACTGTGGCATTTATTGTTTATTTTTCATTAAATTTTTCAGCATCAAAGCAAACTGACGAGATAAATTTTAATTGATGTGTATCGCTTTTAAATTTTTCATTGTCATCTTCCCTCATTAAAGATGCAATATGGTTTTCCTTCGAAAGGATATAAAATAACAAATGAGATAAATAATTGGCCAAATCATTTTCAAATCCATTTGTCATTATTTGACCAGCATTGAATTCATCACGTAGTCAGCGTCATCAATATTCATGTCATAATCAATCCACCAATTACTTGGTCAATTATTTTGTGAAATAATACATACTTTCTCTCCAATGGAGAAAGAATAATTGTCACATTGATATCAAAATGATGGGAAATTTAAGATTCACAAAATATGCATTTTTAACATTACATTTTTTACGTACATTATGGACTGTTTCGCAATAATTCAGTCAAGACTCGATTAATTTGTGAAGTAGGCCTATCTCATTTGAAAGTTATTTATTGTCATATTGCAAAGCCAATGAAACATTATAGAAGCATTGAAATATATCAACAAATTTGAAAGTTCTAAGATTTGAGGCTTTGCATGGTAGAATATCAACATCGTTTCGGTTTGCGGTAATACCATGTGTTTATCTCAACTATCGCGAAGCTGAGGTACAGGTTCTGAAAATAATCTTATCGCACAACTCGTATCTCGACTGTCGCTAAGTGAGATTATGGTTCAAGGGAGAACCATGGGGACTCCACGGGTTACTATCAGCGGCGTAGCCACGGGGGGGGGGGGGGCCCGGGACGGGGGGAGGGGGCACGGGGCGGCGGGCGGGCACGTACCCCCAGATTGTCCCCCACGAAAAAATCCCGATAGTGCCCCCTCAAAAAAAAAAAGCATGACCCCCACCACTGAAAAACCTATACCCCTTGGCCCCCCACTGAAAAGCAAGCCCCTCCCCCAACTTAAAAAGTCCTGGATACGCCACTGATTACTCTTTGGGCAATTCATTTCTCAACAATCGCTAAGTGAGAACCATTGGGTACATTACACAAAATATCCTTCAATACAATTATTGCATGTGAAGCTTTATCTTAAGTTTGATAAATGCATTTGATCTAGCCCACACATTATGTTAGGCCTAATGAGTTAACACTATTGTGTTGTTTTCAAGCATTTAGGCATGTTCTCTTTTGGAAGGTAGTGTTGACTACATTGGTAATTATCCAATTACTGAATTATAATTTAAAAACTTACTTGAAGTTGGGCAAGCATTATTCCGTCTGACCTATTTTCTTTTAATTTTTAATTTGTTTATAGAATACGTGAAATGTATTACATATTTGAAATGGATCCTGGCTGTGATCCATTTTCCACATGAATGCATTGAAACAAATCTGAATATATTGCACTATTTTTCGTTAATGACTGTACGAAATAAGCTGAAACTTTCACAGGTTGCATGGTTTCTATCCGGAGTTGTAGTTGAATACTTTCCATGGGTATGAGTACAAGTACTTATTCATGTACTCCGCTCCAGTCTACATGTTATGGCATAAAATATGGTCCACTTTTGAAACATCGAGGGTAGAGAAAGGTGAAGCCGTTTTATGAGTGAAAGTGGAGTTTTTACAGTAAAAGTGGAGTCAATAAAAGATATAGATCAATTTGTAGTAAAGTTTGGAAGTGATTGTAATTATTACTGTGTCATACAATTTGATGGAGTTTAGACTTTCCGGAATGGAAGGAAACACAATTTGAAGGTTCAGAAGACATACCGGTAGCTTGGTGTACTTAGCCCTCTAGCGGTGAAATGTTTCCCTGCGCCATTTATAATACAATTTTCTATGTTTCGAACACCTTGCTCGACTTATCATCCAGTATAGACGATTTGACCAATGACATCCCATGTTGTTAAGGAGAGGACGAGAAAGTGTAGATTCGTGCATACAATGTACTCGTTGAAGGCGCGAATCTACACTTTCAATATTTGAGCATATATGCGTTCATTAAAATACCGTCTTCTCAATAAGTGTAGATTCGTACAATTACTCAAGCGTGCGTATTTAGTCACTTCTCAACGAATGAAATGCGCCAGTTGGTTTTATGTCTCTTGGTTAAGCACCGCCAAAGGGACTCAACTTAGTAAAGTCATATCTGATAGCGACGGTTCTGGATTTTTCTTAACTCAAAGTACCTTCAAAGCTTCTAGTTCATCAAGTGATACCGAAAATGCTTCACAGGCAACAAAATTCCTCTTAGAACTTGGAAGACGATATAAACGAAAAAAGCTACAACAGCAGGGACAACGTCGCATTTCTGCAATGAAACTTTGCACTTCTCTGATATATCAGACGAAGACACACGAGGGGACCTCCATGATAAAACTGATGCATCTGCCGGGCATGAAGCTGAGGGTGACAAGCAGGCTGAAGAAAAAAGTATCATGTAGAGTGAAGACGATGGCAACTGAGAACGATGCTCGAAAACTTAAAATATGGTAACTAGTGGCACTAATCTCATTTTCACCTCTTTCCCAGGTACTCAAAAGCAACTGAAAAGATATGCGCATGGGCGGTTCGCACTTATATAGCAGCCCGAGTCGCCTGTGAAGTTTTTTCCAGACACTCGGAAAGCACCAAGTATACAGTGCTATACACACGTCAGTGTAGGGCAAAATTAAATCAAACAGACCAGCTGTTATACACTCATCCATTTTATTCTGGAGGTACGAAAAGTTAACAGAGAGGAATACCCAAGTGAGACATTATACGAGTTGGTGTTGAGCATTCAACTGTATTTGGCGATGCACATCAGTTAATTCAAAACGAATAGTTTTTCCACTGAAAAACACATTAGACACTCGAAAGAAAGCTGTCAGCTGCAGGTTTTAGAGTCAAGAAAAAACAAGCCTAAATTATCACTATCAACGAGAAAGTAATGTGGGTCAAGAACATTCCGTCAAGGAATACACCACAGAAGTCAGTTGACACGCTGCTGTATCTTTTTAGCATCCACTTTGCACTAGTTGACACGCTGTTGTCTTTTTAGCATCCACTGTGTGCTGGCGAAGAACACAGACAGTTGCGCTTCAAACTACCAAAGAAAGAAACCGCTTCTTGAGATACACTGAAGATGTATCGAAAGCCTGTCAAGAGAGACTAAATCACTGGAGAATAACACCTAAAACTGTAGATGCCTACGAGAACACTGGAAAGCCTGATAGATGCATTGTACGAAGAGTACATATTATGTAATCGACTCTAAAGTGTTCCCCAGCATTCTACCTATGCCCCCTTACCAAACCAAAAGGTGAAGTTTGGTATAGCTGCCAACCACATGGTATTCACCAGCTATTAAACAAACACAATGAAGCGCCTGTGTTATCAAGCTGGATTGAAAAGGTTCTGCCCCAACCATTCCCTGAGAGCAACGACTGCTGCTTCAAGGCTGTACCAGCAGAACTTTGACAAGCAGCTTATTTGTGAAACTTCTGTGCGATCTTAAAAGAGAACAACGGATGGACAACGAAAGGCCATCAGAAAGCTCTCAAAAACATAGATAATCATGTCGCGCATTCAAGCAATATCTCTGCTGAACTACATCATCTCTGGGGGAAGGGCATACAGTTAATATAAATGTTAGTGTGAACATGCCAAAATAATATAACTAAATGTTCTTGTATTGATTTAAATTGTTACAAAAGATAGGAGAGTAATTGTAATATTTGAATCCAAAAAGCAACAAAGGCATTTTGCAACCCTGTAGTGTGATGATATATGTTTAAAATACAACATTTGTATGTCAACTATTAATTTCGCATTGCTAAACCTTAAAATGTGTGCTATTCAACACGTATTTTCAAATTGAATGTATGTGCTCAATCAAGATGCATAAATCTTACTGACTTGTACATTCTGGTTCTCTGTAAAATTGTTTAAATTCTTGTTATTTGTGTTATTGTCCATTTTGATGTGTTTTGTAAAATGACCTTTGTAAATGCTGATTATTTATCTTACAAAATTACAGTTTGTTACTGGTTTGCAACATTATCGCTTTCCAATTTACCTCATTTCAACAGCACCATTTCTTTCAAACCAGTATCCAACAGTAACTTTCTAAGAAAATAATAATTGATTTACAAAGGTCTTTTACGAATCTATACACTTTACTGTAAATTGCGCCGGGCACAAAATGTACACTGGTCTAAAAAAAAAAAAAAAAACTATAAAATATGATACTTTGAGATATCAGCAGAAAATTCTTAAATTTCTTTATTTTTAATAAGGTACTGAGTACTAACATTACATCTCAAATCTTATTCATCTTAAATTTTGTTTTTTGATGTAGTACAAAATGCATTATCTGCATACACATAGGCTACACATATTCTTTCCTGGCGGGAAATCACCCTGATACTCTAAAGGTCACGCAAAGTGTAAACAAGTCACATGATCTACAAGGTAGTTTTCTTCCACCATTTTATTAGAAACATTTACAGTGGAAACTTTCCTGATAACCGGTAACACTTGAATGGATTTAATGGATATTTAATTAACCTCCGTTTGTGTATACATTTGTTGTCTTTAGTTCAAGCAATAATGTGAAGTCACTTACATTACCGCTATGACCACAATGTTGGGTCATTTTGTACCAAAACATAATTTGTGAAGAATTCTGCTAAAAAGAGGCTGATTCAATCCCATGATAGCAGTATTTATGTCGTAAATGCATATATTCAGCAAAGAACAACATTGCATGTTAACGTAATATCGGTCATATTGGGGAAGGGGATCCTAAATAATTATAGGAAAAGTAAGATAAATTTAGCGTGATATTATAATAATTTCATAGGGGCACATTGTGTAATGTCAGTAACCAGTGTAACAAATTTCTTAAATTATGTTTTTGTGCCGAGTAAGGTTTGGGCAACTTCTGTGAAAAAGAAAAAAAGAAGAAATTATGGCATTAAGAATGAGCCCACTGCCTCAAAAATGCAACGTGAGTAACCATGGAATTGCCCTTATGTGTTCCTGTTAAAAATTTCATATTCCTTTAAAACAAAGATTTTTACAGTATAAGTAAAGGTTTATACGTTTTATTTCAAAACTGCCGAATGTTTTGTGTTTGTTTCAACTTGACCTTACACCAATGAACTGGGCAGTAAGCATGTTGTATACAATTATGTAGTTGTTTATGACAAATGCTGAAAACATGCATTACATGTATGTGATAACGGGCATAACTAATATATCAAGCAATAGGCCTATCCACCTATACCTTGACTGGTAATCTAATATATATAATTATATGAAACACACCTATCATTGTCATTTAAATTACACTGCTCTCTCCCCAGCGGTGTCTATTCAAGATAAAGAACATCGCCTTTGGCTCGGTCATTTATCGCCCCTGGCCATGACCCGTAGGTCCTTATGCTGCAGTAAAGATCGTGCGAAAAACTTTTATTGCTGATTTCTGAAACTGAAAACCTGACAATAGCTGTAATGGTATGTCGAATGGCACTGACGTTTGTGTCACAAATAACAAGGATCTATGTAAGTGTTAAACAAATATTGAGTGTCTTTAATATTTCGTAAAATGGAAATTTGCGAATTATAATAAGTCACATCTGAACTGAACCATTTCACTTAGCTTCACTTCCTGAAAATGATCAGTTCAGACGTTACCTTGTGCAAATACTCTTCCCATTGTTCTCAGAGGCACTCAATAATTGACATAATTTATTCCAAGATATTTGACAATGCTTTTCAAAGGGCCCTTTAAATGACTTTAAATAATGGGATTGTATGCAATACTTATAAATAACAGCTGCTACACTATAAATGGCATGGTATTCCACTTAGAAATGTCAACATAAGCATGTTTTGTAATCACCACAAAGGGACTTTTGTGTATACGAGTTGCATGCCAGCTGTTACAATTTTGAACTAGTTGACTCACCATAAGTCAGTGCTTCATGACTAAATACAAAACTTAAATAAACTTTCTTTGAGAGAGAACCTGATATTGTCATTTAATAACTGGGTTAATACTTTGCACTGTTTGAAACCGATGACGAAGTTGCTGCTCTGATAATTAAGTCACAAGCATGCTGGTGATCTGTGACATAGGTGCACAAGGTATATCCTGTTGTTAAGTCCACACTTATATGCGCGTGCATTCTTTTCGCTTCCAAAGCTGACATACATTGTGTGTAATTTAGCCAATATTCCAATATTCCTTGGCGACATGATACACACAACAATAAGTTGAACACAATACATTGCCATATCTTTCACACAGTCATTGTCACCATGCATTCATACAAGATTAAAGGATCACAGAAATAAAAACCAATATGGCTCTTAATAAATGTGTTTTGCATAATAAAACAAGATATTTGTTAGCTTTTTTCATAATTGAAGTTTGTTCTGTTCATTTTGGAGACTTTTATGCCACTTCACAAGCCCCCACTTTATTGGCAATTAAGTGATGTAATGCATCACGTGATACCGTGACGTCAGTTTAAAGAACGATTTCCTAGCATTGCACAGCTGTTTGTTTGTATGTGTACGTGTCCAATGCGCTTATGTCAAAACTCCAATATATGTGTATACATATTTTCATCCTAAATTTCCTTGAAAATATACATCATGCCTACAAGATATGTCGTAGCAGGCTGTAGTAATACTCCTAGCGAAGGTGTAAGCCTCCGTAAGTTCCCTAAAGACGAGCCACTACGAACAATTTGGGCCACAAAAGTGCGGTTGACGAAGGCAAAATGGTTCGGGCCGTCTCCAACCAGCATGATATGTAGCAATCAAACGAGCCTAAACTAACGTTAAGTCAGATCCAACATGTCCGATCTATGTACTGTGTGCGCCGCCATGTTTGGTTTTTGACATTACGGCGTAGTTCACAAATCATACATGAACGTTACACTATGCGGCAATGAACACCAACGGTGCTTTTTTGCGACCTTCGTATTTTGATATTTTCGATTTTTTCAACCGAGTTTGGGTCACTAAATGATCAATTTCTTCACAAAGATAGCAGTTTGGTGAACGAAAATTACACATTAGATACTTTGTTAGTTACTTATTACCTCAGTAAAGGATCACAATTTCATCTAACGACGATTCAGCCATTTTTATGTTGTTTTCCAGCGTGGGCATGTGAATGAACGCGTTCGCTGTTGTATATGTATGTGGCTGGCATCCCCGGAAGCAAGCCTTCTTCTTTACGTGACGTCACACATAGAGACGTTCAGGATGCAGTGCAAATGGCCCCCTTTTAGGGGCGTGTTAATCGGCGCCGATATCCTCTTCGGAAAAGCTTCAAATTATAAGTAGCTCGCTAAAAATCAATGAGCTATTTATTTTTTATCATTAAAAATACCATATTTTAGTATCTCCATGGCATTTACGTCTATTTCTGTGGTCCTTTAAGCATAGTAATGATATACACCGTAATGTCATAATGAGCATGCATTCGGAAGGAGAATAAAATCTTTTAAATGAGCTTTCCAACAATGATATTTTGTATTCCTATATTTTGAATGAAAAAAAATCTGTAAAAATACCTTTCTCAGAATTTGATCAAAAAAGTATAAGCCTCTGTATGTACATAGTAATGCATGCTGAGACACAAAGTATTACACAGGGACTGATGCCACATTTTTTTCTCTCAAAAAACACTTCAGACAGAATAATTTAATGGGTTATATTTTTAGCACCACCACCACCTTCTTAGAGTAAACGAAGTATTTCCCCTCCCACCTTTGTCGGTCCAAATGAGTATGTTTAATTCATGATTTGGTCAGTATAATACATAATGCATTTTTATTAGCACCACTCTGATAGCCAAGGCTAAGCCACATGTCATAATCTTTCAAGGAGTATTTTGATCATAGATAGAACCAACTTTTAAAGTGCACTGTGCTAATTAAGGGTCTCTTTATATAGTGGATGCCAAAGATTGATGCACTACTAGTTCCATATAGGTTTGTGACACCATGATAAATACCTGTGTATCTTTTGCACTGATATAATGATACTTGTTTTCCATTTCACTGAAATAGTTTTCCCTTCATTTACAAAGCTGCAAATCTACACACAGCTATCAAATTATATATTATATATATATGCTATGAAAAATAAGCTGAAGGCACACAATGTAAACTATCAGCAGACACAAAATGTCTTTGGTTTTCCAGTTATGATGCATACATACAGCTGAGAGATACAGAGGGTGAAGGAACATTTTGCATGTATTTCTGTTAATGAGGCTTTCCAATCAGGATACCATTCAGCACAAATGACATCATGGGTTCAGTGTGGCCTTTGATGTAAACATTGCATTTTGATACCACATGCATCAACAGGGCTTCCCTGTAATTGACCTGCCAAAGAAGCCAGTCTACCAGTACCGCCCTGTCATTTTAAGCCTTGAATTTACTTTAATCAAACGAATGCAGCGTCAGATATATTCCACATATTTTAAAGAAAAAATATGGGACATTAATTATTTTACATATATCTATATTGCCTTGTGTTTCAAAGATGGCAAGGAAAGGGTCAAATAAAATCATCCATATCATTTCCATAGTTATCATAATCCTCATTCATACCAGGTCCTTTGCCAGCCTTGCCACTGCCAGCTAATACAGCCTTTTTGCTCTTCTTCTTGTTCTTGTTAACCTGAAATACAAGGAGTGCATGGTAAGATGACAGAATTGTCTTTGCATTTGTTAGTGCAAGGGTAAAAATCAGAGTTTAGTTTCTGCTACTCTTTTTCCCCCCTGAATCAAGATAAACACAACCCAATTGTAACATATTTCAACTGATACCGTTGTGCAACTATCAAGAAAATGCATTCAGATTCTAATGTGAATTTAGGACAAAGAATCTTAACTTGAACAGGCAATAATTTAACTTTTCTTAAAAATTAAAGCACATCAGAGAAATAATTTCTAGGGAAGATTAAAACCATCATCAGCTTTATACTAACTAATTTGGACATAAGTTGACCATTTTGTTATTTTTGAACTACCATCAAACATTGATTCGTCTAATTAAGAAACCAAATACATACCGTACAATGTAGCTTTAATATTCATAAATGTGCATTCATATTTTTTCAGAAATGCCCAAGACAGTTTAGACAATCTGATTGGACAAAACGTAATCATGTGGGGGTACATTAGACTGGCTTATCAAAATCAGAACAGTGTGTATGCGCCAGCTGTTTTATGTGACACGCGACACAGATTTCAGCCAATCAGTGTGCTTTGGAATAGGCTTGGGTGGTTCCAGAATTTCTGGAGCCGGTTCGGTTAAAAACAAAAACCGGTTCCAAGAGATTCAAAGAAAAACATAAGGATTAAAGAAAATAATCAAACGTATGGTCTATTCAAACTTCATTGCGCCCTGATGCGAAGGAGTTTCAAGTTTCAACCGCAAATGCAGTGATGATAATGTTGTTTAATTTAAAATGTTTCAGAAACTTTAAGAAAACTTTATGGAAACATTAAGCATCAGCTTAAGTCAGAGATTTTTTTCCATTATCCTACCATTAGCATGCAACTTTACATACCGTGGCTTTGCACATGCTTCAGGGGTTGGAGCAATTAAGCAACTGTTCCATCCCCTATACAAGGTACCGTACTATCATCCATGCCTATTGAAAGTACATTAAGAACACTAGCAACATGACTAACTTTGTCACAAGATTATCCATATTATGGGGCTACCTTGATCACTTCACTTCTCAAGACATGTGCTGTCAACATTTTTAACAACATCTCCATGACCAAAGTATCCATGTTATGGGGCAAATTTATAAACAATTCAGTGACACACAATGCATACTACTAATGCACAGACATTGCGGTTTGAATCAGTTGTGTGTGGTGCCTTGACTGGATCAGGTGTTTTGACTGGAGCCGGTGGCTCTTGGCTCTAGGGTTGGAGCTCAGACAACTGATTATTTCAATTGGAGCTCAGAGTTGGGTATTTTGCCAGAGCCGGCTCCTAGCCGGCTCTGGGAATCGGGTATTTTACTGGAGCCGTGGCTCTGGGAACCGGGTATTTGAATGTCTCGGCTCCAGAACCGACTCTTGCAGGTACCTGGTTCTTTAATAGAGTGGAACCACGGTACCCGCCGGAACTGCCCAAGCCTACTTTGGAAGTGTTTTGTGTGTCCCCAAAATGTGAATTTATCCATTTCTATTTGATTTTACTCAACAAAAATTACATTTTTAAAAACATGTTGAAAATGGGCATTTATGAAATGGAATAAAAGTTTGATGTTTGGTCGTTACTGCAGGTTAACAACCATTTTTGGGGCGTGGTCAAAGGCGATAAGGACCTCACCAAAACTGGTCGTTAACCTGCGGTAAAGACCGTGGCGACAAACTGTTATTCCCTTATTGAAATCTACTATGTTTCAACTAAAAGTACTGTTAATTACACAATATATAACCAAATGTATTCATTATAATATAACCACAAAGAGTTACAACTCACCTTTTGAGCTTTTGCCTTCTCATTTGCTATTGCTGTTAGACTTGCACCTAGTCTTTTTACTTGGTCTCCTTCTACTGTCAATTCAGATCAAATCAAACAGTTAATTATTTCATCTTTCATTTATTAAATATTTTACACATTTTTGTAGTAATCCAAAATAGCTTGATTTGCATGAATCTATTTTGGACAATTTTGATTCCCATAAACTTGTGCATAAGAAAACAACTATTTAAGGGTTATTTTTCTTTCCGTAATATTTTATTTTTTATTTATTTTTTTTCAAAATTAATGTGCAACATTAAAATATTCAGCCCTTTATTGTATAAGCATCAACAGATCGTTCATCAATGGGGGAAAAGGGAAAGTAATATTAATTTAAAGACCTGACATCTTTCTCTAAACCACTACTAGTCCCATATGGTTTATGACATACTGCAACCCATAGCTGTACTAAGGGTCTTAGACTCTTAGACCACAACTTTAGCTCAAATCAAATAACACAGCCTATTTCCTTCCGACTTTGTAAAAATGGCTTATAATCTGTTTATTCTCAGTCAGTAATGAATAATTACAGATTAAATCACTGCATCTAAAGAGTTTATTTAAAAATTTTGGTAGGACTACTTACAACTTAAGCTGCAGGCCTGGAACAGGTTATCGAGCATGTCTACATAGTGTGGAGAATTCTCAAGTGGCTGTAGTTTTTCATGCAGAAGCTTCCCAAATTGCTGAAACTCATCTTCCGTTGTAGGGTTTATCATGTCTATTCTTGATCTATCTGCATCAGCAGACACACCTGAAATGTAAAACAAAAGAGTGATTTAACCATCAATTGACAATAAACAGGACAAGAGAAGACAATCATTGATTTTTCGAAATTGTCTATGATTACATGTGTATGTTACCAATACTATGAAGCCCAATTATGTTTTGACTTTTGCTAATTTTTGTGGGTTAACCCTCCTACTATAGCTGCACTTTAGTGGGAAGTAGCTATAAAGGTCAAAACCAGTCAACTGCCTGTTTTGACTGTTGACCCAAATGTGCACACAGGGGCATTTTTGACTGGTTTTTACTGTCATTTTGACCACCCTCAACAATACCAGAAAATGCTTTTACCAATCAGAAATGGCTGACTCATTTTGACCTGTAAATGTACTTACTACACGTAAGGTTTGACAGTGTTTGACTTTTAAGTGCACTAGATATACCTTGGCATGTATATCAACATTTTGACTGTTTTTGACCCTTGTAGTAGCAAGTCAACATTTGACATTTTTTATATCTGACAATCTGATAATAAACACTGAATCTACAGTACATTATGAAACACAGGGCTCACAAAATTAAAAACAAAGGCACTGGCCCTTAAGGCAGGCAGTTTGTTAATCTGGTTGCCCAAAATGTATTTTCAGTTGCCCTACAAGAAATATTACCCCAATATAATTCCAACTCAAATTGAGAAAATGTATGTTAATAGAGGGCATGCTTTACAAAGGGACGATAAAAGAAAGCACTGTTAACACTTGTCATCTTCAAAATAGTGGCATCCTTAGCGGAAGAATTTGGTAATTTGCTTATGGCTGTGAACTATTTAAAAATTGTTTGCCTTTCTAACTTTAAAGTTTATCGTGGATAAGTCAAACTGAAGGAGGATAAGTCAAACTGAAGGAGGATAAGAGGTTTGTTTGCAGACAAAAAAGTGATTATACATCAAGCTTGCAACAAGTTGTAAATGTCTGAAAATATTTTTTTGTTGTTGTCCGATTTCTGTAAGGCCTGTATGTACTATACAAACTATTGACCTCAAATGGATCTTTGATTCTTTGATAATTTTGCCACCACAGTATCAAAATTATACCTACCAAATGTTTCCATAGCAACCTGCAAATCTGATTCTTCTTGAAGTTTCTGCTGTCTTAACTTTTCTGCTATTTGCTCGTCTGGAGTTATTTCCACCTGTTCTTCCTGAAAAAAAAAAAAAACCAAAACAAGGATTGTGTCAAATAACAAATTAACTGATGCAGAACCTGCGACATCTGTATAACCCATACCGATGCTCTACCAAAAGCCACAAAGCACACAATACTAATTGCAATTGTACAAAGGAATCAACTGTTATTTATTTTTCTGATTATTAGGTGTTCAAGCGACAGCTCGAACACCTGTACTGTTTTTTAGGTGTTCGAGCCACAGCACGAACACCTCTTGATATTGTTCGTTTTTTTGTTTTTTTTTACTTTTTCTTCTCCTTCTTTTCGGTGAATATCCAGAGCAAAAATCATAGTTGCAGAGTTCACAGAACCTTGAAACTTCACACATAGTTAGACCTTAACATGTAGTTGTATCTTAAGTTGTGACGTCATAGTGAGGTCATCAGATATCGAATTACACTCAATCAAAGTTTAATATTTCAAAAAATTATATCTCATGAACCACAAAAGATATTTTCACAATATTTACACCATGTTATAGATCTTGAATTATGTGATTTTTCGTACACAGACGTGACCCCAATCTGACCTTACTTCCTGTCCAAACCGGAAGTCAAAGTTTAATATTTAAAAAAAAATCATATCTCAACAACTACAAGAGGTAAATTGCCATTTTTTGCACCATTGTATAGATTGTTAATTGTCGAAAAAAAATTACACAAAGGTGACCCCAATTTGACCTTACTTCCTGTCCAAACCGGAAGTCAAAGTTTATTATTTTTAAAAAATCATATCTCAACAACCACAAGAGGTAAATTCAGTTTTTGCACCATTGTACAGATTGTTAATTGTCAAAAATATTGACAAAAACATGACCCCAATTTGACCTTTACTTCCTGTCCAAACCGGAAGTCAAACTTTAATATTAAAATATTAAAAAATCATATCTCAACAACCACAGGGGTAAATTCACAATCTTTCCACCATTGTTTAGATTGTTAATTGTCAATAAATATTTACACAAAGGTGACCCCAATTTGACCTTTACTTCCTGTCCAAACCGGAAGTCAAAGTTTAATATTCAAAAAATATTTTCAAAATCGTACATTATTAGCGAGGACGACGGTTTCGTCAAAATCACAATTCGTATCTGGAACTACATGAAAACGGGTTGTAAAAACTCGCCAAAGAAATAAATGCCTTCTCGCAAAGAATTTCGGTACCAAAATTTACCCTTATGTAGCAGAACAGTTGTTTTTCACATTTGAACTGTTTTTTCAAGAATAAATAATGTGATTAAGTTCAAATCATTGAAATGGACTTCAAACAAATCATCGTTGGTAACCACATCATATTTTACAGGGTACTCTTTAATATGAAAAACAAATAATAATGCAAAGTTTCTTTAAAAAACATTCTGACGTCATCATCACTGCCCTGACAAAACTCGAACACCTATGTGTTTGTAATATCACAAACACTTCCATCTAGTTTTTTAATTTTTTTTTACTTCTTCTCAGTGGCGATTGTCCGGCAACAAAGGCATCCTTGCTAAGCATATACAGCCTTCAAACTTAACACATGAACAGAACATAACAAGCTGACGAAACCGTTGCTGTGACATCATGATGATGTCATCAGGTGTCGAATTACACTAAATCAAAGTTTAATATTTCAAAAAATTATATCTCATGAACCACAAAAGATATTTTCACAATCTTTGCATCATATGAAAGATCTTGAATTATGTGATTTTTCGTAGACAGACGTGACCCCAATCTGACCTCTCCTTCCGGTTGAAACCGGAAGTTGAATATTTAAAAAATTCATATCTCATGAACCACAAAAGATATTTTCACAATCTTTGCATCACCTTAAAGATCTTAAATTATGTCACATTTCGTACACAGACATGACTCAATTTGACCTCTTCTTCCAGTCGAAAACGGAAGTTTAAGTGAACAACTATTCAGAAGTACTATATGCACAGCCCATTTCGCATGTGAACGGCCTTGAAGGTCTCTCATACCACACACACAGACAAGAGGCCTTGTATATACAAGTGCATACAGTGTACACAAGCGTATCATACAGTGTATACAGTGTATACACTGTATATGCAGTATCTAATTAGAATATAATACATTACAGTTTACGGTAATTTCACTATCGTTGTCCTTTATTTCAAGCTGTTATTTTTGTACAGTTTTGGAATTGTTAACACTTGTTCTAAATCTAACAGTGAATTCTAACAGATCGTTTTTTAAGTTGGCATTCATGACTTCAGTTAACTCGGCATTCATGACTTCAATTAACTCATCGTGAAGTATGATGTTTCACATCTTTTCGAGATTGATGCAGTCAAATTAACAGGCATCGATGTGCAGAGGGTTTTTTAAAGAATTTATTTCTTTTTTCTTTCGTTTATGGGCAATCAATTTCAGGGTAACAGTTTTCCAATGCTCCCTTGACAAAAGGTTTTCAGGCACTGAGTTAATTTAAATACAAAATCAATTAAATTTTATTTTGAGGCTAGAGATCTTCTTTTTAACTTATGTATTTTATTTCTTTTCTTTTTATTATTTTATCAACTTAATTAAACTTACTTTTGCAAATGGAATAATGTGTACAATTTTTTAACGAAAAGCATCAATAAATTTCCCACAATGATTGTTTAATAAACAATGTGGCAAAAAAGAGTCTAGAAAAACAAAATGGTTGGTAAATTTTTCCAAAATTGTTCGGTGTTACTTTTAAATATTGGTTTTGATTAGCCGGTTAGCAAATTTCTAAATGGTCAGTGAATTTTGTTTCATTTTAATTTATGTAATAACCAATGATATGTTTCATTATCATTAATAAATAAATTAATTAAAAAGATTAACCCTTTCAACTCAGGCCTGTGTAAAAATTGATCGCCGGCGATCGATAAATTTGGAAGCTTGTATTTTTTGTTTGCCGCCCTCTATTTGCTTATGTTTGATACCAATTTGTAGCTTATTAGTCTGGCTTTCCAATGATCAAGTTTGTTTTGTGATTGAACGTACATGTAATGGGTCTTGAGGGTGATACGCGAAGGACACCAGACCGCATGTTTTTCGTGAACGTTCGGTCAATGTGTTTTACGCGTTAACGTGAGTCACATTCCTGCCGCCGTATTCAGGTAAAATGCCCGTGTGAAAGTGTAAGTCAAATTTTTCCTTAGAAATTGATGTGAAGTTTTACAAATTTTTGTTCTGTTGTGGCAATGTATGAATACACATGTACATGTACATTTCCAGTGTAATTTCCAGTGTAATATACAGTGAGTTACTCATTATTGCAAAATTTGTACCAAAATATGCCAAATTTACGTTATTATTCTTGCCTATTATAGTATGAAAAATAAATACAATTGGATTTTTTTAAATTTATGCATAGAATGAGAGTTGTTCTTTGAAACAATGCATTCAAAGCACTCCTAACCATAGTGCATCATATACTATTTGCCCAAAACTCACAAAAAACATTAAAATTACCCAAAAATTTGTTATTCAAAATCGCCGCCATTTTCAGGGGGTACATTAAAAAAAAATTTAACCTCAAAAAATAATGCCCAAATCATCGGCATTCAAATGGTATATATAACTTACTCATATATCTAGACATTTACTTATCAGGGAAAGAATATTGAACCCAACGTCATCAAAGTTTAGAGCGCCCCAGCGGCAGTTTTAAAAAGGGATTATTTTCTAATCTCAGAAATTGAACCAAAGCAGGTACTAATGTTATTTTTTCATAATCATGAGGTCATACATGACCTTCAAATCACCTGATCTGACCTTTACTTCCTGTCCAAACAGGAAGTTCAAATTCAACACATTCTAACGCAAAATTGATATGTCTTTTGAATATGAAATTGATATTATTATTATAAAAGATGATAAACCCTTGCACAATATGATATTGACATCATCGATGATAATTTTATTGAACTAGAAGTTCACACGAACACTGTGTGTTTGTTCCAACAAACACTTGAGCTCTAGTTTATTTTTGTATTATTTATCCTGGCTAGTCTGATCAGTGATTATCACTGTTCTCCCTCAGGGCACAGCTTTGAATTGGAAGAAAAGAAAGAATTGTTAGTTTTAGAAGTGGAAGGAAAACCTCAGAGAATTTAGGAGAAACACCACATGATAAAGTAGGGACTGAAATCTCAATCAACTTGTCGGCTGGGGTACCAGTGGTTGCACGTTCAATCAGTAAATTAGTTTTTGCTCAACATCATGTTGAGCAACAACCAACAATGTTTTAAATTTGGGGAGCATTAGTTATATATACACTGATGCACAACAAGAATGCATAAGCGTAAGTAAAAATTGGTTCTTGGATTTATTTTCTAGCCATCTTTGTGTATCAAGGGGAGAGGTCTTTGGGATCAGCAAACAATGATACCAAACAAACAATTTCTTACCATTTCTGTCTTTGCAGCAAGCTCTTTTTTCCTCTTTTCCTCTTTTGCTTTTAGTGTTGCTTCTAGAGACTTCTTCTTCTTTACTTGGACAGCTTTCACTGAAGAAAAATCAAGAACCCAAAATACATTATTGGTAAAAATTCATAAAGGAAGAGATCAAATGGTTCTCTTATTTATGAGAAAAATGCAAAAGTTAATTTACAATTTTTCCATTTTGTCAACATATGCAGATACTGTTCTTTCTCACACGGTACTTTCTATCAAAATTCATTTGTTATGCCACTGAGTAAAAGCAAGATAACTGGACAAACCATAGTAACATACATTGTTGTCTATAAAGTTTCAACACATTTGTTGATTCTTATAATGTTGACTTATCAACATTAAAACAGCTTTTAATAATAATAATAATAATAATAAGTCAGTGTTACGTGTATGTATAAAGTGCAAACTTTACATATTACTATTCCAGATTTATTATTACTATAACACAACAATATCTGCCCTCACAGTTCCCCACTTATCAACAACTTCCATTCTTCAACCTTACTAATCTTAACAATTTTCCAGCAAGTTGACTGACCATTGACTGATCAACTAGAAGATTAGCTGTGTAGATAATAATAATAATAATAATAATGTGTGGATTTATATAGCGCACGTATCCACCAACTAAGTGGTGCTCAAGGCGCATTATATTATTATCCCTGCTCATAAGGCTCATAAGGCTCATAAATCATTCCTGAAACCATCTCAGCTCCCTGGGGAGTATACAGCTCAATTGCTGCCATTTCTAGCACATATAGAGCAAACCAACTCTGCCTTCACAGGTACCCATTTAACCCCTGGGTGGAAAGAAGCAATTATGATTAAGTGTCTTGCTCAAGGACACAAGTGTCACGTCCGTGATTCGAACCCACATTATGTTGCTAACACCAGAACTTGAATCCGGTAAGCTAGACCGCTCGGCCACGACACCTCATAACACGACACCTAGATAACAGTACCATGTACAGTTTAGATGGACAGTAGCATTTGGCAAGTAAATGATTAAGTAGCCTATGCCTGAAGTACATGTATTTACAAACCTGTTTGTTCCGTTTGTTCGTCTTTCTTTTCATTGTCAGAGTCTTCCCATGTATCCTAATATTGCAAAGGTAAAACATTATTTTGTATAAATAGTTAGGTGTAAACAAAAAAGAAACAGTCAAGTAAAACTGCATGAATGCTGTAAAAATGAAGTTGGAATGGAAGACAATTATCTTGGAATTCCAATTTCTCCAATAAATGGTGCAATAATAACAAAATATTAACTTCAAGTTCATGGTTGTCCTGACATACGTACTTGTATAAAAAACAGGATAAAAATAGGCCAAGCCAACCACTTTTTTGTTTTAACCCTAACCCCCTACAGGCATTTCATACTCATAGGCACCCTGCTGAATGCAATAAAATGCAACAACAGAAATATGTGTTCAATACAGCAAGATACAACAGCTAGAACAATGTTTTTTTGTTCTCTGCTGAGGGCAACAACATGCAACAACTTTTCTCATCTCACTGGATGTGCATACATGTACATTCATTGCTCAAAATATCATCGTCAATCCTCACTTGACTACACATTCCTCATCATCTTTTAAATGCCTGATTTTTCATTAAACAAATTTTCTGGAATAATTTGAAGTATATATGTCCATCATCACCCATATATGTTCTTCACCTTAGCAAGTACATGTATGATTACAGGGTTTCCAGTCATTACACCCCATCGCCATGACGCCCATCGCCATGACGCCCATTGCCATGATGCCCCTCGCCATAACGCCCATCACCATGACGTCCCTCGCCATAACGCCCCTGACAAAAATGCCCCATCGCCATTATGTCCCACTGCAAAAATGCCCCATCGCAGTTACACCCAATAACCGTTGTGCCCCATCGCTGTTACACCCCATCACCATTATGCCCCATCGCCATTACGCCCCATCACCATTACGCCCTGCTATAGGATTTCCCTGTACAAAAACAAACTGCACACTGCACTGACATCAGTGTAACATCATGAATTATTCATTAAGGCAATAACAGTTTATTGTGCAGTCTTTACCGCAGATTAACAACCGGTTTTGGGCGTGGTCATGAGCGATAAGGACCAAGCCAAAGGCAAGGTCTTTATCCCTCGTGACCACGCCCAAAACCAAGCTTTAATATTCGGCCAAATAATATGGAAGAAACGTGACGATGTTACATGCACTATAATCAAGAATGATTAATGACCTCGTGAACTTTCTTATAACAATAAGCTTGTGCATCGGTAATGAGCATATGAATCCTATAGCCATCAGAGGGTGCTATACCAGATGCTACACAACTATCAAACTGTTACTCCCATTCATAAATGCCTGTATCGATTTCATTTTCAAAATGTAAATTTTGTTGAATAAATCCAAATAGAAATGGGCAAATTCACGTCAGACGCGTGGTGCCAATCTTTGTCGCTCTGATTGGTTCAAATCCGCGTCACGCAAAGCATCTGCGGCCATATTCATGAAACCTTACTAACTTAGTAGCCAACTAGGCCTTAGTAGGATACTAAAATGCCTAGTAGTTTACTATGGAGTTGACAACTAAATTGTAATTCATGAAACCTTACTAAGAACCTTGCTAACTAGTTACATACTAGGAGAATTTAGTTGCATACGTGAGTAACTGGAATTGGGTGATTTTGGGTGGAGTGGGCATGTATGGAATGTGATGACAACAGATACAATAGTGTGACAGGTGTATTAGGCTAATCCATGTCCAGCACTTGCGTGGATTAGCAACAACAAAAAACAAAAAAAACTGACCAAGGCCTATATGTGGTATAGTGTACTGCATGTAAGTGAATCAACATCAAATTCTTTAGCAATTGCATATAAAGCTAGGTTATCAAACATGGCTACAAAAAGGGTAAGGAAGGCAAATTATTCTCAAGAAGAGAATCTCTTTATGGCAGACAAGTATGAGGAATTCAAAGACATTATTGATGCTAAGCATAAGGGTTTACAGTAACAAGAAAAAGAAAGATGCATGGGCAGCTATTCTCAGCCAACACCGTGCAAGATTTCCACAGGTTGAAAAATCATTGGATGATTTAAAAATTAGATTATCCAAATTAAAATCTGAGTCAAGAGAATGCCTGTCAAGTATGAGAAAGTCCAAAATGGCAACCGGAGGGGGAAAACCACCTAAAGAGCCAAGTCTGGCACAACAAAAAATCCTCGAATTGTGCGAAGATACCCCTGGATTTAAAGGGCTGACAGGAGGTGAGTCTGCAGCAGGACCAAATACAAGAGAAATATCTTGTGAGGATGAAGGTGAGTGAATTAGACCTACATAATTAATATCCATTTATATACTCATTTTTATACATGGACGATATCTACACAAGGTCCCTCTTTCCCTTCTTATTGCAATATCTTAAATGTTAGTTATTGCGGACGTAAATAGTCAACATTATTGGACAATCATTAACAAATAATGGATACATTTTAAATAAAGGAAATTTGACATATTTACATTTCGAACTATAGAATATGGATATTCTCGCACAATATTTGCAGAAACACTACTCGTATGCAACTATCACATGCTTTTTGTTTTTATTTATATTGACTGGTATTACAGGCGATGACATGGATGAGCTACCTGCAGAAGAGGAAGGTTTAGAGGAACAAACACCATGAACCTCCAAATCGTCTGAGAGTTTCATTCCAGCATCAAAAAAACAGAAAATGCAGCATCAGTCATTTGAGGAACTCATTGACATTGAACGTGACAATGCTTTGATTAAGCGAGAGAACTTGCTTTTGAAACAAGAAAAACTGAAGCTAGAAATTGAACTGTTAAAACATCAAGTAGGACAGTCAACTGTGCATAATGAAGATGGAGTGTTCTTAAGTTTGTAAATAGCTTAAAAGCTCATAACTTAAAAGTTCATACGTGCTGATAATCAAATACCAATTTGATGTTATCAAGGAAATCAAGCATTTTGCCGGGCAACATATTTTTAAATTAGTTTTCAAGTGTCACATGTGAAGCACAATTAACTTTATTTTGCTGCAGCTTCATCAAATTGGAGTTACTGTTCCTGAGATGACAAAATAATCCCTCTTAAAACAATGAAATACAAAAAGAATTGAACATCTCCAAATCAATATAAGCGACAAACGACCCATTTTACTTGATCACATGACAAATGTTGACCATTCAAGATATGAAGAGTTTTTGTGCTAAAAGTCTGTTTAAATATCAGTGAATATCATGATACCTTATTTTCAAGAAAGACGTTTGAAACATAATATAGAATGAAGATGGTTTCTTTCTCTATTCTCAATAGCATATGTGTCTCATTTAAAGTAAATCATCATTCAGAAACAAAATGTCAGATAACATGTAGTTGGTTATAAGATTGTCATTAAAACCTATTTGCAATCAGCACTGCTCTTGTTCTTGGGCCATTTAATTGACCATTGTAGCCTTCATGCTGTGGTTGCTCCCGGCCTGGCGCAATGTCTTCACCCAAGGCTTCATTTCTCATTCGACTTTGTAGATGTAGGAGATGGAATCTACCTTTCCATCTACCAATTGTCTGCTCCACCAATACTCTTGTGCCTTTATGAGCCGAGTTGTAGCGACGTTTTTGAGCAGTTTGCGTATGCAGGAGGGGCGTCATCAACCGATTGCGGCACGGATATGCGCTGTCACCTAGGATGCAGCCGTGAACAATTCCACCTTCCATAATGTCCCATACTTGGCTGTTCCTAATAATTCTACTGTCATGTGCTGATCCAGGCCATTGTGCCACTATGTTTATAAATTTCCCTCTATGATCACAGATAACTTGGACATTAATAGATCGGTATCCTTTTCTATTAACTTAGTCTACTTCATTCTCGTGAGGAGCTACTATCTGTGTGTACGTGTGTTCCATCAACACATCCAATTACTCCTGGAAAGCCTCTCATATCAAAGAAGCCATCCTTAATTTCAGCTGAGCTGTTTTCGTCCGGGAATTTCACGAAGTCGTTAATTTTTATACACAGCGCATTGGTAACTCGATGAATGGCTCAGCAAGCTGTGGGTTGGGATACTTGGAGTGGATCCCCTACAAGAATATGGAAAGTCCCTGATGCATAATATTGTAGTGCAATTAGCACTTGTTGATACGGTAGAAGGGCGGAGCTCCTCCTTGTGGAATGTTCAATATCGGGCGCAACTAAGTTTGTGATTTGCATTATCCCTTCCCGGGAAAATCTGTATCGATGTTGCAACTGTGCATCACTAAATATGTCTATTGGGTTCCTCCTGTCCAGGAATATGTGTTCTCGTCGCATAGCACGACGAAGTTCTACCAATTCCATGATTCTTCTGGCCATGCTGTCACGTCAGTGGTCAGTGATAAAATGATATAGTTGCTAACTAGTGACTTAGAGTTACCCTGGATCAACACTAACTTTAGTAAGAAACTTAGAATGTAACTAATGCTAGTACATGTAATGTTTCATGAATACCAATTAGTTACCAACTAGGCTTAGTAAGCAACTACAGGCCTTTTTAGTAACCAACTAGGCTTAGTAAGGTTTCATGAATATGGCCCCTGGTGAACAGCTGGCGCATACACACTGTTCTGATTTTGATAAGCCAGTCTATCCGTTAATACATTTATGAATAATTTATAAAAGTATTCATTAATTATAAAACTTATTTATTATAAAATTAACAAAAGTTTCCATCACAAATAGGTACATTTTTTAGAAAACTGAAAACTATTTCCTGATTACACATAAACTACACATTTTTGCTAGTAACATCCTTAAGAAGTTGTAAGGGATGTAAATGGAACAACCTTTGGGTCAATTAATTAATTGTATTATCTTGATCTTGCAGACCGACTCAAATGATAGTTTACCTTGAGCGAAAACAAAATACAGTCTTGGGATGATCATGTACATGTAAATACCCTAAAGCTCCCTAAAATTCAAAAGCTCCATTTCTATAACATTTTCCCTTAAATGTTTCCATTTCCAAACCAATTCCTTATATTTTTAAGTAGGCTGTTCACTCACATGACCACTTCCGTTACCGAAATCCGACCCTCACATATTTTGTACGTAATGTCCGTGCAGCACTGTACAATTCCAATGCACAAAGCAACTTTCGGTCGCACGCATGCTCAGGCATGCATTTCGGCGCTGAAACGATTCTGGCAGAAAATACTCAGAACATTTCAACTGAAAATCGGCACAAACTGTCTGGTCAAAAAGGTGCATGATTGGGCTCATCGGAAAGAGTATACATGTGTACATTCAGCTATCTTTGGTGTGTGTTCCTTCTACATACATGTACGACATTGGCATTAAACTGAAATGATCAAAAACATTTTTTAAATTGACAAAGGTGCTACTAAATCACAGCAAATATTTTTAGAACAAGGTGTAGATACCATAGAAGGACGTTTATCAATGGTTTTCAGTTCATAAAGAGTATTTTAGTGCAAAGAGTACTTGCCGAAATGTATTTCTTCAAGACACTATTTTGTACATGCCCGGCCGGCTGACCCTGTGTATACACACCGTGCAGTTTCACGTCTCTTACCATGTGATGATCTTGGCTTAGCAAGTCCAAATTTTTATGTTTTTATCTTAACATTATTTTTGTCTTTGTAAGATAATTCAGATTTCTGATAGTATCACATCCTCCGATCGGCATGATTAAGATGGAAATGGGTCATTCCACGTCAAATCACACACTTTCCGAGGTCAATCTCACAGTTTTTTTTTTTAATTTCTAGGTTTGTTTGGTTGTATGAGAAAACTCCAAAACTAAAATTTGAGCATTTTTGGTCATGTGGTTTGTGAGTTACAGGTCGTTGAACTTTTTAACTCCGGTTAAGAATATCGTAAGAAAGTGATTTGTATGTTAAATGAAAGCTCTTATCATCACAAATTATCCACTTTACAATTTGGAATTTAAAAAAAAATTAAATAAACAAGTGGTCAAGCAAAGTGTACTTTGACCTTTGACCCTGCACAGGCCGCAAAATTAAAATTCATGAAATTCTGTCAAACAAAGACCCAAAGTATACTCATTGTGTATACCAAATATAAAAATGGGCTCTCAAGCAATTAAGATAGGATGTACTTTTAAAGATGGGCAGGGGCGGTATTCACAAAACTACTTAAGGCACAAAATTGTAAGCACCCCACTTAAATACCCAACTTAGATGACCCGTTCAGTTTAAGCGGTATTCACGAAACAATTGCGCTAAGTACCCCGCTTAAATGTGCGTCTTAAATCTAAGCGTGGTCAGACCAGTCTTAACTTTCTTAAGCGGGGCGCTTAGGTGTAATGGCGGCTTTTTTACGTGCCGCGCACCACAGAGATCTAAACGAAAGAGCAATTCGGAGAGAAAGAGTATTTCGTGAAAGGTGCAATCCTCTTGCAGAATTTGATGACGGGGAACTTTACTCACGGTATAGATTCGACAGAAACGGTGTTCTATTTATTACCGATCTAATAAGAGACGAAATTGCATCTCTGACCGAACGAAGCTGTGCCATTCCTCCCGAAATAAAGGTATTAATCGCACTGCAATTTTACGCCTGTGGGCCTTTTCAACGAACAGTAGGGATACAATAAGAATTTCTCAATCTTCGGTATCAAGGATTGTAAATGTAGTTTCAACAAGTCTGCCAATAAACGAGGAAATTCCGAATAATGAGAGGGTTTTTTCCAACATCGCAGGATTTCCGGGCATAATGGGTAACTTCTCCTTCTCCGAAAAGTTTGGCTTTCGGCTTTTTTCCTCTTTGGTGGCCATTGTTACACGATTGTTATACAATGTATGTTCATGTACATCTCTGTTGTGTGTCCGGGGTGTTTTACACGCGCGCGTCTAATAATGTGAGAGGAAATGTGACGCGGACTCGAAATGTAACCAATCAAAATCATTGTTAGGGATAGATGTGCGTGATACGCGCTCGTATATGTATATGAGTTAATTGTTGTGAGATAAGCGGGGTACTAAGTTAAGCAGGGTTCTTAGATGTTTTGTGAATAGGTAGTTAAGTGCTCCACTTAAGTTAGCAGGGTGCTTACGATTTAAGGGCAATCTTAAGTGCCCTACTAAGTTAGTTTTGTGAATACCGCCCCAGGGCACTCCAATGCTGATGTACAGTGTACATTATGTATGCATATGTATGTATACTGTACATGTACACTACTCAAAAAAATTAAAGGATCAAACATTTGCCTTTGGAAATTTCAGCCAGGTGTATACCTCATTGATTTTACTTATTGTACACTGCAGCACATGTTCATGCTTGGTTAAGCACCAGAGAATGTCACATGATGCAATTGCTCAGTCATGTGTTTCAGAGTCCAGTTGACTGCAAGGATCAAAAAGCACTTGGTGATGTGCATTGGATTGGATTGCATTGGATTGGTCAGGTATTGCACAATTTCAAAATGGCCATCTTTCACTGTCTTTGCACATTAATTCTGGTGGTAGTCACTTGTGGTGCTGTTCGGAGACAGCTTACTGAAGTTGACGTTGCCAGAGCAGTTCAAATGATTGAAGATGGGATGACTCAGAGGCAAGTGGCTGATAGACTTGGAGTGTCTCACAGTGTCATTAGTAGAGGTGTACAGTACAGAGGTGTACAGAGACTGGTCAGTACCATAGGAGACCTGGACAAGGTCGGCCAAGGGCCACAACCCCTGCCCAAAACCGCTACCTGAGAATTCTGACCACTAGGAACCGGTTCCATACAGCTGTCCAACTGCGTGGTGCCTTCCACAATGCAACAGGAGTGCAAGTTTGTGACCAAACCATACGCAATCGTCTTCACGGTGATGGTCTTCATGCCAGAAGACCAAATGTGGTACCTGCTCTGACTGTAGCACATCGCAGAACCTGATGCAACTTTGCCAACGCTCATGTGGACTGGCAGCTCAGACACTGGACTCCTGTTCTCTTTACCAATGAATCCAGGTTTTGTGTTTCGACTAACGATAGATGTGTCCGAGTCTGGAGAGAGAGGACATCGTTTTCAAGTGGACAACATGGTGGAACACGATCATTTTGGAGGTGGTTCAGTAATGGTCTGGGGAGGAATCAGCATTGGGGGTCGTACAGACCTCTATGTCTTCCCTACGGGTGGGATTAATGCACAGCGCTACCTCAATGAGATCCTTATCCCAATTGTTATGCCATATGCTGGTGCAGTAGGTGAAAACTTTGTGTTAATGGATGACAATGCCCGTCCGCACAGAGCTAGGGTGGTGAACAACTTCCTTGAAGAGGAAGGGATTCAGCGAATGGACTGGCCAGCACGATCCCCCGACCTTAATCCCCTTGAACATTTGTGGGACCTGCTTCAGCACACTGTTCGAAGGCAGCCACGTCCTCCTCAGACAGTACAGGAACTCACTGAAGCACTCCGTAGGGCCTGGCAAGATATTGGCCAAGATGTCATTCGCAGACTCATCAGAAGCATGCAGCAACGCTGCAGGGAGTGCATTCGCAACCGTGGAGGTCCCACAAGGTATTGAGATGACAGAAAAGACAGCTAAGACACTGAAAATCCCGATTTGAATTCCTTCTGCTTTTGTGCTCATGGTGTTGACCAAACTGTTTTTTCAATGTCATGGGTCTTCTGTACTCTACAGTGCAAGTGTGCATTGGACTAGAACAAAAGTGTGTCTTGTTTTGTTGCCTAAACATAACTGAATAAAATGGCACTCATATGAGTTACAATGTCAATGCTATTTTTGAAAAATATTAGTAGACAAGTTTGATCCTTTAATTTTTTTGAGTAGTGTACATGATGTACATTGTATGCATCTTTTCATGTATAGCTACACTCAGCAGTGTGACTGGGGTTGGTTCAGCAGTGTGATTAGGGGACCGATGATGTACTTCTGGGAGTGGGGGAACAGACCTTGGTCGGGGGGGGGGGGGGGGGTCATGCAGTGTGTACATTTCCATAATTACTTAAATAATTATTTTACTTCTAGTGTACATTTTCAAAATAGTTTTTTCTCAATATAACTCGGTACATGTACATGTATGTACCCTGAGGAATAATATGGTAAACATAAAACACCTTAAAACACAGAATTCTACCATAAATGTGGAAATACAGACCATGCAAGGACATGTTTCAAATGTATACATTACATGTAGTTCACTGTAAACCTTTTCTATTCTGAAGTACTCACTCCAATGTATTAGCTGCAAGTGAATCTTTTTTGGAAGGATGTACATGTAGGTCTTCCGTATTGCCGTCAATGGGGTGGCTGATGTCAACACATCAAAAGTATCAATTTCAAAGATGTCTTGATTAACTGGAATGATGGAGCAGGGCCATGTGGGTGCAAGACGTTTACCTTTACAAGTCAGCTTTCTAGCTTGGTTCCAAGAACACAACCTAACCACCAAAAGCCATCATACTCTGCTGTGTTATAGCCACTGATGTCTTTTGCATAGGAAATTTTTCCAGTAATGTAACACCTGTGGTTACATATTCTTGTCGGATGGTATGGCTAGTGGCTACCAGAGAATTCACGGACCTCAACACATTCTTTTGACACTGGTTTGTAGGCATGTATTTTTTGAGTTCCTGGGATAGTGTGTGTGCATTTTCAAAGCGATATTTCAAGACATTTCCTTCTTTGTTGTGCTACTCAGTTGTTGTGAAGCAAACATGCATTCCTTTAATTTATTTGCATGCGAACTCGTAAAGTTGTCGAGGTGTGATTATTTGATTGTCATAAGGATGGCTTTGAAGGCTTTGAAGGCTTTGCTCTCGAGACAAGATGCTTTAGGGTACCTGAAACACCACACATGCTTTTTTTCCATGAGAAGTTGCAAAGAAGTGCCACTCTGCTGGAACTCAGAAATCAGCAACAGGGAGGACCTACACTCTTCCCCAAAAATTTACTTCAGAACAGAAAAGGCTTACAGTGAACCATGAGGGAACTGCATGTAATGTACCAAATATACATTTGTGACATGTCCTTGCATGGTCTGCATATATACACTTCTAAGGTAGTATTGTGTTTTGTGTTTACGATATTATTCCTTAGGATACATACCGAGTTATATTGAGAAAAAAATATTTGGAAAATGATGGTAGCATACTTGATCACAGAATATCCCAGAATCACTCAGTACAAGTAAAGTAATTAATATGGAAGTGTACACCACCCCACCCCCTACCCTTACCCTTACCCATACCCTTACCCATACCAATACCCCAACCCCTACCCCTGCCCCCACCCACCAGGTGGACAAAGGTCAAAGTACACTTTGCTTGACCACTTGAGTTATATTGAGAAAAAAAATATTTGGAAAATGATGGTGGTGTACTTGATCATAGAATATCCCAGAATCACTCAGTACAAGTAAAGTAATTAATATGGAAGTGTACACCACCCCTACCCCTACCCCCACCCCCACCCCGCCCTCCCCTACCCCTTAGGGGTAATTGTTTCTAGTAGACAAAGGATGTGGAAAAATTCTTGTTTGAGAAATTGAAAGGAAATAATCTTCACTTGATTACATTGCAACATTTTGCATTGTTAGTGTTATGTAATTAATCTAAAAGTGAAAAACTAACTAATTTTACCAAAACGTAAATTTTTGGGGCCATAATTGACATAAAAAGTCAATAAATAAATAAATATAAATAAACAAATTAAAAATTCCTATATATATATTCCAAAAAGGTAAGATTACCATAAAATTGGAGAAACATTCCAAAAATATTTTTTTTTTCATCAAATATTGCCAATTATACGCAAATCAGGTCATTAAATGCAATTAGCTTATTTATAAATGTCAGTTTGGATTGAAATTGCAACACTGTATTCTTTTGAAGAAAATATGGACACATCATAAACAATTTACTTGAAAAATAATTTTGTATGAATTTTGTATTTTGCATGAACTATTCATTAATTATGCAAATTAGCTTATTAATTATGCAAATTACAAATTAATTACAAAATAACTGGCATTGACACATAAATGAACAACAATTGGTTATACCAAGTTTTATTAACCCAAACTCCCTAGGCCCATTTGTTACACATAACCTGAATCCTTCCTAACTCCCTAGGCCCATTTGTTACACATAACCTGAATTCTCTAAAATCCTTCAGTAGTAAAAGCAAGCACATGACATGTATGCACACGTGTTTCTAATCTGTGATACATGACCAGGGACCCTCCCTGCATGCATGGAGCAATAAACAGTGTCCACTGACCCAAGCACTGACCTTGCAATCACTACAACAAACATGGATGTACATGCACCATGGAAAGGCAAGTATGCCTAATAACCTCAATCCTCCAAAATCCTTCACTTGTAGCATGTAACCTCAATCCTTAAAAAATCCTTCACTTTAGCAAAGAGGATTTTGGAGGATTTAGGAAGGTTAGGGTTAATTTAAACTTAGGATGAAGTTAAACTTATTTGAAACTAATCCCAAAGATGGTGCTGTTACTGTCATTGCTGGTGCCAAATGAAGAAAAAAGAAAAACATGGGATAACCTTTAACCTGCCGGATAACCTTGGGAAAGAATATCGTATCCGACTGCCACTTTTTGAGGGTTTTTGGGGAATTTTTTTGCAACCACTAACCAGTTAAAAAATGATTTTATCGATTTTTGGGGGTTCAGAAAGTGAAAACTATCTTTAAAATCTACTTTTTATAATGGTTTTCGGACTTTATTTCCCTTCTAAAAAATTCCTCCCCTTCAGAAAATAGAAGGATCCTATTATAGTTGCCACTGCGCATGTACAATGACCGTGTTGGTCACTAATGGGGGAGTTGGCAAGATCAGACTGACATGACTGAGGAAGTCATCGTATACCAAAAACACCTGATTTTTCATGAAATAAATATCCTGGAATAATTTATAGTCCATCATCATCCATATGTTCTCCACCTTACTGGGAAGGTAAGATTACATTACTGGTTATATTGAATGAGAAACAGTGGCGGTCGGATACGACATTCTACATTAACTGTATCTTCTCAATGCAAAGTCTGATTGAATTTTTTTTAGTGATTCTTCTTGATTAAAGTACACTCTATCATTTGATACTATTTTTAAAACCCATTCTAGCTTTTAAAAATATGGTGTAAACAGCCTATTTTAAGTAGGGTTTTCAGGTGAAAAATTATTCCTAAACCAATATGCTCAATATTTATATCAAATTAAAGGTCTTGATGAAAGAAATACAATGATTTTTAAATCAAGAAAATCGGACGAGTAGTTTTTGAGGAATCCTGTTTTATTTAACCAAGTATACAGCATTCGATGAAGCCCGACTCTCCATACACTGTGTACATCCCTAATGGCAACAAAACCGTTGAATCAGCCTACACACACCGTGATACACACGCACAGCGTTCGTGCTCGTTTCCCTCATAAGAGCTTTGAAAGGGTGTAAAAAATACACTCTCCGCTCAAAACTAAACACAATTACGGCTCAAAACTTTCACATATGATAGAAAAGAGGTGTAAAATTCATTCAGACACCGCTCTTACCTTTCAACTAGAAAATTTCACCTCGAAAAACGGTGTTTACTTTTTATCTCTTCGTAACTTCGGTTGTAGAGTAGCTGTGGAGATCGAGCAAGCATGGGTATGTAAAGGAGCCCTTTGACTCAATAGGGAAACCCGTTTTCATGTCAATCACAATGTACTCGGGCGCGGAGACAGCTCCGAATTTGATGCCCTCAGCAGAGCGCGGCAAATTTTACGGGCCGAATGCGCCCGATCTCGGAACACTTCGCGAAAGGCTGGGCGGGACGAGAGTGGTTCATTCATAAAAACCTAGGCTTTTGCGCGTACATCCGATTGCTATTTTATGTACATTGTTGGATAGCTGAGACTATAAGCTTTCCAATGAGCTATTACATGTAAGATTTCGACAGGTAAAAGTAGTAGAATTTGTTTGATTAAAAATTTTGATGTTTTTTGTTGCGGGCGATGCGCTGTGTGTGTGGAGGGCTTCGGTCAAGCACGTACAAACTGAAAACCCTATTTTAAGGCAATGGATGAGCCCGACAAATTTTTTTTTTTTTAATTATAAAATAATTCATGATATTTTAAGATTGGGTGTTTGTTTTTTGTTTGTTTTATTAAATTAATTGTTGTATTTTGTGCAGGCATGGAGGAAGAAAACAGACTGGTGCAGGTCAATCCTAAATGAGCTGTGGGGCGTTATGGTGATGGGACGTACCGACTGGAAACCATACCGATTATTGGTTATAATGAGTGGGAAAACGTGATATTTGTCATATTTGGATAGAAAAGTGATGATTGTATTCTACATTCTTTCCATACGTTAGTTACTTACTTACCTTAATATCCTCATCCTCGTCTTCACCGTCCCATCTGTCAGATTTTTGCACTATGCCTACTGCCAAGCCTTGTTCTGGGTCGAAATCTTCTGATTCTGTGCATATTAACGTTATAACAACCAATCGGAACATGTTAAATTATTTCAATTAAATAACCAAGAAAAGAGGTAAAATAGTGCCTTATAAATATAGAAAAAATAATAATTTTATTGAAAACGCGCCGCACATGTTACACAGTTACTCACCCCAGTCCGCCATCTTTAATATTGAGCAATACAAGAGTACTCGTGACAACTCGACCCACAAAAAACTGTACCCACGAGACAACTCGACCTCTTGTGATAACTCGACCTCTTGTGATAACTCGACCTCTTGTGATAACTCGACCTCTTGTGATAACTCGACACAGACAACTCGACCCAATTTATCATTGCGTAAGTGGATCATCGTTTTCCCTCGAAAAAAGATTAGCTTATTCTATAGCACCCAGTATGGCTCAAATTCTAGCACAAATTCAATCATTTCCCCCATAATACACGCGCCGGCGAAATACGCGCGCGCCGGCGCCGGTGAAACGTTAATTCATGCGACGGTGCATTGCTTTACGCAATTACAGACGCGCTCTTGTCGAACTTGAACTTTGGTGGGGCGGGCGGCGCGGCATGACATGACATTTGCAAGAAACATCTTATCTCTCAGCATGTACAGTACATATGTCAAAGCCTATAGTTTACAAGGTAAAAAATGTATACAATGGGAAAAGATTTGCAACCAGGATATATTTAACTCTTGGAAAATCCTTTTTAGAATGTAGTAAATATTATAACACCTCATACATAGATTATTTTCGCTATTTTTACTGCAATGCCAAGCAAACAAGGAAAGACTAGCCCGTGGCAACCAATGAACTAGCCCATGGCAACCGATGAAATTGGTCTAAACGCGTCAATACTGTTGTTACAACATGAATAAACACGTTTTACATAAATGTTACAGAAGTTCAATTAATTTCTGAGTGTTGTCAAGTTAATGAAAGTCATGCATTGGTTTGATTTATTCTAGCAGGTCTCTTAATAAATTGTGCAGAATCTATGTATGAGGTGTTATAAAACAAATATTGACTGTTTTCGCTTCGGGAAAATAGAACACTCCAGGGATCGCCTCGGGATCGGAGGCTACAATCACGGCCAAAATAGTTGGGACACATGTCCTCTGTCCCCTGCTTCAATGTATTGTCCCTGAGACAAAGACAAAAACTGCGGTTTGTTCACGTCTGGTCATAGACCTGATTTATGATTTCAAGTCTGAGATCGCGGTTATTTTTGTCTGCATCAGCCACGCAAAACGCCGTTTACCCCTACTGGCTATCACATGCACAGCCCTAACTCGCGATCTCAGACTTGACCCTCTTGTGTTTGTGGGATATTCATGCAGTCATAGCTAAAATTTACATAATAATACGGATGCTAGAGAGATGGCCAATCAAGAGGCCACAAAAACCTTGTAGGCCGCGTCTATTACTAATAGGTTACACTCGCTTAAAATTCTTTCTGTAATATTCATTCGATATTAAATTTGTATAGTGCTTGGTACGTAATCAGTATTTGAAATGAGAGGTAAATTTAATAAGATCTTAGAGTTGTAAAAAAGCACAAAATAAAATACATAATTCCTTCTCTACAAAAAACGTCTTACCTACAGTTTAAATGGAATCGTTGAGTACTGTAGAAGGTTTAGTTTGAATATTCATGTTATGGAGGCTTTCCGACCAATCAGATTGTTCCGTCCACTTTTGGACTAATTCGCAATAGGGTGTGTACAAACCGACGAACAACATTCCCAAGTCTGTGATCGAAGGTTAATGTCGGAGGTTAATACACAAGAGGGCGCTATTTAATGAGATACTGCAGAGCCGTATTGGCTTCAGGCAGACAAAAAACCACGATCACAGACTTGTATGGTGTTCTATAATGGACACCTATGCGGCGCCTTTTTTTTCTACGCGGCGACTTTTTGTTTTTTACGCGGCGATTTCGGATTGTTGAGTGTTTTTCACCCAAAGAAAATAGGCACTGTATATTTGTTTCACTCCCCTGAAATAATATTCTTCCACTAGTAAGGGCTTTCTAGATGGTGATTGACAGCCCCATTGTTTGGCTTGAAACCACTGTCTGGCTGGGGGGGGGGGGGGGATTCCAACACATTCTCACTTTCTACGCCGACATCTAGGGTCTAAGAGATGATCTTGCCCGTCAGAATGTGACAGGAAACTCGCGCGACGAGAATAACAAAAATGCCAAATACCACAAATCAACCGAGAAGTGATCCATGCAATATTTCAGCAAGCAAAGCAACAATTCTCCGAATTCACAGACTGGTACACAGACCATAAGTGTAAAACTGTAGAAGTCCTCAACGACGGTTGCAAACGGGCAAGACAAGATCGATTAAAGGGTCGATTGACACACTAAGTTTATTATTGGGAATGAAACGGCACTCCGATATAAGTTTGGTTGCTTATATTTTAAAATAAAATTAATATATTTGTGGCAATAAGAGATTGAGTCTTCAAATAATGTTTTATACATGGTTCGTACGGACCTTGAATTTCCTTGAAAGTACCGGTACTTGAAAATCCTTGAATTCATGAAGAAGGAAAAAAAACTTAAAAGTCCTTGAATCTTAGTTTGATGCCTCCAAAAATTAATTCATGATATTTCGATGATAATTATTTCGATGTATTGTTCGTTATTGTAGCCAAAGTAAAAATCATCGAATCTTGTTGTGCACATTCTCATGTATGCCTAATACCGCGGTGTTCAGTAAATATCGCCGTCAGATGAATCCTCAGGTAAAAATTCACATGTGTATGTGAATTTTTACATATATTGCATGGATCACTTCTCGGTTGATTTGTGGTATTTGGCATTTTTTGTTATTCTCGTCGCGTGAGTATCCTGTCACATTCTGACGGGCAAGATCATCTACCCTGCGAGCAGGGAATAGGTGATTCCGGAAGGCACTTTTTGACCTTTTGTTTAATTACTCAAACACCGTTGGGCCAATTACGCTGAAACTACATGATATCCTCAATGGAACCTTCTAGATTGACATACTATAGTAACCTTTAACATCGAGCTCAGCAAAGGTCACCCCCGACCGTGGGAAATCTGGGCAACCAGCCAGAGCCCTGCGAGCAGCGAATAGGTGATTCCGGAAGGCACTTTTTGACCTTGTGTTTAATTACTCAAACACCGTTGGGCCAATTACGGTGAAACTACATGTACATGATATCCTCAATGGAACCTTCTAGATTGACATACTATAGTAACCTTTAACATCGAGCTCAGCAAAGGTCACCCCCGACCGTGGGAAATCTGCCTATTCGTTTGTGCACAATGTGTTTTGTGTACAAATCTAAGCTCCGTTCACGCGTGTACAAATCTAAGCACCGTTCACTCATGTACAAATCTACTCGCTGCCAAGAAAGGTCAGCTGGCTGACCTTCACAACCCTAACTATCAATCATCCTAATGTAGGAGTGTCTAGGAGACCTCCATTCATAAATTTAGACTGTCAGTGAAGGGTTAGGAAAGGATTGGGTAAGGATTGGGTAGTGTATTAGTTCGTTAGAAAACGGATCGCGTAGTGTAATTACGCGTAATTAAAAGTGCCTTCCGGAGTCTCCCCTTATTCCGCTTGTGGCCCTTGTGGTGTATTGCGGCTCGGAGGGTTAGACCCTAGATGTCGGCGTAGAAAGTGAGAATGTATTAGAATCCCCCCCCCCCCCAAATATATATACATGTATATTGTTGCAGAATGCCGTATATTTTTCCAGGGGCTTCCGAAGTCCGGCGGCTTTCTTTCATGTTTTTGCCCAGCCAGACAGTGGCGTAAAAAAAAGTCGCCGTCCAAAAACAAAAAGTCGCCACGTAAAAAAAAAAAAGTCGCCGCGTAAAAAAAAAAGTCGCCGTCCAAAAACAAAAAGTCGCCGCGTAAAAAAAAGTCGCCGTCCAAAAACAAAAAGTCGCCGTCCAAAAACAAAAAGTCGCCGCCCAAAAACAAAAAGTCGCCGCGTAAAAAAAAAATGTCGCCGCCCAAAAACAAAAAGTCGCCGCGTAAAAAAAAGTCGCCGTCCAAAAACAAAAAAGTCGCCGTCCAAAAACAAAAAGTCGCCGTCCAAAAACAAAAAGTCGCCGCCCAAAAACAAAAAGTCGCCGCGTAAAAAAAAATGTCGCCGCCCAAAAACAAAAAGTCGCCGCGTAAAAAAAAGTCGCCGTCCAAAAACAAAAAGTCGCCGCGTAAAAAAAAGTCGCCGTCCAAAAACAAAAAGTCGCCGTCCAAAAACAAAAAGTCGCCGCCCAAAAACAAAAAGTCGCCGCGTAAAAAAAAAATGTCGCCGCCCAAAAACAAAAAGTCGCCGCGTAAAAAAAAATGTCGCCGCCCAAAAACAAAAAGTCGCCGCGTAAAAAAAAGTCGCCGTCCAAAAACAAAAAGTCGCCGCGTAAAAAAAAGTCGCCGTCCAAAAACAAAAAGTCGCCGTCCAAAAACAAAAAGTCGCCGCCCAAAACAAAAGTCGCCGCGTAAAAAAAGTCGCCGTCCAAAACAAAAAGTCGCCGTCCAAAACAAAAGTCGCCGTCCAAAACAAAAGTCGCCGCCCAAAACAAAAAGTCGCCGCGTAAAAATAAATGTCGCCGCCCAAAACCAAAAAGTCGCCGCGTAAAAAAAAGTCGCCGTCCAAAACAAAAAGTTGCCGCGTAAAAAAGTCGCCGTCCAAAACAAAAAGTCGCCGTCCAAAACAAAAAGTCGCCGCCCAAAACAAAAGTCGCCGCGTAAAAAATGTCGCCGCCCAAAACAAAAGTCGCCGCGTAAAAAAAATGTCGCCGCCCAAAACAAAAAGTCGCCGCAAAAAAGTCGCCGTCCAAAACAAAAAGTCGCCGCGTAAAAAGTCGCCGTCCAAAACAAAAGTCGCCGTCCAAAACAAAAGTCGCCGCCCAAAACAAAAAGTCGCCGCGTAAAAAAAAAATGTCGCCGCCCAAAAACAAAAAGTCGCTGCGTAAAAAAAAGTCGCCGCCCAAAAGCAAAAAGTCGTCGCGTAAAAAAAAAAAGTCGCCGCCCAAAAACAAAAAGTCGCCGCGTAAAAAAAAAAGTCGCCGCGTAAAACAAAAGTCGCCGCCCAAAAACAAAAAGTCGCCGCGTAAAAGGAAGTCGCCGCCCAAAAACAAAAAGTCGCCGCGTAAAAAAAAAAATGTCGCCGCCCAAAAACAAAAAGTCGCCGCGTAAAAAAAAGTAGCCGTCCAAAAACAAAAAATCGCCGCGTAAAAAAAAAGTCGCCGTCCAAAAGCAAAAAGTCGCCGCGTAAAAAAAAGTCGCCGTCCAAAAACAAAAAGTCGCCGCGTAAAAAAAAAAAGTCGCCGCGTAAAAAAAAAAGTCGCCGCCCAAAAACAAAAAGTCGCCGTCCAAAAACAAAAAGTCGCCGCGTAAAAAAGAAAGTCGCCGCGTAGAAAAAAAAGGCGCCGCGTAGGTGTCCTTTATAGAACACCATAGACTTGGAACCAAGTCTAGTCTGGTTACGGCTTTATAGATAAACTACGAAAATTCAGACAATCCCGGCCAAAATAGTTGGGACACATGACAATAAACTTTTCTCCCTGTCCCCTATGGAATGCGAGATATAAAATTGTTCAAAATTATTACAGAACGTGTTTTACCGATAATTTTCTGAATTGGAACATCCTTGATTTCATTATAGAAAGGAAAACATTTTTTTTGAAAAGTGAATGTAATTGGTTTAAACGCTAGCGTACGTAAGCGTTAAAGGCTAGGGTAATAGTAAAAAAAAAAATTAAAAAAAAAAAAAAAAGAAGACTTAATTAAGTCATAATTATGACTTATTTAAGTCATAATTATGACTTATTTATGTCTTGGCTTAAACGCTAGTGTACGTAAGCGTTAAAGGGTCATAGTAAAAAAAATTATGACTAATTATGACTTATTTAAGTCATAATTTTTCTTGTTACGATATCCCTTTAACGCTTTCGTACTACTGCTACTACTACTAGCGCCTAAATGACTGCGACATTATTTACTGTAAAACATGCTTTGAAAAATGTGTAATGATCCGATTTCAACCCCTTTTTCAAGTTAATACCCGACTCATTCAGCAAAAAGATACAATTAAATTCATAAGTTGCAATCTATCGTCACTTTAACCCAACTCAGTCAACTCAGCGCGTTGTAGGTTAATTTTGATCTGACTAGCGCGAGCAAAAACAGGGTCGAGTTGTCACAAGGGTCGAGTTGTCACAAAGTGTTGAGTTGTCACAAGGGTCGAGTTGTCTAGTGAGTCGAGTTTTTGTGGGTCGAGTTGTCCGTGTCGAGTTGTCACGAGGGTCGAAATGTCTTAGCTTATAGTCAACTATCTGGTGGGAAGGTGAAACGGTGAATGCTAGTTCTCAAACGTTTGGTCTGGGTGTTTTTGGAACAGTATGGTCGAGTACACAGCATTCAGGGGCATGCCAGTCAACTCGCCCTCTGGCAAACTCGCCCCTGACAAAGTCGTCCCTCGCATCTCACGCCATTGAGACTGGTTTACTGTAACTTATAAGAGAGCAAATAAAACATTATTATAAAGGCAGGATTTTATGTACGGGGACATAACTATTTTAATGAATTATTTGGCGCTATTGGAACTGATTTAGTATATTAAAGTAAGAGAGTAAATGAAACCCGTATGCAAATAATTTCAATGGGTATTTTATTTCACAAAAGTTAATCATGAATTTAACAGTTCAACTAAAATTGAATACATAGAAAACAGTATATTTTACTATTGTATACTATTGTACATTATTGTATAGGCCTACTACTGTATACTATTGTTGCATTCCCACTATTGTGGGTCAACAAAATAATAAGAGCGGACACAAACTTTGTTATGACAATATCAAATGGGGATGGTTTATTAACATTCTCTCTATTCAACAATAATAAAAGGCACTAAGAGTGGTAGCGTAGTTCAGGTACATGTCAATAGTTAGACTTAATACTTGTCTTGTACTGTACATAATTTTATACGGGTTACGAATTGTGTGTACGAGTACCAACTACAAAGGGATCGGATACAGTCAGTAGGTCCATCGTTCGTTTGTGCGGCTTGTCAACTCGGTGTACGGTACGGCACTGCTACATACAGCGAGAGACGGACGGCTGGTCAGTCTTGACGACGGGGACCACCAGGGCTTGACTACATGGGGTGTCTGGACGGGGCCAGAGTGTGTATCAGACCGTACTAGCATAGAGCTATGGTACTAGCTAGGCGAACCAATGGTCAATCGACGCACTGCCATTGGTTCAACGAACTGGGCACTGGACTGTCGCAACAAGTCATAGTCCAAAGGACGAGCTCCAAGCACGTGGCGGGAGGGTGTGGAACGCACACAAGGCTCTCGCTGGTGTTGCATCATGCATTGCGTTGGCGCTGGATATGCATGAGCAAATGTAGCGTCCTTGTAAGGATTGCATATTCATGGCGTTCCATGGTCGAGCGCAGTGCATCGGATTTGTGTTCTGATGGCTGAGTCGTATGTGGGTTCGAATCCCAGCCACGACCGGGGTGCTTGTCTCCTTGAGCAAGACTCTTTACCATAATTGACCCAGGGGTAAATGGGTACCTGTGAGGTCAGAGTTGGTTGTTGTGTTTGATTAGCCCATATGCGCTGAGATGGAGCTGAGATGGTTTCAGGAATGATTTATGAGCCTGATGAGCAGGGGTAATAATGTAATGAGCCTTGAGCACCAGTTTGGTGGATACGTGGGCCATATAAGTCCACATTATTATTATTATTATTATTATTATTATTATTATTATTATTATTATTATTATTATTATTATTATTATTATTATTATTATTATTATTATTATTATTATTATTATTATTATTATTATTATTATTATTATTATTATTATTATTATTATTATTATTATTATTATTATTATTATTATTATTATTATTATTATTATTATTATTATTATTATTGTTTCGCATTAGCACAGCATGAAAAGAAAGATCTTGTTTTCCTTTCTGCCGGTTACACCTCGAGTCAAGCTACGTCCCGTAGCCTTAGATCTCGAGTGTCTTTCGCAGAATCCTTGCTGTCCCTAAGAGTGCCGCCTTCTGTAGTAATTCTACTCTCACAGATGTTCCTATCTCCTTGAGATGTCTCTCCAACGCCTTCGGGATTGTACCCAGTGCTCCCACTACCACAGGAATTACCTTTACCTTGACTTGCCACAGCTTGCGGAGTTCTCTCGCTAAATCCTGATATTTCTGTACCTTCTCCTTCTCCTTCGAAGCTACTCTACTATCACCCGGCACAGCTATATCAATAAGATGACACATCTTCTCATGCTTATCCAAGACAACAACATCCGGCCGTCTATGTTCTATAACATGATCTGTCTGCTGGATGTTGAAGTCCCAGAGAATCTTGACATGCTCTGTTTCTTCAACCTTTTCCGGCACATGGTCGTACCACTTCGATTGCACCTTGACACCGTACTTCTTACACAGATCCCAATGGATCACCTTGGCCAACTTGTCGTGTCTCCCTTTGTACTCTGTCTGAGCATGCACTCTGCATTCGCTGACAATGTGAAATACAGTCTCCTCCGCCGCATTGCACATTCTGCACATAGAAGAGACATCTGACTTCTCGATCCTTGCCTTCATCACATTCGTCGGCAGAGACTGGTCTTGTGCTGCAGTAATCAGACCCTCAGTATCTTTCTTTAGTTCCCTCTCCTCAACCATTCCCAAGTCTTGCTACTTGCCACTTCTTCGGTACATCTCAGGAATCGGCAGTGAAGTGGCTTTTCCTGCCAATCTCGTGTTCTTTCTTCTCTTCTTTGATTCTTATACTCATTTGGACCTAATTCGTGTGCCTTCATGTATTCTGTGCAACCTTCAACAACTTTTCCCGAGTACTACTTACATGACACTGCATGCAAGCTCCTTCTCTCGATGTTAACGCTGTCTGATACACTAAGTAATCCTCTTCCTCCCTCTGACCTCGGTAGATAGAGTCTGCTGACATTCGACCGTGGATGTAACATACCGTACATTGTCATCACTTTCCTCGTTTTCCTGTCAGCAACATCTAGATCTGCCTTAGTCCACTCGACAATTCCTGCACTGTACCTCATCAGCGACACAGCCCAAGTGTTGATCGCCTTTATCATATTCCCTCCATTCACTCGTCTTATATACTCTTTCTTAAGCCTCTCTTTTGATTCCTCATGCAGTATGTGATCCGCTTCAAGCACTCCAAGATACTTATAACTTTCTTCTTCACCCAACGCCCTCAATTGTGTGCCATCTGGGAAATTAATTCCATCCGAATGTACCCTTTTACCCCTCTTCATGGTCATCGCAGCACATTTCTCCAGACCAAACTTCATGCCGATGTCATCGCTGAAGATCCGCACAGTGTGCACCAAGGAATCAATCTCTTTCTCGTTCTTCGCAAACAACTTCAGGTCGTCCATGAAGAGAAGATGATTAATCCTGCATCCATCCTTCGTCATCTCGTATCCCGCACTAACCTTCCTCAAAATCATCGTCAAAGGGAACAGCGCCAAAACAAACAACAGTGGAGACAGAGAATCACCCTGGAAAATACCTCGTCTGATGTTTACCTTACCAAGACATTCATCACTGGCCATCAGATTTGTTCTCCATGTCTTCATGCTCTCACCCAGAAGACATTTCACCGGATCAGCTGCCCCTATCATATCCAAACATTCCATAATCCACGAGTGTGATACCATGTCGTATGCTTTCTTGTAATCTATCCATGCCATGGCCAGATTAGTTTTCCTGTTCCTACAGTCCTTTAGCACCGTCTTATCAATGATGAGTTGGTCTTTCGTTCCTCTTGACCGCTTCTTGCAACCTTTCTGTTCATCTGGAAATAACTGCTGATCTTCTGTGTGACTATACAGATCTTCTGCAATGATACCGGTCAGAAGTTTATACATCATGGGTAGACATGTAATAGGTCGATAGTTACTTGCAACGTTAGCCTTCTTAGTGTCCTTCATGATGATTACCGTTCTTGCTTCAGTCATCCACGTCGGAACGTTGCCACACGCTAAGCATTCTTGCAGCTGCTGGGCTATTCTTTCGTGAAGACTACTGAAGTTCTTTAGCCAGTATCCGTGCACTTGGTCTGGTCCCGGAGCTTTCCAGTTCGGCACTCTTGTTTCTTCACCTTGCTCACATCAATCTGAAATCCTTCTTGTTGTACAACACCCTTTTACTCGTTTTTCACATCGGCTAACCATTCTGCTTGTCTGTTATGATCACCAGGCTGATCCCAAAGGCTACCCCAGAAATTCCTTGCCTCTGCTGGCTGTGGGCTCACTTGTGAGTTGTCACATTTCCCGTCCAATTCTTTGAATAATTGACGTTGGTTTGTATTGAATAGACGATTTTGATGATTGTGCAGTTACATGTACACACGTGTACACAATGTACAAGTAGAGTTCGGACGCTGTGGCTGTCGCGTGGCATTTCCTACACAGTCATATCAGATTACAACCGCACATGTTCTTGTAGAGTACAGTCTGGGCTGCAAATTTATGAATGAATGGGTCGTCACTGCTGTGCTCTGTTTGTTTACTACGAGTTCCTTGACCTAAATAGGTCAAAATGTTCAAGCAGTATGGGTGAAGGGGTCTATAAGAAACCTGGTTGGTGAGCGCGTAGGGGCAGTGTTCGATGGTACCGTAGATGGCGGGGGTGGTCTTCCCTGGGTGGTTGGGAAGGGGATCATCAGAACTCATACTGATGGTCTGGGGATCGCGTGCGTCAGGGATACGGACGGCTGGTTCCACTGCTAACTTTTCTTATCCAATTCCCTCCGGACTGATTCCTTCAGCCGGTACCAGTAGAATTTGCGTTTTTGTCTGTACTTCGAGATGGGCGGATGTCACAACATCATGCGTTGTTCGCAAAATAGTGTCTTGCAGCTCTTTCGGTACAACAAGCTGCAAGTATGATTGAGTTATGTCCATACTTACCCATCTCTTGTAGAAAACACCGTTTCGGACTATAAGTTGTGGCCACAACAACCAGAGTTTCCGGGTCGCTGGACTTTGACTGGCGGCCATGTCTCTTCCTGGCCGCTGGAGGGATTTATCTAACCAATCCAGTATTACGCCAATATCTGGATCAGTTCTCTGCATTTTGGCGATTTCCTCAGAGGAGTAACCGTTCACCCAAGGCGTGCATCGTCGTGCATGGAGATTACATGTACGTTGAACAAGTCATCATCTTGGATTTTGGGTCCCGGAGTGAAGTTGTAAGTTGCGGCCCGGTAATAAAACCGGCTAAGGCGCCCTTGTCGGGGGGCGCAGGGCGTGTTACAGTTCATGTCACTTCTCTCTGGTTCATTCTGTGTATCACCGTTAACATTGCTAGTTTCGGAGGAGTTATCTGCTGACTTTGCCATCACATCTTGTTGCGATATCCCTGACTAGGCGTTGGACAATACGGGTTGTCCAGGAGTTTCTCCAGCTGTGTTTGCAAAACGGCCGACGGGAATTGATACCCACATGTCGTTGATAACTGTACTGCACGAGCGCCATATACAGTTGCCGAGTTTGCAAATAACACCAAAGAGGAGTGTTACCACTGTTGCCATCATTATGAGAACTGTTGCGAAGGGGATAGGCTGAACTTTTTCTAGTCCATCAGATGGAAGTTCGGGACCTGTGGGAGGTAACAAGTCAAAACATCCTGGGAGTCCGCTGCATGAAGATTTGACAATATTGGGAGTGTTCTGAGGGGATTCTTCCTTGTCTGCAGAGGTAGCATGAATTCGCATGAATAGGGGGATTACGTCGTCGACTTTGTTGAAATCGGACCATAGTTCACTCTGGACACACTTGTCACAACCACCACAAGGTAGTTCAGTGAGGATGGTCCTACCGTCGTAGCACGGGCACTCGTGAGGATCACACGGCACCCTAGAGAGGGCATTTGCATTGACATGTTTCTTTCCTGCACGGTTTTCAATCTTAAAGTCAAACTGTATGGGCCATAATCTCTAGCCATCGAACCATTTGATCAACTGGATCTTTGAATGCCATTATCTGTCTCAAAGCACTGTGGTCTGTGCGAATCAGGAACTGATTGCCAAGCAAGTAGTACCTAAAATACTGCACAAATGTAACAATAGCGTCTCGTCGTACAATTCACGTCTCGTCGTACAGTATCGTCGTTGAGGTTTGGTCATCGACCGGCTAGCATACGCTAGGTCGCTCTTCTTTCTGTGTTCGTTTGCACCACTGAATTCGTGACAGGTTGGTGCCGATGTCGGTATAAGATGCATCAGTATCGATACTGAAAAGTCCGTCGTTGTCGGGGTACGACATATTAAGTTCATCACCTGTCAGTGCGGCTTTCAGTGTTTCGAACGCGGTTTGACATGCAGTCAGGGGTCCACTTAAATATCTGTCCGGCCTCTATACGATTTAAGGGGCTGGCTACCGTCGAGAACTTCGCTATAAATCGACGATAGTAAGAACAAAGTCCAATAAACGAGCGTACATCAGTGATATTTTTAGGTATCTGCCAGTCTTGAACTGCGGCAACTTTGCTAGGATCTGGTGTGACCCAGAAAGAGACCTTCATCACGGAAGAGCTCACACCTGCTTGATGTTAGTTTCAGCCCAGCGTTTCCGAGCCGTTTCAAAACTTATTTAAGACGCTGTATGTGTTCTTGAAATGTTGAGGATATGGTGATGATGTCATCAAGATATATCATCAAGATATATCAGCAAGGTTTCACACTGTAACCCTTTAAGCACCAAGTTCCATGTTAACGTTCGAACGTGCTCGGTGCATTACAAAGGCCAAATGGCATGGTGATATATTCGTATAGGCCACAACGGGTCACGAACGCGGTTTTAAGGACGGGCTTCCTCTGTCATCTTAATCTGCCAGTAGCCTGACCGGAGATCAAGTGTGCTGAAAATATTGGCTCCGCTGAGGCAATCCAGACAGTCATCAATCCGTGGTAATAGGTATACGCGTCACGGCACGTTACGTTATTTAACTTCCGGTAGTCGACATGGGCGTGTCGCGCCGTCTTTTTTTCGCACAAAAACCATTGGTGAAGCCCAGGGGGATGTTAATTCTTGTTTCACCCCTGCCTTCAGTTGGATTTCCAGTATTTCTCTTCCTCGCCCTGAAGTTTCGCCATTGATTTTTGTTGATGAGAGGAGAGATTTTTACAACTCCTCTAGAGTTTGTCGGGGATCTCGGACCGTTTTTCGGGGGCATCACGGGGGTTTGGGGCGTTATGTGCGACTGAGGATGAAGGTTTGCATGCAAGCACTCTGCATACGCGCATCTGCGTCAATCTCGTGCAGGTATCCAAGTACTGTACCTGCCCGGAGTTCTCAGGTGATGTGTTCATGATCCGATATCTTGTCGGCTGGGGTCAACCAAGGAACTGCCGACCACAAGATTTTGATCTATGTTCTTATTTACTGCTGCTTCTACCACAGCAAAGTTCGAGCTGAGTTTATGAGTATCGGCTACCGCCTTCTGCAATCCATTCACTGCATGTTGGAACGGTTGTGTTTTCTTTCAATGAAATTGGCATTACGCATCGAGGTGAAACCTTGATCGTCCGCTGAACCCAAGTGCCGGCAATACGTATGCCGCGCCGTGCCTCAAGTATACACTGATAATGATGAGGGCGCTCTTCGTTGAGTGAGCAGCCATTTTTGCTCTGTGCAAACTTTGTTTTTTTAAATATTTTTTAATCCCTATTTGTATTTGTCATCCACCTTCACTCCTTCATGTAAAGTGTTTTTAACACACTATCCAGACAGTGTACACATTTTGTGGAATAACTTGACATTGAAATCTTGCCTGTCTGCAACAACTGTACAAAGCTCCCATACATGTACTACTACTACCAAGGCTGAGATCATGGCATCTGCTATACAATATTCTGCCTCAACACTACGGCAAGTTGGTAAGCGTTTGCAAAATACTGTGCTTCCATCTACGATATGGCAACTTATGAAAGACATTAATATTGCTAAAATTACAAAACGTGGTTGCAGAGCTGGAGCAAAGAGAAAACGCAAAATCTCGGTGAGAATATCGAATCAACCAACCATTGTAAACCCTATGCCACGGCATGCAGTTTATTTAAACCTTGTTAACATAACTACAATAAGACCTTCTTGCCAGTACCATCTACCATCTATGCTGTTATGCAATCCACGGTAACTCAACAATAAGGTAGACAAACTGAGTCTCATTTTAGATAGCAACCAAATAGACATAGGTGCAATCACAGAAACATGGTTTTCTGCCGAACAATCAAAGGATTTATTCAATATCCCAGGTTATGATCTGTTCTCACGCCCTAGAACCGAGAGTAGAGGAGGCGGTGTTGCCATTTATGCCAAAGCCCATTTAAATGCATCTGTTCTTGAGAATGTCATTGTTCCACACAATGTAGAAGCGATCTGGTTAAAAATCCGACCTCCACGTCTTCCACGATCCATTGCTAATATTGTCATTGCATCTGTGTACTACCCTCCTCGAAGCCCTTCTGCTCCATCGCTATTGGAACACATAAGCTCAACAGTGGACAATATTCTTGCTCACCAGCCCGACACGGGAATTGCCATCCTAGGGGATTTCAATCGACTTGATCTTGACGCAATACTATCCAGTACACTGGTGCAGGTGGTTGACCAGCCGACACGTGATGAGGCCATATTGGACAAAATCGTAACCAACTTATCTGCCCACTACAAACCAGTTGAGATTTGCTCAGCAATATGACTCAGCGACCACAGGTGCGTCATTATCAAACCTACAGCTCCTCCGCCACGCAACAACACCAGTCAAAAACACACGGTGAGACCGATGAGAGACAGTGATATGCGTGAATTTGGAGCATGGCTGTGTGATCATGACTGGTCTGAAGTTCTGAGTGCAGGAAATGTGAAAATCAAGTGCTCTGAGTTTTATGATACTCTCCACCAAGCAATAGAAACCTACTTCCCTCAACGGATGGTAAAACAGCACCCACAAGATAAGGCTTGGGTATCAGCGTAGGCCTATATAAAATATCTTGTTAATCGACGTCAGCGTGTATTCAAGGATGGAAAAACTACGCTCTGGAAGTATTACAGAAACAAAGTCAAACGAGAAATTAAAAAAGCCAAACAAACGCACTACACAAGCAAAGTCAAAACCCTGAAAAGATCCAAGCCAAGTGCTTGGTATCGTGAAATCCGAGCAATGACTTATGGAAACAGTTCACAGCGTAACATCACTGTAGACAACATCGACCCAAACGACCACAGCTCAATTGCAAATACTATATCTTCACGCTTTGCATCAGTTGCTGAAGATCTTCAATCGCTAGACACAACATCCCTTCCAGCGTATTTACCATCTCTGCCAATTCCAACAGTTCAACCATGGCAAGTCTTCCACCAACTGAGCAACCTGGGAAATCAAGTGGTCCTGACAACATCCCAGCCAAGTTGATCCGTCAATTCTCATACGAACTTGCAAAACCATTGACAGACATTATCAATACATCATTTGCACAACATGTTGTTCCCTCTCAATGGAAAAAAGCCATCATCGTGCCTGTTCCTAAATCAACTCCAGCCTCAATTGACAACCTTCGCCCAATTGCACTCACTGATCATTTCTCAAAAATTGCCGAACACTTTATAGCACAGCAAACTATGGAAGTAATGAGACACACTCTTGATCCTGCACAATTTGGCAACATCAGAGGCGCGTCTACCTCACATTGCTTGGTTGATATTCTTCATACCCTCCACTCACATGCAGATAACCCAGGAACAGTCTCATCTATGCTACTTACTGATTTCGTCCACATCGATCACACTATTGCCATCTCCAAACTTTTGCAAATGGGAATTCCTCACTCAATAGTCTCCTGGATAAGTGAATTCTTGAGCAATCGCCAGCAGTGTGTAAGATAGGGCGCTGTTCGTGCGGCGACCACGGCCTTTTACTGTCTCTGTACATATTGTTTTTAGTGTAAATTTTTCCGTTTTTATATGTACGTATTGGTTTTAATTGGTGTATTAGAAGATGTATTGTGACCTGTGGAACCCGTTGGTAGTGACTTTGGTAATTTTTCTGATTCTGTCATGGAACACTAGGAGAATTTTGTGCATGGTTACAACGGCGATGGAGAACGGACGCCATTGTTCGTCTACAACCGTCAGTTCCTATTGAGTCGTCGTGCTTTTCCGACAGATGTAACATACACTCTACCTGATGAATGCAAACGCACGGAAACCGAAATACCCAAGATTCGTAAACGTGGTAGAAAAGGAGGCGTGAAAAATAGGTTGAGGAAGTACAGGTTTAGAACAGCACTGCCAACTATTCTTCAGGGAAATGTGCAAAGTATTTGCAATAAAACTGATGAGCTGAGGGCAAATGTGCAATATTTACAGGAGTACCGTGAGTCTAGCCTGATCTGCCTAACAGAGACATGGTTAACCGTTAATGATCCGGATTCATCTATTGACCTGGAGGGCTACCAATTACTGAGGATGGACAGGAATCAGAATTCAGGAAAGACGAAATGTGGAGGAGTTGGTGTTTTTGTGAATGAAAAGTTCTGTAACCCATCGCATATAACAGTGAAACAGAAAATATGTACAAATGACATTGAACTTCTTGTCATTTATATACGACCATATTACCTGCCAAGAGAGATTCCTCAAATCCAGCTGTTTGTTGTGTACATACCACCTTCAGCTGACACCCAGATATCTGCAAATACTATTCATCATCTAGTATCGTTAGCCGAGACTGAATCACCGGATGCAGCAAAAATAATCCTTGGAGACTTCAATCAGTGTACCCTCTCTGACTGCTTACCATCTTATCACCAATATGTCAATTGTCCTATACACGACATCAGGCATGCCTGGACCTGTGTTATGGAAATATCCAGGAGGCCTATCGAGCCAAAGCACTACCTGGATTGGGGAATTCCGACCACAGCATGGTTCACCTCATCCCATTGTACCGGTCAAGAATGCGGAGAGAACCAGTGAGGAAGATGAAGATCAAGAACTGGTCTACAGATATGCTACTGAAGCCCTACGGGAATGCTTTAATTGTACAGATTGGAGTGTCTTCATGGATACTGCTGAGGATTTAGATGAGGCAGCGGACACTGTTACAGATTATGTACGTTTTTGTGAAGAGATGATTATTCCAAACAAAACACTCAAAATTTTTCCAAACAATAAACCTTGGATTACTAAGGAATTAAAGAGTCTGCATAATGAAAAAAGGAGAGTGTTTCAAACAGGTAACAGAGCAGAACGTAAAAAGGTTCAGGTCAAAATTAAGCGTAAAATTAGCGATTGTAGGATGGCATACAAGAATAAGATCGAAAGCTTTTTTCGGACCAGCGATTCAAGGAGCGTATGGCAGGGCATACAAACTATCACTGGCTACAAACCTCAAAGAAGAAATATGTGTGTACAAAATGAGACCGTGTATGCAAATGATTTGAATGAGTTTTACAGCAGGTTTGATGGGTACGATTTTAGCGTTCAACAAGATCGTGTTGTAAATGCTTTGCATGCATCTCCACATGCTGAAAGTATTAATGTCAATGAAAGTGAAGTCCAGGTGTTATTCAAAAGATTAAACCTACGAAAGACACATGGGCCCGATTTAATTAGTTGCAGGGTACTGAAGGTCTGTGCTGAGCAATTAGCATCACCATTTCGGTCATTATTTCAGGAATCATTAAATAGGGCGTTAATTCCTGCATTATGGAAAAGGTCAGTGATTGTTCCAATTCCAAAAAACACCCACCTTAAAGTCATGAATGATCTTCGTCCGGTAGCTCTCACCTCGGTACCCATGAAATGTTTAGAAAGAATAGTTCAGAAAAGGTTAACTAATGAAGTTAAGGATTCCCTGGATGATCATCAGTTTGCGTATCGACTTTGCGAGTGCCTTCAACACAATTCAGCCGTATTTGATGGTTCAGAAACTGTTGGATCTTAATGTAAATTCCAATATTATACTATGGATCAATAACTTTTTAACAAATAGGAGACAGCAGGTTAGGTTTAATTCCACTCGCTCAACTATCCGTTATATAAGTACTGGGGCTCCACAAGGTTGTGTTCTTTCTCCCATTCTGTACACATTATACACCAATGAATGTAGATCTTTGAACACTGATCATAAATTAATTAAGTATGCAGATGACATCGCACTGGTTGGTCATTTATTTGCAAAAAAGGATAACATAGAATCATTCGATCACGAGATTTCTGAATTTGTTCAGTGATGTGACAAAAACCACTTAGAGATCAATACAAAGAAAACAAAGGATATGGTTTTTGATTTTCTTAGGAATAAAACACACATCCCGGCCACTGTGATCAAAGGAGAATCTCTTGAGATAGTCACTGAGTTTAAGTACTTAGGAATCGAGATTGATAACCAGTTGCTTTTTGATAAATGTGGTAAATCAAAGTGCAAAAAGTTACAACAGCGTCTTTTCTTTTTAAGGAAACTTAATTCATTTTATGTGGACAGAACCATTTTACAAATGTTTTACAAGTCTGCCCTGCAAAGTATTATTACATATAGTCTTATTTGTGTATTTGGAAACATGCGGGTACTGGATCGGTCTAAATTGGATAGGGTAGTTAAACAAGCGAATAAAATAATTGGTACTGATCAATTAATGGTTGACAATCTGTATAAAGTTGAAATGATTCTGGCAGATGAAACTCACCCTTTGTATGAAAAATGTATTAGAAGTGCTAGGAGTAACCGTCTTTTACAGCGGAGGATTAAAACTAAGCGGTATGCCAGCTCATTTGTTCCCTCAGCTGTCCAGATTTTTAATAAGCAGTTGGAATGATAATTATACGTTACAGAGACCAACACGGGATTTAATTAGGCCCACATGCAATGCAATTTTAGTGATTGTTTGATGTATAGGCCGAAAGGAATTTCCCGTTAGGGATAATAAAGTGAGATTGATTGATTGATTGATTGATACAGCAAAGCCGTGTCAAACTGGACTACATCGCACGCAGGAATACCACAGAGAACAAAGCTAGGTCCGGTCGTTTTCCTCGCTGTAATCATGGAGGTTTCCTCCATGCTGTAATCAATGACGCATGTTACAAGCCAAACATCTTGTTACAAATATGTAGACGATCTAACTGTGATAGAAACATCAAATATTCACACCCAATCACAGCTACCAACAGTTCTGAACGAAGTCAACAAATGGTCGACAGAAAATAAAATGCGTCTCAACCCTAAAAAGTGTGCGGTTATGAGCGTCTGCTTTGCCAGGAATAAACCAGCCCCCTTAAACCTAACACTGAATGACGTCACAATACAGCAGTGCAACATAGTGAAATTGCTTGGAATTTTCATTCAGTCAAACCTTAAATGGGATAAGCACGTCGACAACGTGGTCAAACGAGTCTTTCGTGCGACCAATCTTGGAGTATGCAGCACCTGTTTGGTCTAATGCAATCACGAGAGAGCAATGCAACTCCATAGAACGCATCCAGAAGCGAGCATGTCGCATAGCTTTGGGACCAGACTACAGCAGGTACCAGTGATGTAGTGCCTTGATGCTGAGCCTTGGCCTTAAGGCTTGATTTTAGGGCCTTGGCCTTAGCCTTAAGGCTTGCCTTGGCCTTGGCCTTGGCCTTGAGGGTCAAAGCCTTGCAACTTTAGGGCCTTGCTCTTCAAGGCCCATCGATTTTTGAATTTTTCAGGTAAATTTGTTTGAAATTTTGCTTTTCTACAAACATACAACTTGGAGTCAGCTGTCTGCAAAGTTTGCAGTATCTAATTTAATCATGTTTTACCATGGAGGAGGGAAAACACCCTAGATTTGTGTGTTGACACACTTTCACTTTTACAGCGTCATATTTTTGTTACCATGATAGTACATTTTGCTGCTTCCCCCAAAACAAGGCTATAATAATTTTCTGTATACTTGTACTTGTGGGGCCAGGGAGATATAATTATACTTAACTTGCATACAGTTATATGGGGTAGATAGAACATCATCTGATTTGTGCTGTGGACTGATTTATTTATTTATTTATCGTATGGTTCATACAAAGTTAACATGACAAGGTTAGGTTATGGATCCAGTTTAATGCAGACTGGTCAAGTTCAGTTAAATTTCCATCACATCTGTAAATAATACAGTCATGAACGATGTGATGTACAGTCTGGTCATCATGACCACAGGTACATTTAGCGTTGTCACTTAGTCCCATGCGGAGCATGTTATGTCCAAATCGGCCATGGCCAGTTCTTAGTCTGTTAAGTTTGACCCAGCAGTGGCGATGTAGATTGCATCCTGGTGGGTTGGTAGAAGGTGAGGAAATGTAGTTAAATATCCACGTCCTGGATTCTGATTCTTGCTAATTTGTAGCAGTTTGTGGGCTTGTTGATGGAAAGGATTTCTTGATGGCAGTCGCAGTTGTGGTGGGGTTTTTTGATTGGTGTTTGTCAACAGTTGATGAAGCAGATGGGAGTCACACCCAGCGGCACGTCGCGCAAGAGCAAGGCATTGCTGCTGTCGTCTCACTTCATAAGGAGCAATTCCACTGACTACTGGAAGGTATTGAGTGGGAGTTGATCTGATACATCCTGAGATGATGCGCATGGTGTTGTTAAGGGCTACGTCAATCTTGCTGGTGTGGGTGCTCCTTGCCCATACCGGTGCACAGTACTCTGCAACAGAGTATACTAAAGCTATTGCTGAGATTCGAAGAACGTTGTAGTCTGCGCCCCAGGAAAGGCCTGCTAGTTGTCTAATGAGACAGTTGCGAGCGTTGGCTTTCTGTGCGAGCTGTGTGAGATAATAATAATAATAATAAGTGGACTTATATAGCGCACGTATCCACCAACTAAGTGGTGCTCAAGGCGCATTCTTTTTTACGTGCATTACACAACACACGGGACCTACGGCTTTACGTCCCATCCGAAGGACGAAGCAATTATGGTTAAGTACCTTGCTCAAGGACACAAGTGTCACGACCGGGGCTCGAACTCACACCCTGCTACTGGCAACACCAGAACTTGAGTTCGGTGCGCTAGACCGCTCGGCTTTTGTATGTTAGAGATCTGTCCAAAGTAACACAAGATACTTGGGGAAATCATCATACGGGATGGTTGTGCCATTGCAAACGACTTTGATTTTGTAGTTAGCCAGTCTAGTTGCTAGTTTTTGAAGTAACGGCTTAAGGATTCCATATCGGTGCCAAGTGTTGTTTCAAGCTTGTTAAAGTTTTTGGCAGAGGTTAGGAGTGTGCTATGTCATCTGCGTAGATGTATTTCTTTGAGACAGTGGTTGGTAGGTCAGCAGTGTAAATGTTGAATTAAATCGGTGCGAGCACTGAGCCCTGCGGGACCCCGCTTTTCAGGAAGAATTTTTTACTGGTTTCTTCGCCAACCATCATTGTAAAGCTTCTGCAGGTGATCATTGTCATGAGAAAGTTAAAGGTTTTATCAGGTATGATTTTGTGTAGTTTTAGGGCAAGACCTTTATGTCATACCGTGTCATTATGCTGCTGATAGATCGACCAGTACAGCACCATTCTTGAGATATTTTTGGAAGTTGTCCTATATGTCTTCTGTGAGGAGTGTTACTTGGTCTGTTGTACAGCGTCCTGTACGGAAGCCGGCCTGCTCAGGTGGGAGTTGAGGATCCACAATGGGTTGGATACGATTGTATATTAGTCTCTCCATCACTTTGTAGATTATGCATAGTAGGCTTATTGGACGGTAGCTGCCCGGGTCTTCGGTGGCCTTGTCCGGTTTGAGAATTCCCATTACTTTAGCATGTCTCCATATTTTGAGGATTTTCTGAACTTTGATACAGGTGCTGAAGTAATCTCGAAGCCATTCAGTGGATTTTGGTCCAAGATTTTTGACAAATTCTGGGTGAATATAGTCTGGTCTGTTTTTAGGTAATGCTAATATTTCTAACCATGATGGCCCAGAAAATAAAATTACTTCCATGTTACATAATAACGAGGTAACATCAGTTAAAAACAGCCGTTCTTAGATCCCCTTTTGTTATACTCGGTTTAGATTAATGTGCATCAGTATGGAAGCAAACCATTCTTTTTGTTATATTTAAATGGTATCCACGAAGACCTGAACTTCTACTCAGTCATATATATGTACGTGAAGTTTTTATTCTTACTTTGAGCGATTCGTTATGATGTGACATGTTTTATATTAGTAGTAATTTTATACTAGAGGGCCTTGGCCTTGGCCTTGGCCTTGAGGGTTAAGCCTTGGCCTTAGCCTTAAGGCTTGAGGGTCAAAGCCTTGGCCTTGAGGATCAAAGCCTTTGCTCCAACACTGGCAGGTACTCAGATGCGTTACAAGACTGTAAATAGAAACACTTGAGTACAGACGCAACCAACTATGCGTTGTGTTTTGCAAACTCTCTCCAACACTCCAAACTTCAGAGACTTCTCCCTGAAAAAGAAATCATCTGCATATGCACTCAGAAATCCCAAACAATTCACAGATCCCAAATGCAGAACCTCAAGATTTAAGAACAGTTCGTTGCCATTCCTAGTGAGCCTTTTAAATAAATAATTTTTCTGGTTCTTTCCTTATTCTTTTGTAACAATTGGATTCTTTAATATTCCTTATCATAGATTTTTTAGAATCCTAATGACTGCGTTTTGCCCCCTTTTTTTGTTTTTTTTCATCTTTTAATTTATTATTTATTTAATTCCTTTTTCTCAAGTGCTCATTAACTTTTATCTTAAGTTAAAGTTTCTGTGAACTGTTTAACCTTTTAATGTCTCTAAATTTGCTATAAATTAGCTACTTTATTGCTATATTCTCACTATTTATTTAATTACCGGTATTTTTTTTCTCAAGTGCTTTTTTTCTTTCTGTCTATGTTTTTAGTTTAGTTTAGTAAACTGTCTAACTTGTTGTTGTCTTTGATTTTGCACCTTTTTTATTACTTTTGTCTATATTTATTTATCTATTTTTTTTCAAGAGCCTTTTTTTTTTTCCAATTTAAGTTTTAAGTTAAGTTTCTGTAAACTGCCCAATTTTTTGATACCTTTGATTTTGTGAATATCTTATTGCTTCTATAGAGCAATAGATAACTGGCATAAGTGGACCGCCCACCAACATACGGGCTGGTTAGCTCAGTTGGTAGAGCGCTCGTACGGTAATCGAGAGGTCGCGGGTTCGAGTCCGGCATCAGCCAATTTTTCTTTGCTCGCTACCCGTTTATATATATATATATATATACAGTGCGTATCAAAAAAAAGGTAATCCGAATTCAGGGCGTTAATATGCCAAGGTTATTTAGTTTGACAATTTACATGTAGTGTACCAAAGAAGAGGAACTCCTCAGCTTTCCATTGATACCTGTATCGATCCATTGCTGTCACACATGGCCGAGTACATTGTTATTGAAAATGGCAAATTCAAATCGCATTTTTGCAAGTTTGGGTAATCAGTTCAAGCATGGAGGAAGAAAACAGAGTCTTCCTCCATGGTTCAAGGCAGTCTGAAATGGACGCATCACTTGACTGCCTAGATGATTATGTAAGATTTTTAAGCTGGTGCGGTAATCGTCTGTTACGACATCCTTTTCTTCAAGTTGGGTATTTAAGAAGGGCCTGGGTTTAGGAACAGGTAGTTGGAAAGATGGTACAACTAACGACTGAACAGCGAGTTTTCGTGATTACAACATTTCACCAAACTCACAGTTTGCAGCAAACTCGCGATGCTTTCAGGGAACGTTTCCCAGAACGGGAGCCCCCATACCAGCAGCCAAACCCATCTGGGCGAATGTTAGAAAATATCAAGAGTATGGCACTAGCCTCAACCGCAACAAGGGGAATTCTGGCAGGAGGCGCACCGGGCGATCAGAAGGGAACATTGCAGCAGTAAGGCAGCAACTTTTGGAGCATCCTAGGGACACCAGCGCAAGGCGAAATGGGCTGAGATTGCCTTCGGCGACATTCAACAGAATCACGAGATTGGACCTCCACCAGCATCCATATCGGATTCACATCCGACATCAACTTACGCCAGGAGATTTTGCTAGAAGGCTGGCGTTTGCCAGATTGTTGATAGCCCGTACCGAGAGAGATGTAAATTTTCTGCGGAATCTCGTAATCGGCGACGAAGCTGCTTTCTCCATGAACGGCAAGGTCAATACGCATAATGTTCTTGAATATGCACCAGCAAGACACCCCCCAGAATTCAATTTTGAGGTTAACATGAGTCGACAAAAGTGGACTGTTTGGTTAGGACTTTGTGGAAGTGGTCAGCTGATCGGACCGTTTTTCTTTCAAAGGAATGTCAATGGTAACACGTATCTGCAGATGCTCAATGATAACGTTTTACCGCAGCTGCAGGAACACTTTGAGCGACAGGTTCGTGGGGTCTTCAGACAACTCTGGTGGGCCCAAGATGGCGCCCCAGCACATCGCCTTATCGCTGTCCAAGATCACCTGACCTCACACCATGTGACTATTTCCTTTGGGGACATTTGAAGAACAAGGTGTTTGCAACTCCTCCCCGTGATCTTGATGAATTGCAGGGCCGTATTCGAAATGAAGTGGATGCTTTACGCAATAATCCGGCTATGGTGAGACGAGCAGTGCAGGACATGCTCCGTCGCTGTCAGCTTTGTGTCGAAAGGGGAGGTGGACATGTTGAAGGTGTGGGTGCATAAAAGGGCAATGTTAGAAGAGATTCTTCTTGAATAATGTCCAGTCATTCCTAAAGAAAATCTGGTTTATCATACTGACTTTCACTAATTATCCTGCCTTGCACTGATTACCCAAACTTGCAAAAATGCGATTTGAATTTGTCATTTTCAATAACAATGTACTCGGTCATGTGTGACAGCAATGGGTCAATAAAGGTATCAATGGAAAGCTGAGGAGTTCCTCTTCTTTGGTACACTACATGTAAATTGTCAAACTAAATAACCTTGGCATATTAACCCCCTGAATTCGGATTACCTTTTTTTTGATACGCACTGTATATATATATATATATAACGCGTGAAACTCGGAGTTACAACTACCAGCGTTCCACTAGTTTTTTAAGTATATATATAAATATATATATATATATATATATATATATATATATATATATATTTATATATATATATATATATATATATAATATATATATAATATATATATATATATATATAATATATATATAATATATATATATATATATATATATAATTATATGATCCTTTGTAACAATTGGATTATTTAATATTCCTTATCATAGATTTTTTAGAATCCTAATGACTAATAAGGAAAGAACCAGAAAAATTATTTATTTAAAAGGCTCACTACTCAAAAAAATTAAAGGATAAAAAATTAAAGGATCAAACTTGTCTACTAATATTTTTCAAAAATAGCATTGACATTGTAACTCATATGAGTGCCATTTTATTCAGTTATGTTCAGGCAACAAAACAAGACACTTTTGTTCCAGTCCAATGCACACTTGCACTGCAGAGTACAGAAGACCCATGACATTGAAAAAACAGTTTGGTCAACACCATGAGCACAAAAGCAGAAGGAATTCAAATCGGGATTTTCAGTGTCTTAGCTGTCTTTTCTGTCATCTCAATACCTTGTGGGACCTCCACGGTTGCGAATGCACTCCCTGCAGCGTTGCTGCATGCTTCTGATGAGTCTGCGAATGACATCTTGGCCAATATCTTGCCAGGCCCTACGGAGTGCTTCAGTGAGTTCCTGTACTGTCTGAGGAGGACGTGGCTGCCTTCGAACAGTGTGCTGAAGCAGGTCCCACAAATGTTCAAGGGGATTAAGGTCGGGGGATCGTGCTGGCCAGTCCATTCGCTGAATCCCTTCCTCTTCAAGGAAGTTGTTCACCACCCTAGCTCTGTGCGGACGGGCATTGTCATCCATTAACACAAAGTTTTCACCTACTGCACCAGCATATGGCATAACAATTGGGATAAGGATCTCATTGAGGTAGCGCTGTGCATTAATCCCACCCCTAGGGAAGACATAGAGGTCTGTACGACCCCCAATGCTGATTCCTCCCCAGACCATTACTGAACCACCTCCAAAATGATCGTGTTCCACCATGTTGTCCACTTGAAAACGATGTCCTCTCTCTCCAGACTCGGACACGTCTATCGTTAGTCGAAACACAAAACCTGGATTCATTGGTAAAGAGAACAGGAGTCCAGTGTCTGAGCTGCCAGTCCACATGAGCGTTGGCAAAGTTGCGTCTGGTTCTGCGATGTGCTACAGTCAGAGCAGATACCACATTTGGTCTTCTGGCATGAAGACCATCACCGTGAAGACGATTGCGTATGGTTTGATCACAAACTTGCACTCCTGTTGCATTGTGGAAGGCACCACGCAGTTGGACAGCTGTATGGAACCGGTTCCTAGTGGTCAGAATTCTCAGGTAGCGGTCTTGGGCAGGGGTTGTGGCCCTTGGCCGACCTTGTCCAGGTCTCCTATGGTACTGACCAGTCTCTTTGTACCTCTGTACACCTCTACTAATGACACTGTGAGACACTCCAAGTCTATCAGCCACTTGCCTCTGAGTCATCCCATCTTCAATCATTTGAACTGCTCTGGCAACGTCAACTTCAGTAAGTTGTCTCCGAACAGCGCCACAAGTGACTACCACCAGAATTAATGTGCAAAGACAGTGAAAGATGGCCATTTTGAAATTGTGCAATACCTGACCAATGCACATCACCAAATGCTTTTTGATCCTTGCAGTCAACTGGACTCTGAAACACATGACTGAGCAATTGCATCATGTGACATTCTCTGGTGCTTAACCAAGCATGAACATGTGCTGCAGTGTACAATAAGTAAAATCAATGAGGTATACACCTGGCTGAAATTTCCAAAAGCAAATGTTTGATCCTTTAATTTTTTTGAGTAGTATATATATAGATATATATATATATATATATATATATATATATATATATATATATATATATATACTGCTCAAAATAAAATAGGACTCACATGTAATTCTTGGTCCATTTTGTCCATGTGAGGACACAAAAGCAGTTTTGGTGGAAGTAAAGTACTAAAGGTTTCTCTGCAACATTATAAACACTTTTCACGTGTTGTGCATGTCTAATGACGGTTTAAACTGGCAGATCATGTGATAAGGCATGAAAATGCAGATAACAGGTTGATGGGAGATGTTTTCATTCTAATGGATGACAACGCCCGTCCTCATAGAGCAATAATCATAACAGCGTTCCTTACAGGTAACCATATTCAGCGTCTGGAATGGCCTGCCATTTCACCAGACTCTTAACCCTATTGAGACATTTGCGAGCGCAAAATTTCTGGTGGGGTTTGTTTGTGTGGGTCTGAAGACAATACTTGCCTCCTGTAAGGAACGTTGCCAATCTGACAGCAGCTCTACAGGATGAGTGGAACAACCTCGACCAAGCTGTGATCCGGAACACCGTACTGTTAATTCATGAGGATGCGTTGTGCAGAATGTGTGCGAGTCCGGGGTGCTGCAACATCCTACTGAAGTCAATTGTGGAGTCACCCATGAAGAAATAAAGCTGATTAGCCAAGTTTGATATTGAGTACTGTACATCAACCTGTTATCTGCATTTTCATGCCTTATCACATGATCTGCCAGTTTAAACCGTCATTAGACATGCACAAACTACCATTGCAAATTTTGTGGCAATGTTGGATCGTGAGTAGGATTATGAACACATTCTGTAGCCAATCAGTGTGTTGTAATTTGCATACTTTAACAAAAGCTGAACGTATAAGCAATACTTAGCTGCACAAGGAGGGGGCGTAAAGTTGTTGTGTTTTGTTTTGTATCTCTTTTTCCCCCTTGTTTTTCTTCTTTTTCTTTCTTTCTTTTCTTTTCTTTTTTTTTTTTGGGGGGGGGGCATACAGCTTCGGTTTTTTGGGGGGGGCCATGGCCCCCGTTGGCCCCCCTGGATCCGCCGTTGCCTCCATCTGGTCTTAAATTCAGTTGCTTAAATGTAGCGGTCTATCTTGAAGTAGAGTGCTCAATGCCACATAGACAGAGCGTAATATACTTGTAGTAAAACTAGTGGAACGCTGATAGTTGTAACTCCGAGTTTCACGCGTTATGCGATCATCAGACAACTGATCAGTAGTCTGATGATCACAACACGTGAAACTCGAGTTACTTACCAGCGTTCACTAGTTTATATATATATATATATATATATATATATATATATATATATATATATATATATATATATATATATATATATATATATATATATATATATATATATTCCCAGCTTGAGTTACTCTCTTAATTTAAAAGAGTGAAAACCACTCTTTCAAAGAGCTATATGGTGGACAAGTCTTTTTTGAGTGGATAAAGAGTAAAATTAGTAGTGTATTGGTAGCCTTTTACAGTATTTGGTCTTTGTCTCCCCTACATAATTATTGTATACCACATCTTTTACATGAGATTACATATAACATTGGGTGTGTCACACTGAGATTTAGTTCTGATTGTGTATGTGAGACCAGTACTGTGGCTTTTCACCTTCTGAGCAGGTTTGAGATACAAACAGGTTTTGCATCTCGAGCGGGTACAATTGGAGCAACCCTGTGGTGAATCATGATCAGTGACTTTAAGGTCACTGTTGGTGCTAGGGAGCCTAGCCCGAACCAATATATCACCGAGGTTACGGGGGCGACGGAAAGCAATCAAAGGGGGCTCATGGATGGCTGAGCGTAACCTATCGGAGGAGTGTAAAATAGTCATGTTATCATTTACGATAGATGAAAGTCTGGGTAATCTTGGGTGATAAGTAGTGACCAGGGGAACTCTGTTGGGAAGGGTTTTCTTGTTACCCCGGGTAGCCAAGAGGGTGCTACGGGGGTACAGAGGGCTCTGTTGATTGCTAGTTGGACCCTACGTTTGCTGTGACCCCGGGATACAAGGTGTTGCCTCAGTTCAGACTACCGTTTCCTGTATAAGGTATCAGTGGAACAGACACGTCTAATACGGAGGGCTTGACTTTAGGCAATCATATCAATTCCTTTTGTATCTTTTTTGAAGACCCATATATAACCACACATATTACTCCCATTTGCTCTATGAATGCACTCACGGTGAAAATCGCGTCTTTTTGTCATTGTTCAAAAATGGAACAAGACCTTAACTTCTCAATCGACATTTATAAAGTAAACATAGTACACTTTCAAGCCATGTAAAAATTATTATGAAACATGATGATTAAATGCCGTCATTTTAATTTATAAAGTCCACATTCTTAAAAAAAATTCACACAAATTTGTGTGTGAATCGCTGCTTCCCTAGTCACGCGTCGCGACATAACCATTTTTAACTCCCCAGAAATTCAGTTAGCGCCCTCTTTCGTCCCTCTCAATCGCTGAACTGATCCTTGGATTTCTTATCTAACTGGTTATAGAAAAATCATTATGATTGGTCAATATTAACCACCGTCTTTTGTAAAATGAAGAAATTGGTCCATCAAGTCTTCCAATGAAACATGCCGTACAGCGCGCATTACGCCATTGATACGTGCCTGCCTTGCCAATGTACTTCACACACGTACACACACATACACGTACACACAGAGCACTGTATGAAGCACGCGCTCGCGCTGTGTGTATGTGGTATGCAGTCTGTGTTGGAGGAGCGTTTTTAGCAGCAAAGGAATTGATATGGGCCTCTTTGCAGTGCTTGGGGTGGCATACATGTATATAAAACACAAGCAATTAAGAATAATGATTTTATGAAGGTTCCATTTCATCAAAATGTAGCAATTTCAACAATAAAACAGTTAAGGTATTTTCCCAAAAATTACGAAAAATGGCGGCCATTTTGAAATCCAAAATGGCGGCTGAAGATGCTCTTTAAAAAAATGGTACCAAACTTTTTTGAATTCAGCATACCCTAATTGACAAAAGTAACCCCAAAAATCCATTTTGGCACAAAAATCTAGCTAGCCCCAAATATCTGACATATACTGTACTATAAGGACCACAGAAATAGAGATGTAAATGCCATGGAGATACTAAAATATGGTATTTTTAATGATAAAAAATAAATAGCTCATTGATGTTTAGCGAGCTACTTATAATTTGAAGCTTTTCCGAAGAGGATGTCGGCGCCGATTAACACGCGCCTAAAAGAGGCATTTGTACTGCATCCTGAACGTCTCTATGTGTGACGTCACGTAAAGAAGAAGGCTTGCTTCCAGGGACGCCAGCCACATATACAACAGCGAACGCGTTCATTCACATGTCTGCGCTTATATTGCCCACGCTGGAAAATAACATAGAATTGGTTGAACTATCTAATGTGTAATTTTCGTTCACCAAACTGCTATCTTTGTGAAGAAATCGATCATTTAGTGACCCCCAAAAAAATACCAAAATATTGAAAATATCAAAATACGAAGGTCGCAAAAAAGCACCGTTGGTGTTCATTGCCGCCGACCGGAAAATCTAGTCATAGTTTTCATCATCGAATTCTTCTAAAAGTTGTAAAAATTTATGTTATTTTAGTCTAATCTTAGAGTGTATTTTTTCATGTATGATTTGTGAATTACGCCGTATATTGTTAACGATGTCCAAAACCCAACATGGCGGCGCACACAGTACATACATGTAGATCGGACATGTCGGATCTGACTTAAAGTTAGTTACTTGTCTGTTCTCACGTTTTAACGAAGCATCGCTGCGTCGCTTTGGCTTGTCTTTTGAAGGATTCACATGCTTCTTTATTTTCGTTGAAATCGAAGTTTTCTTGAGTCTGGGTGCATTTGACATCCCAAATTCCCCATGAAGGCTCGTTTCGAAGTCTTCAGCGGTAAAATGATCGCTACATATCACGCTGGTTGGATACGGCCCGAACCATTTTGCCCTCGTCAACCGTACTTTTGTGGCCCAAATTGTTCGTAGTGCCTCGTCTTTATGGAACCTATGGAGGCTTACACCTTCGCTAGGAGTATTACTACAGCTTGCTGCGACACATCTTGTAGGCATGATGTATATTTTCAATTCGCCGAACTTGTGAAATGACGCACTTACCTTTGGCTTAGCATTTCTCGGAAAACTTACAAAACTATGGCGTATTACTGGTTGCATAAACTTATCTAAGTCGTGCTTGTTACAAAAATCAAAATCATAGTGAAATTGTATGATTTACTGGAAAGTTAGTGCTTGTGAAAGTGGAGAAATTGTTTAACCACTGATTTTACTAGCAGTAAGGGATTTACATGACCTCATTTTTTCACGAATATCTGTGATTTTATTGTTCTATGCTGTTGTCTGTGGAAACCAAAATATATGAATGCTTTGCATTTGCAATGATTTTTTAAAGAAATACTGATCCTCAAAATGGACACATTCCTTATAGAAGAAACGCATGAAGACTACTTAATTCGTTGGTGTTTATTTCGTCGGTTCTGGAAAATTATTGAGAAAATGAATCATTAATATCATGGTTATGAAAAGAAATCTTTTATTTGACAAAATGTTAACAGCATTTTTACACATTTCAAAGTTTTAAAGTACTTTTTGCAAACATTTTAATCACCTTTTTTCCATTTTATTGGTCTTTCAAGAATATTGATTAAAAGTTTTGAGAGCTTCTCCAAATTATACCATTTTTATTTTTAAAATCTAAAACAATATTTTTATTTTCAAGATTAAAAACAATTTTACAACCATCTGGAATAAGATGAAACATGATTCAACTGTTTTTGTTCTTGGGTACATTTTCTGTGCCCCCCCATCAACTTTAACAGTTTAGGGGTGAGTCATTATACCAACATCAATTTTTTGATGACCACAAATCTGTGCGTCTCAAAAAACGGCGCTCAAGACGTCCATGTATATGATCACGCATTGAAATTCAGCATTTTACAAGAGAATCCTTCACTGAAACAAACTGAAACACCAAACTGCTAATTTCATTTGTAAGTTACTGTCCAGTTGATGATATATCCTTAGGTGCGTCATTTAGGGTAAACTGAGGATACACATAAACACATCGGACACGTACACACACAAACAGCTGCGCATTGCTAGGAAATCGTTCTTTAACTGACGTCACGGCATCACGTGATACATTACATCACTCGGTTGCCAATAAAGTGGGGGCTTGTGAAGTGGCATAAAAGTCTCCAAAATGAACAGAACAAACTTCAATTATGAAGAAAACCACTGTAACAAATATCTTGTTTTATTATGCAAAACACATTTACTAAGAGCCATAATGGTTTTTATTTCTGTGATCCTTTAATACTTGTCTTGTACTTTACATATACGAGTTCCGAATGGTGTGTACGAGTACCAACTATAAAGGGATCGGATACAGTCAGTAGGACCATCATTCGTTCGTGCGGCTTGTCAACTCGGTATACGGTACGGGCACTGCTACACCGAGAGACGGACGGCTGGTCATATTTATTTTCGTTATTAAAATAAAACGTTAATTGAAAAGATTTTTATGTTTGATTTAATATTAAATCAGTCTCAATAGCGCCAAATAATTTACCACGGAGTTATAAGACTTAAAATAACAATTGGATTCATTAAAATAGTATGTCCCGTACATCCTGCCTTTATTATAATAATGTTTTAATTACTCTCTAGTCTCTTATATTAAAGAGAGTCTGTAGGGGACGAGTTTACCGAGGGGCGGCTTTGTCGGGGGCGAGTTTGTATCAATATGGGGCGAGTTTATAAGGTGCGAGATTGTAAGGGGAGTTTGCTAGGGGCGAGTTGACTGACATCCATTCAGGGATCGCTCCGAAGGACTAGTCTACCCATTTTCCTTCCTCCATGGTCTACCTATGCCTATAGGTAGGGGTATTAACCCAATTTTGTTTAGATGCCCCCTCAAAATTTGTACCAACCTATAAGAAACAAGGAAAAAATACTCAAAAAATCATTTGAGAGCGTTAACTCCCCTGTACATGGCCCTGAAGATGTTTTTGTGAAACGGCATGGCATCCTGACTTCTTGTGCAGATTACCTGAATACCGTTGGTGGGTCACCAGTCTATTTTGTTTAAATCACAATGATAGAGAAGCAATGAAAATAACACTTCCACATATATTTTAAAGTACTTTCTCATGTTTACCTGTTGAAATTTTAGCATACTATTCCATGACAACCTTTCAATTGCCTTATGAAACAAAAAATCTGATTAAAAAGTAACATTTATATGAATAAAACACAGTGTTCCTGTGGGTTAAATATGGATTGCAACTGAAGATTTTATTTCATTATTGTATCAAACTTATTTTATCCTGGAATAATATAAAATTGATATTTGCTTTTAACATTCTTCTAGAAAAGAATTAATTAATAAAATAGTATAAATGTAAAATAGTAGTTATTGGCCTCAGTTATGTTTTGAACCTAGTAAGTTCTTACTCAGAGAAAGAACCCGCTAGGTTCGAGATGTAAGGCCAGTAACTGCCTTTTGCATTTATATACTACAGGTCCTTTAGGTTGGTAAGCAGTTTGCAACAGCCAATTCTCTATTTATAAAATAGTACAAAAATATATGTATACATCTAACTAACATTAACAACATATTTCATGGCGGCTTAGCAGGGATTTTGGATTGTATAATGCCAAAATGTATTTCTGTAAATGATGCAGTAGATATAATGCTCTTGAACAAGTTCTGCTAGTAGATGTGAAGCATCATCTTAATATATAGTAATATTTGCGATGACATGTATTGAAATAATGTGCCGAATTAATAAAAAGTAGCAATTGCTTTTACTAGTAATTTTCTTAAATCTTCATGAATAAAAGTGAGCAATTACTTGCAAGTAATTGCTTCCAGTAGTTAGCAAAATCAATTGCTATGTTTTTTAAGCAATTACTAGAGAGACTAGCACTTGCTTGGAAGCATATAAATAAACCAGACCTTTTACTAATGACTTGTAGCACTTGCTAGTATTTTCGCAAGATCCTCAATGAGGAGCTTACGCATTTGCTAACACTTGCATGTTGCATTACTCCTGCCATCATGGCCGAGTTTATGCATGTAAGGGAACATGAAAGGTGTACAATGAAAGACTAAATCGTGATGAAGTCAATCCTACCAGATACCGGAAATTATTTCGGTTCAATTTTGAAAATTTGGAGTGGCTAGCAGCAGTCGAAGTACTTGGTTTGAAACCAGCAGAAAGGCGCATGGCATCTTCGTAATAGTCGGGTTTTCATCCCCTTTGAAGATGTTGTACAGATCTTGTTCCTATGGAACCAAAACAATCTTCCTATTTCCTGTTTGCATTCCATCTGTTTTCTTCTTCACTTGACCTTTCATGTTTGCTATCTTTTTCAGATTTGCTTCTCATCCATGGCTTTACCAGTGTTGGTAGCAATTGACATTTGTGCTTCTTTTTTAAGTGCATTTGCTTTCATGTCTTTTGCCCCCGGCAACTGACTTTTCTCGATTAGAACAGGGTACTCTTTGATTATACTAACGAACAGTTCGTTCAAAGATTGCTCACTATTTGTACCACTCCCCAATTCTTCGGCAGCATCCATGTTGCTGATGTATTCGCAGACTACTAACACATGCCTCATATACAACCACTAGGCTAACCGGAACTGACCTCCCATCATTGTTATACCCATAAGCAATTGCTAACCCAGCCAAGCAACAGGTGCTAGTCAAAGAAGAAGGTTATTTATACATTTTCAGCAATTGCTTGACATAGAGCTTTTACTTGATAAACATTTGCTATTGCTTACACCTTTTGCTTGGAAGCAATTGCTAACTTTTATTAATTCGGCCCAATGCCTTTTGAGTAGTAAGGGTTCTGAGAAGAACCTTTGGTTAACTCAACATTTCTATCTGTAGGCTATGCTTTGATCATCTTCTGGAAGAATGCCGGAATGCTGGTGCAGGAGGAGGGGCTTAAGTAGCTCGGTGGAGGATCCTGATCACTACATATTTGGGCTTGCTTGTACCATTCTTGTAGATGTAGCTATTACCTAAAACAAATTTGAAATACATTTATAATTAATTATGTGTGAAATAACAAATTTATTTACAGAAAGTGAAAGGTAATATTGTAACAAATTATTCAAAAATTTACTTAAATATCAGCTGTTTTAACCAACCACACACCATGCCTTAAAAACATTCAAATAATAAATCCCATATGCCACTATTTTATTTTAAGCTAGCTTTCAACTTCATGGTTCAGGGGTTAATAATAATAATACTACTACTAATAATAATGTGGACTTCTATAGCGCGCACGTATCCACCAAACTGGTGCTCAAGGTGCATTATAATGAAAGAACCGGTAGCCTACAATAAAGTGCAAAGGTCGTTGACACACCCACGCATGCCCAGTTCCTGCAAAATGACTAGGGTATCTCTGTTCGACGACGGTTTTCGAGGCGAAAAATTCATCTCAAACTTAAAATGTTGAGTTTTCCTAAGAGGGGAAATTTAAGATAGCTGTTGACACCAAGCTTGTGACTGTATCTGAAAAAAGCCGGACCTATCACGCGGCGACTGCTCAAATCCTGCTCAGCCGTGTACATGTATATGGAAGGGCTATACAAACCCAACTTGTACTTTCTCTCACAGTGCTGCGCAGTGCATTCAAGTGGCCGTTTTGTAGGGGAAAACAAATTCCAGTATCATCCGCCCCTCGTCCCCCCCCCCCCCCCACACACATTTCGACACTGATTTAAACCAGTGCGTTTACGCTAATACACAGGCTGTAAAAATAGGCCTATTTCATAGAATGAGTTAATGCAATTCAGGTCGCCATTAAATTCTCATAACAAACGAAGCATCCCTTTTGGAAAAATGCATACGTTTGAAAGCAATCTAGGACCACTGGTTCAGTGCCTAGTGTATCGAATGTACTCACAGTTGGAAGTCAGGGACCCCATGTCACGATATAGTACCCTTTTTTACACAATGCCTCCAACGTACGGTACCCAAATCTTTATTTTTCAGAAAAATTTAAGGGCATACAAATTATGATAAACAGCTCGGCGCATGACTTTTTTCTCATTTTAGTGGGGAGCACCCTCATGTGGAAAAGGACGTTCATAATACCTAAAACGTTACATAGCGCCCTCAAAGGACAAAATAAGTTAGTTTATTATTTATTAACAATTATTATGGTAATAGCAACGCGTTTGCATCCAAACGCCCAAAATAGTAGGTTTATTATTATAGGGCCTAACCCGTAGTCTGTGTTTTAAGGGATTTTCTGTGCAAACATTGTTAAGTAAATCAATCAATCAATCAATCATTTAAAAAAAAAGTTACTCAGCGAATACCAGGCATTCAGGAGCCGCGATTTAACGGGATTGATCCCTACCGGCGCTTTAAAGGCATATAGGCTTTAAAGTCGTATAGGGTCCCTTCACCGGCTTCCATTAGGGCACTTCAGGTCTGGCGTTCCGGCTCGCCGATATATATCCTTCCCTGCCCCGATTCCTAGCCAAGAAGGCCCTGCACCTTTAGGGGAGAAACAAGGCAGCTCCCAAGCATTACCGGAGCCAGTTCCAGCGAATAGCCAAGTTCTTAAATCGGGCGCAGACGGTAATCGAATCCAGACCCCGGTGTTCTGAGGGGACAGTACCAGCGCACTATCGAATCGTGCTACGAGTACGTTGGTAATTTTTGATTGAAATTTAAATGTGTTAAAGTATTTTTTTAAATGTCGCCGGTGGGAGTTGAACTGGTGACCGTTCGCTTGACAGTCGGTCGCTCTACCAACTGAGCTATCAGGTCAGGTCAATAAGGGGAACAAACATCAGAAATAAGTTATTTAAGGACTTTATTGTTTTTCTGTTCACAGTAAAACCGTGAATCGCGGTTTTTCCAGCGGTATACCGGTTAGCAAAAACATAAAACCACTCAAGCCTTATGGAAACACTGTTACACAGTTGTAAACCTTAAATTTATTTGGGAATTACCAACTTTGTATTCTCTTTCTCTTACTCTTACTCTTACTCTTACTCTTACTCTTACTCTTACTCTTACTCTTACTCTTACTCTTACTCTTACTCTTACTCTTACTCTTATCGGAATTGAGCACGCAATGAATGAAACGTTGTCAACAAATGTTTGTGCACAAAGTCAATGGAGGAGAAAGGTGGTCGGTCAGAAAATTTACGCTTTTTTTTTCTTTCTTTTTTTTTTTTTTTTACATATTTTAGCAAAATTATGGAGAAAATCTTTAAGAAATCAGTTAGATTATAAACAGAAAATTTTTGTAATTTAGAAAAGAATTGATTTTTACGCCGAAAACTACGCAAATGGAGGAATTCTCAGCTGATTTCAGATCCCTGGGTGCGACGACCATATTTTAGTCTCTTATGCATTTTTTCTTCTAAAAAAGGGGTAAATTGCAGATAATTTCATCGTTTCAACAAATTAAGCATTATGGTCAAACCGTGGTTAAACCCAAAATAGATTCAAAATAACGATGATTATAAATTTGGGGTGTTGGTCGAGCGTAAAATTAAAAACATTAAAAAAATAAATAAATAAAATAAAATAAAATAAACTAGAGCTCAAATGTTTGTTAGAACAAACACATGGTGTTCGTGTCAACTTCCGGTTCAATCAAATTATCATCGATGATGTCAATCATATTTTTCAAAGGTGTATCATCTTTTATATCAATTTCATATTCAAAAGACCTACCAATTTTGCGTTAGAATGTGTTGAATTTGAACTTCCCGTTTAGACCAGAAGTGAAGGTCAGATCAGGTGATTTGAAGGTCATATATATGACACAATCAAACTTCCTCATGATTATGAAAAATATCGTTAGTAGTAAGTACCTGCTTTGGTTCAATATCTGAGATTGGAAATGATTCCCTTTTTAAAAATGCCGCTAGGGTGCACTCTGAACTTTGATGACGTCATCAAACTTTATTTTTTTAAAGATAAGATGTCACTAATCACTTTATTCACAAAAGTCATATTCAAATTTCCTATGGTTTTTGAGACAGAAAATTATTATTTTTCTAAACCTGCCGCCAGAGGGCGCTGTGACAGGTGATGACCTTTCGAAAAGGTCGCATGTCAATAGTAATTTCGTCCACGGAAGGCACGCCCAAATACCATATCATGTTGGCTGCAGACCCTATAAAAGTGCTTCAGAATTTGTTTTCACTTAAGCTTCCGGTTTCAACCAGAAGGACAGGTCTGATTGGGGTCATATTTGCATACGAAATGTCACATAATTCAAGATCTGTAAGATGATGCAAAGATTGTGTTAATATCTTTTGTGGTTCATGAGATATGATTTTTTTTAAATTATTAACATTGATTTTAGTGTATTTCGATATCTGACGACGTCACCATGACGTCACAACTTTACCTGAAACTATATGTCACAACTTTATTGACAACTACATGTTATGGTCTAAGTATGTGTCAAGTTTGAAGGATCTGTGAACTTTGCAACTATGCTTTTTTTGTTCAAGAAGTTTTGCGAGGAAGAAGCACCGAACACCGAACAATAAGAGGTGTTTGCGCTGTTGCATGAACACCTAAAAATTAATCAATCAATCTAAAATCTAAAATCTAAAATCTAAAATGAGACTTGCCTGTTTTAATCCACTCGGTTGAAATATTGTATTAATTATAGCTTTTCATTCATTCATTCATTCATTTATTAACACATATTCCAATGTTGACAACAAGAATGTTGTTACAAATAATTACACAATATCAAGAGGTCCTACAATATGCAAAGACAAAATTAGTAACATGAAAAGACTAATTATGAGAGAAAAGCTTGTCAACATTGAGGAAAAGAAGAAGCCGGGGCTTTTATTCCTTTCCCTACCCCCACCCCTCCCCTTTTGTCAAACGGCAATAAATTGTTGTTCCTACCGCTTATCAGATTGTATAAAAAATAATATCAATTGAATATCATATAAAAAAGGCAAGTGGCACAAGGCACTGTTTTCTCCTTTTTACCATCCTTTAATTTATATGCAATATATATACAGGACGATCAGAGGACGATCAGAGCATACTGATCGAAACGTCGAGTTGTACCACCAGTTCTTTTCAGAACTAATTACTACTCAATTGAGATTCCACATGGTGTCACCGCAATTAGTCTTACTTAATTATATTATTAAACATAATAAATATACAATGTTGTGGGATGGTTGGCTGCCAGGTCAACCAGATTTGCCACATTGTGTTCGTATTACACTCCATACTCATAATATTCTTCATTAAATAAATTATATTAATTATAAAATGAAAATAATAAATATTTTTAGGGGTGACGTTTCTTTTGCTGTTATGTATGGTCTCTACCATCAGAATGCTGTAGAATAGAGATCAGCTCTACAGTGCATGGAGTCAGGGAACCTTTACGTTAAACTGACAACAGAGGGCGCCCTTCAACCAAAACATTCAGGGGGCATGTACAGGTGGGTTAAAAATATCAAATTTTTATTTTAATTATTTAGTCTTGTTTCTAATAGGCCTGTACATGTTTTGAGGGGGGCAGAATATAAAAAAGTCAAAACATTTTTTTTTAAAGTGAAATAATACCCCCTAGGGTATAGGTGAGATTTAATTTAAAAAAAACTAAAAATGAGGTCAAAGTTCTAGCAGGGTCATTTTTTTTTTTAAATGTAAAAACCTCCCCACGAAAAAAAGATATTGAAAATCGGACTTAAAAAACGGAAAAAACAAATTAAGATTATGTAGATAAATAGTAAAGATGACGACGAACTATTTATCGAAATGGAAATTATCAGAATTGAAAAGAGAATGCGCGAGAACACAGACCATTAATTCTTGTGCAAAACCAAAAGGGTAAAGTAGATAAACGTTCTTATTACAATGCAGTAAAATAAAAAATTATAAAACGACATAAACCAAGACCATTAAGTAAATTAACTAAGAGTCAACTTGAAGCTGTTATAGAGGCTGAAGGTATTTATGTGAGAGGAGGAGGAAGATATTTGCGAAAAGATTTGTATAAGATTGTGAAAGATTAGCGCCATGGTGTTTTAGAATTTGATGAACCAGCGATTGATGGTGGAGAATATTTGCGAAAGCGAATAATGACTATACCGATGGGTCATAAAAGAGAAAAAGATTTATATGTATTTGCCCAGGGTGCTGAAGCACAGATAATCGAAAAGTTGCCTTTAGATTTACAAGAATTTGGGGCGTTTAAGTTTATGATATACTTGTGGGTTAAATTTTATAGAGAAAAAGATGACGGTGGGATTGAGTTTTCGACGATTCCTATTCATTTTTCTGAACAAATAACTTTATTAAATATGAATAATATTAAAGCTGAATTAGCTAGGGGTTTTGCTAAAATTGAAGAAGTTATAGCAACTTGTACAAATAGAGGTTCTGGATGGATTGTAGATCGTTTTGAACAATTAGATCTTACAATTTCAAAATATCAACCTTTGAGGGGTGGTTCTTATATCGAGCTACCAGATAATATAAGAAATAAAAAAGCATGCATCAACGTACAAAACAAAGATGATAATTGTTTGCGATGGGCGCTTCGTGTCGCTCTTTTTCACATGAAAAAAGAAAAAGGAATAAAAATAAAAATAGAACATTCATATAGACTCTCAACATACCCGATAGAGGATGGTTTAAATTTTGATGGTATCGAGTCTCCTGCACCAATCAGTCAGATTAATCAAGTGGAGAAACAAAATGGTATCGTGATAAACGTTTATGGTTTGGATGAATACAATTCGGTCGTCCCTTTATACATTAATGATGAAGATTGTGAGAAGGAACGTATAAAATTATTATTGATCCAAAAAGAAGAAGGAACTAGATCTCACTACGTTTGGATCAAGGATTTTAATAAATTACTTTTTGATCAAACAAAGCATAAGTGTAAAAAACACTTTTGCGATCGTTGCTTGTGTAATTTTAGTAGAGAAGAACTACTTTTAGATCATATGAAAGAGTGTAGAGGTGTAGGTGGTAGAGCGGTAAAATACATGATGCCTATAAAGGGTAAAAACGATATGTTGAAATTTTCAAATTTTCATAAAAAGATGAAAGTTCATTTTAGTACATACGCAGACTTTGAAGCAATTTTACCTTTAATGAGTAAAAATCTAGGTGACAAAACTTATATCAAACAAGAACACCTTCCATGTGGTTATTCGTACACTATCGTTCGATGCGACGGCGAAATTTTTTCATCTTATACATATAGGGGTGAAGATGCCGTTAAACATTTTTAAAATAAAATGGCGGATGAAGTAGAAAAGATCAACGCGATATTTGCAAACCCTAAAGATTTGATTATGACTAAAGAAGATGAAGAAGATTTTAAAAATGCTAAACAGTGTTGGATATGTGAAAAATCTTATTGGCACAACCCTGACAACCCAAAATGTCGTTGTTGGGTTTGTAGAAAAGAAATTGAGAATGAAAATTTAAACAAATCTTACACAAAAGTTAGAGATCATTGCCACATCACGGGAAAATATAGAGGCGCGGCACATGATAGATGTAATTTAAAACTAAAAATAGAACCGGGCAAAACATTTATACCTGTTTTTATTCATAATTTACGAGGCTACGACTCTCATCTCATCATGCAAGGAATGAGTGAAACAAAAGGAAAACTAACGTGTATCGCGAATAATATTGAAAAGTACATTTCTTTTTCAAACGACCAACTACGATTTCTCGATAGTTTTCAATTTTTACCTTATTCGCTCGATAAAATAGTTGAATCGAGTAAATCTTTTCGTATCACGAAATTACACGAACCCGATTTAGAAAAATTTAATCTTTTAAAACAAAAGGGTATTTATCCTCACGAATACATGGATAGTTTTGAACGTTTGATGAAACTGAACTTCCTTCAAAAGAAAAATTGTATAGTAGTTTAAACAACGACAGTATTACTAAAGAAGAATATGAGCATGCAAAGAAAGTTTGGAATACGTTTGATTGTAAAACTCTAGGTGATTATCACGATTTGTACGTGCGTACCGATGTTTTGTTATTAGCGGACGTTTTTGAAAATTTTCGCGATACTTGTATGAAACAATACGGTTTAGATCCAGCTCATTATTATACGAGTCCGGGTTTAAGTTGGTACGCTTTATTAAAACATTCAAAAGTTTGTCTAGAGTTGTTGACTGATATCGACATGTATTTATTTATAGAAAAAGGTTTGAGAGGAGGAATAGTTATGGTGAGTAATAGATACTCTAAAGCAAACAATCCAAAATGCGAGGGTTACGATCCATCAAAGCCAACAAGTTACATTATGTATTTAGACGCGAATAATTTGTACAGTCATGCGATGAGTCAACCTTTACCAACTGGTAAATTTAAATGGTTGTCTCAAGAACAAATTAATGATTTTTATTTTCATAAAAAGAAAAAAGGATTAAAATATGGAAGAGGGCATATTTTAGAAGTTGATTTAGAATATCCACCTAATTTACACGATTCTCCGCTCGCGCCAGAGAAATTAACGGTAGCAGAAGAATGGATGTCGCCGTATCAACTCAAGTTATTGGGTGACAAACCCGCTCCAAACGTTCAAAAATTAGTTGCTAATTTAGACAACAAAACGAAATTCGTTATTCATTATCGCAATTTACAAAAATATTTACAACTCGGTATGAAACTAACAAAAATTTATCGAGTTTTAGAATTTGATGAATCACCATGGATGAAATCATACATTGATTTAAACACTCAATTTAGAAAAAATAGCGAGTCAGATTTTGAGAAAGACTTGTACAAACTGATGAATAATTCAGTTTTTGGAAAAACGATGGAAAATGTACGAAATCGCATTAATGTGGATCTCGTGAGACCAAACGATGAAAAGGACAAAAAACGCATTCATAAAAAAATTGCAAAGCCGACTTTTGCTGAGCAAAAGATTTTTGAAGGCTTTGACTTGGCGGCGATTCATACGTACAAAACAAGTCTGGTACTTAACCGTCCTATTTACGTAGGAATGGTTATTTTAGAATTAGCTAAATTGTTCATGTACGATTTTTATTACAATCATTTAAAAAAGAAATACGACGACAACAAGATAAAATTACTTTACACGGATACAGACAGTTTAATGGTTGATATTGAAACGAGAGATGTTTATAAAGATTTATTAAAAGATAAGGATTTATACGACTTTAGTAATTATCCTAAAGATCATTTTTTTATATTCTGAAGTTAATAAAAAAGTGATTGGAAAATTTAAAGATGAAACAGCTGGCGTAGCTATTTCTGAATTTGCAGGTTTAAGAGCAAAAATGTACTCGATACTTTTACAAAAAGAAATAGAAATTAAAAAAAACCTACCGGCTTAAGACCCGCCGTTTTTTCGACAGAACTAAAAAAAAGCTAAAGGCGTTAAAAAACAAGTTTTAGAAAGGAAAATTATACACGAAAACTATAAAAGAGTTTTATTTGAAGATAAACTGTATCATCACAAGATGAATTTTATTAGAAACAAGGGTCATCATCTTTACACTATAAAAGTTGACAAAAAATCGTTAGACGGTCTCGATACAAAGAGATATATTTTACCAGATGGAATACATACTTTAGCTTACGGTCATTATAATATTTCAGAGTTGTAATTTTTTAATCGGTGGATTTTCCGTATCTGGTGGAACAATTTGTAATTCTTTTCTTACAAAACTACGCGCTGGACCCGACTCTAAATAATACAAGATGGGTTGATTCGGAGCTTTTATCGTTTTACGAATGGTTAAAATTTTTATAGACCATATAGGATCGGTCGCGCGACGTTTCGTATCTTTTTCAGCCTACCGCGGGTGCGTATAAATATCGAACTAACGAGTTTAAGGGGATTCTTTTTTCATTCTTTATAATTGCTGGTGAGGCTGGATTTTGCTCGACAACGGGTAATTTAATAGCATCTTTAGGTTTTAAATGTATAAGTCTCGTTGTTTCGTTGTTTAATGCTTTTATGACCAACGGTAATCTTTTAACCCACTCTTTATTTCTTTCATTAGTTACGATTTCTTTAGCGTATTGATGAGAAAATAATCTTTCGGCCAAGGTTCTATTAAATCGCTCTACTATACCCTGAACTCTATGTTGACCGGCTTCGCTTCTTTGGATTTTTACATCGTGTTGACTCATGATTTTAGTGACGGTCGACATAAATTCTTTTCCAGGATCGACTTTTAAAATTTTTGGCCAAGTGAGCGGCGAACGTTTATAAATTTTTTCAAACGCTAGACTAACTTGAGCAGCAGTTTTATCGATTAACGGTTCAGCTTCTTTATATCTGCTAGCTTCATCCGCAACGGTTAACGCGTACTTGTACGTCTTTTTACCTACACTATCATGAGAAAGAAACAATAAATCCGCTTGATGAACCTCATTTGGTTTTTCCAACGTTGAATTTGAACTGGTTGGTCTTGGAATGTATTTAGGATAGGGTAAATAAATTTGCCACAGCGCTTGCTTTTTTAACCACTGCCGGACTATTCTAGGAGAAATGTTTGTTTCTTGAGCTAATTTTTTAATCGCGCCGAGACCTTTCCAGTATCCAACTGGACTATAATAGACGTTTTGTAATTTTAATTTTGTACGCTTATCCATTTAGTATATAAAAATATTATTCGTTAGACATGACAGAGTCTGGTAAAATTCCTTGTTGAACCAACCACGTTTGCGTTATTAAAGCTGCTCCAACCGTCGTTGTGAGTTTTAGCCCATCGTTTATATCTAACTTTCCTAAATCGGCTGGATTTATTTTTAATACTTTTTTACCGAGCATGCTGTATAAAACGGATACAAATCCTACAACAGCACCACGATAAGCTGAATTAACTATTCCTTTTGTATCTATCATCGAAGACATATTTTACTTATTAACTATAAAATATAATTTTATTTTTTTAATTTATTCCATTTCAAAAACATTTAACTCTTTTTCCTCCATTTTAATCGGGGGTGTTTTTACAGCGATCTGCCGCGAATGCGCTGGCTGTTGTTGTTGGTAAATGTAATGAGCAAAACCTCCAACGGCTAGGACACCTAGAGCGATGTAGTAGTAGTTTATTCCAGCTTGCTAATCGGAGCGCTCCGCGGCGAATGCACTGCCATCTTCTTTTTTTACATAATGAGTTTTGACAGCACCTTTTTTTAATTCTTGTTTTTTCTTTTTATTAACTTCCGCGGCTTTTTTACCAGCATCAACTCTTTTTGGATTTTTTATTTTCTTATTGATCGCTGGTGTTTTCGTTACCGACGACGGAGTCGACGGCGGTGTCGTTGAGGGTGTCGTTTGCTCCACATTCTGCTCCAACTCGTTCGTTTCCATCGTTTTTATTATTTATACAAGATTCTTCTTTTCTTTTTAAATGTTTTGCTGTAATTAATGCCATAGTGATCGGCGCCAAGTACATGCCGTACTTGTAGTATTATTTCACACGCTATGGAAGAAAGAGCACTCGAAATGAATGGATCTTTTTCTAAATCTGTAATTAATTTACCTTCGTCGTCAATTTCAAAACGATATCCATACAAATCAACAGAATTTAAACAAGAATCTAATCCTTTGACATATAATCTTAGAATGGCGCCACCTAAAGACGATGTTATGTCGTGACCTAATTTAGTTTCGTATTGTGTGTATAATTTATCTTGTTCTTCCGCCGACAAAGCTTCAATGTCACTGACAGAATACTCTTTCCCGAATTGTTTTTTTGAATCTCCTCCTGCTACAACAGAGAGGAGTCGTTTGTCCCGTTGCTTTTGCTTCAGCAGCAGCAGGTCATCAGAATCAACCGATGATGGTGGTGGTAACATCAATGGCTCTTCGTTTAAAATTTTTTCAACTTCTTCCATTTATTATATACAAATTTAGAAAAAATAAGAGTAAATTACTAACTAAGCTAGAGTAATTACTAACTAAGCTAGGGTAATTACTAACTAAGCTAGGGTAATTACTAACTAAGCTAGAGCAATTACTAACTAAGCTAGGGTAATTACTAACTAAGCTAGAGCAATTACTAACTAAGCTAGGGTAATTACTAACTAAGCTAGGGTAATTACTAACTAAGCTAGGGTAATTACTAACTAAGCTAGGGTAATTACTAACTAAGCTAGAGCAATTACTAACTAAGCTAGGGCAATTACTAACTAAGCTAGGGTAATTACTAACTAAGCTAGGGTAATTACTAACTAAGCTAGAGCAAATTAGCCTCAGCGGCTACGCTAGTCGAGAATTGCATAATCAGTAGGTTGATCCGTTTTTAAAATCAACTTGCAATGTTTGACTCGTTTTAATTTCTCATGCATTTGCTTTCTCAACTCTTTTGTCGGTATGACATCATTTTCTCGAAGACAATTTTCAAACGAGTCTCTATCTTTACAATAAAATAGACACACCCATTTGAGTTGCTCTCTAAAATCTTTCAATACGCTATTATATTTTTGTGAAATAATCCAACAGCTGTGATTGGCGTGTCGACCGCTAAAAGCCAAGTGCGTCAGCGCATGTTGTTCCGATGCATCCTGGGGAAAAAAAATTATATCGCAAATCTTTACTCGCGCTACAATCGTCGATGATAAACAACGTTTCGTTTCCTTTGAATACGTCGCTATAAATTTTTATCGCTTTATTTAACGTACAACTTTTTAAATCGTCAACGAGCACTTGCTCGTCATTCCAAATCCATTTTCTATTTTGATAAGTGTCGTTGTCAGCGATGGTGGGGCATAATATGACGATCGTTTCAAAATATTTAAAATATTCTTTTTGTAACAAATTTAAAACAAATTCAGTTTTTCCACATCCGGTTTGTCCACAAATTAATGCAACATGTGGATATTTTGGCAACATCCTTTTTAATACTAGTCGCTAATAATAAACGACGGAATCAAAACGTCCATTTTTTATATTGAGTTGCGCATCCATAATAATAAAAGTGTACATGTATAATTCACCCGCGGTTTCTGATTCTTTATCCATTTGAATGGTAATTCCTTCGGATAAGTTTTGTACTTGTCTTCCACTTCCATGCATTTTATTGTCGTCGCTTGTTCTCATATCTAAAAATAAACCGTATCGATGAAGTAAATAATCAGCTTGTTTGACGTTGGATAAATTTAGGGCTTTTTGTATACGTATAGCGTGTTCTTTGTTCGAATCTCCAAAATATTTTTGAATTTCTTCCCAATGTTGATACCTTTTCATTCCCTGCGCGTAGAGTTGATTGGGAACGCCTTCGATCGTAATTGAAACTTTATCGATTTTTGGATTTAAAAATTTCCACGTTTCTTTCACATCGGGCTCTTTAAATAAAAACAATATTCCTTTCATACTTTTTGCGGGTGTATTTATATTTATATTCCACGTTGTACTGCGTTTGTTTAATGGGGTCACGCTCTGTCTTAAAACTCGATCAAACAATATCACCAACTTGTCGCTATATTGATTTTTTATCATCGTTGCGAGATGTGGCATATGAACGACTTCGTATTCTAAAGAAATCCCACTTATGATATATTTTGCATTATCATCGGTGCTTTTAATAACATTAGAAAATTTATTAAACACGAGTTCGTAACTCAACCGATCTCCGATCCCCGATTGGTAGTAGGGCTGACGATCGGTGAGTAATTCAAAATCGAGTGGAATGTGATATCTATTTTTCAAACAATCCGCGATGGCTTTATCTTTTCCTCCGTTGCCGGCGGGAACGGCGTCGCTGGCGTCTACTCTTAATTTACTCACGTTAGCATCTTCGATTCCTTGGTACGCTAGATTTTCGCGTTGATCTTTCGTTAACCATTCGTCGTTATAACAATGAAACACATCCGCATCGTCTAAAGAAAATATTTCATTTCCTTCCATTTTAATGATTATATTTTTTACGATGGCTCTACCTATGTTATGTACGATCGTTCTCGTATCATCATCCGCAGACTCGAGAGTAACGTTGAAGGCTAAACGAACCGTCCCCGGAACGATAACGTAATTTTTTCCTAAATTTGGAAAACGAACCGTCAACGATTGATTTTCGGTAATGGTACTCGGATTGTTTGTAATAACGACTTTTTGACGCAATCCTTTTAATCCCAAAGGTTCTCATTAATCTTCTGTATGGATTGAGTTTATCTCCGTACGCATTAATCATATTTTATATTTACAAACTATAAAATATATTTTCTTTTTTTAAAAAGAAAAAGTAAAATTATGTCACTAGCAATTATGGTGGGTGGAGCATTAGCTTTTACCGGATCAAATTTTTTATTTTCCAATTTACGTACTAGCGATGCTGAACAAGAACAAAAAAGGCATGATTTAGCGCTAGAACAACTTACAAAAGCCACAGACGAATTTAATAAAAAGCGTTTAAAATATCTAGATTATTTAAACGAACGAATACAAAAAGAATCAAACGCTAAAAAAACTTTTAACAACATTGACGATGCGATGAATGAATATTATAACATCACCGGTGATCGCTTATAACCAAATTTTCTTCGCGAACCCAAACTTGAGGATTTTTACGTTCCTAGCGAAGATCAAAAAACGCGAGAAATCATATTTATTATTTTAGGGATGAGTATAGTAGGCTACGTGAGTTATAAATTATTTAAAAAAAGATAAAAAGTAATTGTAAAATGGCAGAAGGAAGGTATGATTTTATGGAGCTGGATCCGTTATTACATAATCTTGACGAAGATGATGATTATGAATTAGGTGATGAAGATTATAATTTAGCTTATGAAAAAGAAATAGAAAGACAAAAAGATTTAGAAAGATTACAAAGATTACGTGATACTACTATAACGTTAGAATTATCAGATAGTCGACGACTTGATGAGTTTTATGATAGCATAAAAAAACAAGGCTGGAAATTAAACAAAGTACCGGAATGGGAAAAATTTCATGTACTTAAAGATGGTATATATTTCGTCGACGATGGAAAAAACGTCAAGTTGACGCTTGAAACTAAATTCAGAAACTTTGCTGCGTTAAGTACAATAGCCAGTAGAACCAGAGCAGCTGGCTATAAAGAAACTAGATTCATGAGAGAACAATTAGCTATAAAAGACTGGAGCAGAACCAAATCAAAACCGAAAATATCACAAAAGATACTAGAGAAAGGAGCTGAAACTTTAAAAAAGCTAGAAATACCAACAGTTACTATCGATAAAACACCTCTTCGTAAAGAAGCAAGTCGAAAGTTACCAACGCCACCTCCACCTCAAGAACCGGAAGATGATTACTATTACGACAACAATGGTATTCAACTGAGTGATCAACAAGAAAATAATGCAATAGATGAGATTGATGAATATCTTGGTTTTCTCGCTAAAGAAGCGGAAACTCGTGAAGAAATGAATGTATACCGTGAATTAGTGGGTTACGTAGATCTTATGAAAACATCGCAAGGACACAAATTAAAATTTGAAGCTGAATTGTATACACGAAACAAAGAATTAACTGAAATTAGAAACAGAATCGCTAAAAATGATGTAGGAGATGAAAATGCGATTGAAGAACTTGGTCGACGAGAGAAAGAAATATTAGACGAAATTGCTACTCTTAAAGAACACATTTTAATGTGTGATGATGAGAATAAAAGCCAATTCAATAGAATAAAAGAAACATTATATAAAATGAGATATGTTGACAAAACGTTAGGTGAAAGAATTAAAACTTTATTTAGAGAACAAGGACTAACGATCGTTAGTTTATTAACGGCTGTTAGTATAACCCTCGCTTTTATCGTCGAATCAATCGCCAATGCTGTAAATTCAGCTTTACCAAAACCTACGCCTGCGCCAGAACCAACGCCAAAACCTGTACCGCCAGAACCTACACCAACGCCCGAACCTACACCAGAACCTAGTGGCGATAGTTGGATACAAAAAACATTAAAAAATCTAGCGGGTTTGCTTAAAAAACTCGGAGAAAAGGTGTTAGCCGCTTTACCGGGTATTATCGGTTCGATATTAAGTTGGTTATTTAAAACAGCTTCCAGCGTCGTCGCATGGACGGCAGAACATTTGTTGCTAGCCTTGACTGGGGTTGGAGTTTTAATTTTATCTTATATAAAACGCTCATAAATAATCAAACCTATTCCAGTAATTATCGCAAAACCAATAATTAAAGCATTTTTTTCTTCTTGGTGGCTAGCCTTAGCGTCTCGCGAGCCGCTAGGCGTAGCGGCTACGCTAGAGGTAGAGGTAGCGGCTCGGCCCGGCGCAAGCGCTTGCACAGCTTTGCCAGCGTGAGCTTCGTTCGATTCTTCCAAAGGAGCTAAAAATCCCTGGGTAGAGGTAAGAGGAGATTCTTGCTCCAGCAAAGCTTGCGCATGCTGCGAGTCGAGGCTTTTTTAGATCTTCTTGCACATGCTGCGGCGTTGATGGTGCTGGTGCATCTGGAACAGTATCGTCAGGTAGTGGTAAAGAAACCAACGTTGAATTCGTGTCTTGATTTAATCCTAATGATAAATCTGACGTTGCGATTAAAATATTATTGTTGTATCCTACGTACGTACCTATACGCATATTCATATCACTCGGCATCATGTATAATAAATCTCCAAGGATAAAGTTTAATTGCGTTTTAGTATCTGACAGAGATTTTTGATACCGATCGATACTAAATTGTAAATCGACCGGAGAATCAATCTCACAGCATCCACTATATTTAAAAATTCGCGCTGTGTATCTAAACCAGTACCAGGTGTAAGAATTCCACTTTTAGCTTGTACTTGAGCTCCCAATATCGCGTAAACGTACGTTCTTATAGAATCATTAATTCGTTCTATACCGATATCCATAAAGCCTTGCGCTAATCCCAAAGACAATATAAATTTAGTCCACGCTGTTTCAACTCGTTCAGATTGCAAAATGTAACCTACTCTAATGGTATGTTCTTTACGATTATGTAGTCCGTCGTCAAAATCCATTCTTTTTTCACCCGTTTCAAAGTCTGCGGGAAGATTGTTGAGGGAAATAGGGTCAGAGTTGCGATTAATAATAGAATTGTCGTAGTTGTGTCCAGGTACTGGATCGTATCTTTTACCAATGTTTCGCCAAAAATAAGCGGTGCCTAGTCCATCGCTGTACGTATCGACGCGGTGTTTCCAATTATCCGATGTTGAGAGGTGAAAGTCTTTACATATTTTTTTTATACGCGCTAATGTCTATATTGTTTTCAAACGGGCTAAAATCATTTTGAAAAGACGTAGGACAACTCATTTCTTTGAGCAATCGTCTCATTTGATAATAGACGTGAAATCTAAAAACTACGAATCATCCTATTCGAATGATTTAAATGATCGTAACCCACACCGCATCTCGTTGTACTGCAGTAAGTTACAAAATTTATTTGATTTTGATAACAATTTTGCGGATTATGATGCCAATCGTCGACAACTTTTTGACTATGAACGTGAGGCAACTTGTAGTTGCTAAAAACATTGTCGAGTTGTACGTTAAAAAATTCGTTTTCGTTGACGTAAATATTTAGACTCGTTAAATCTCGAGAAGTAAAATTTGGCTTTGCCTCAAAATTTCCAGATTGTGGATACCGTTTCGATAAATTACTCTGAAATGCTAATGGAAAAGACATTTTATTATAAGATAAATATAAATTTAAATATAAAATGCATCATACGATCGAAATTAAAAATTTATATAATCCAATCTCATTAAATAATGCAATAGATTATCGTGACGGTAAACTCACTATTTCATTAGTGAGCATTAACATTTGGGTCGGTTACTATAATATACGTAAAAAAGAAAGAATATGGCGATGGCGAAGCTGGATAAACGAATTAAATGAGCAAAGCCAAGAAGAAGAGGTCGAGTTCATCGAACCCGGACTTTATAACATTAATGAAATTATCGACATTGTTTTAAAAAACACACCTTGGGTGACGTTTGTCGTCGATAAAAAATAGGTAAATCTATTATAAATATTACTCAACAAAAACGAAGAATTAAATTTTCATCAGGATTAGCTAATTTACTCGGATTTGAAAATGAGTATCTAGGCGAGGGAGAGCACGAGGGAAGAAGACTAGATTTACTACCTTTTAAAATATTGTACATTCATTGTGATCAAATTTCTACGAGTGAAAATTTTTACGACGGAAAACCATGTACTATTTTGAACGTTTTTCCACTACAAGATAAATCATTGGGAGAAAGTATGTGGATGGAATATTCTAATCCGTTACGTAAAAATCTTAAAACCGGTACTTTTAATGAATTGAGTTTTCAAATTAAAGATTCATTAGGTAGAGATATAAATAATCGAGGTATGCCGATTTTTTTAACCTTTGAAATTAAATGATTATATATAAATGGCAAGTATTTACGGACCAAGTCGAACAAGCGGCGGTACAGTTTTTTCGAAAAAACTAGATGAAAAAATAATATCTCCCCATAGTGAAATTTATGAACATCATGGCTATATCAATAGAGATGAAATTTTACAAACAATACAAAAATTTAGCGTTATACTCGGATGGCACGCTACGTTTAAACTACCCTTTTTTTATGTTTAACGACCCACCGACGTACTGCTCAATTTTTACTAAATTTATGAAAACCGATGGTATTTTTTCGTATTCATCAACGCGTAATTATGCAGCGGACGTTTATTATATTCCTACTCCAGAACGAGATAAGAAATTTAATTTTGAGGATAATGAATCGCAACATTTAAAATACGAAATGTGTTTTAAAATGCAAAATGTAAAAAAAGTTTTTGTAGAGGCAACCTTTTTCGGTTCTCTAAACGCTAAAATCTGTTTCAATATAAAAATTAAAAGTATACCATTAGTTTAAAAAATATTTTACTTATATAAATATATGGCGAGTATTTTACGGTCCTAGCCGTAGCGGCCACGCTAGTCGAAAAAGCGTGCAAATTTCACATTCTAAAAATCATAATCCAACCATTTATAATCATCATGGACATATTGATGAAGAGGTATTTAATGATAATATTGAATTAATTGGAGATTACTCACTAATGGTTGAACTCCTGTGGGAGGGTAGTGTCCCAGTTTTTTATGTTCAACAAACTTCAAAATGTTCATCTTATGCTAAATTAATTAGCGCTTTAAATAATTATTCATACACAAAAAACTGGGAAATAACCCTAAATGAAAGTCGTAGACGTTTTCAAATTAAATTTTCCCCAGATTTTGATTTATTTCTAAACGATGAATCTCAACATTTAGAATGCGGTGTTTGCTTCAAGAGCCAAAATAAAAGTCTTTATACAAGCAACTTTTTTTGTCTCTAGAAGTATGGGGATCTGTTACGATATAAAAGTTAGTAGTTTTCTATTAGTTTAAAAATATAATCTTTTACTATTAATAGAAAATAATGAGTGTACCTATAGAATCAACCAATGTTTATCCAATTTTAAAAAGTATGATGCCAAGTGAAACATTTCGTTTGCAAAAAATCGATAACATTCAAAAAGAATTACGAAACAAAAGAAACCAACGCGAAACAAGTTATAAAAAATATAATAAAATCATTAACGCTTGCTCTATCGTAGAAACGATGGCTGAATTGGGCTGTATGGGAGCAGGAGGGGTCGGAATCGCCAGCATCGCTACCGTCGTAGCAGCGCCCGTAGGATTAGCTTTAGAAGGTTTAGCTTTAGGTTTAGGTGGGGCAGCGTTTGCCATCAAATACGCCAAATATAAATTGTAAAAAAAAACAAAGAAACACGACGAGATTAGAGTTTTAGCATCATCTAAACTCAACACTATCGAAAACCACGTTTCAAAAGCGATCGAGCGAAGACGGTGTCATTACCCAAGAAGAATTTTTACTCATCTGCGAAGAACGAGATAAATTTTCTCGAATGAAAGAAAATATTCGTACTAAATTTACAGCTAAAAATGACGATGTCGATAAAACAGATGTAAAACCTGTCGATGATAAATTTTAAAAAGATCTTATAGAAAAAATTATGAATTTAAAGTAAACTTTACCGTAGATAAATCAAAAAATTTTAAATCTGAATCTTATTATACCGATTCGCGATCTCCACCGTATAATTTTTAATTTATATTCATTATAAACATGTTGTCTTTTCGACCAACTCTATCATCACTAAATTATAATTTCGTCTAGATCTCCCTTCAACACGATTTAAAAAAAATTATTCTAATACATTACCGCATTTCGTACATAAATTAGCTTTTGATTTTGTACCAATTTTACATCTTCGACACGGAACTGGTATACTTCGTCCGTGTCTTACGCGCCACTGATGTTGTGCGCAAAACACGTCACCACTCACACTTGGTATACAACACTTAGCTGTTTTACCTACTAAAAGCCATTCGCATGGAATAATCGTTTTCGTCGTCATCTTTACTATTTATCTACATAATCTTAATTTGTTTTTTCATTTTTTTAAGTCCGATTTTCAATATCTTTTTTTCGTGGAGATTTTTACATTAAAAAAAAAATTACCCTGCTAGAACCTGACCTTTGACCTCATTTTTAGTTTCTTTTTAATTAAATCTCACCTATACCTACAGGGGCAATACGTAACCTTTGACCTAGATCTATAAAAAGGGGGCCTTATGATTCTATTAAATCTCACCTATACCTACAGGGAACATTTTCAAATTATCTTTAGCACCTTGACCTAAAGGTTGAATGCTAAACCACAAAAGTCAACAATGGTACATTTACATTTAGAAAAATCAATTTTATGAAAAAAATGATTTTATGAAAAAATCATTTTTATAAAAAAAAATGATTTTTATGAAAAAATGGGCTAGGTGGTCCAGAAGCCCCATTTACATATACTACTATTGCTCTATGGGACCAGGTCAGAGGCCAAAACATAATTATCTGCCGAGCAGCCAGGGATCAAGCCCCGGTCAGATGCAAACAACCCGGGTAACGGCAGTAGCGGGTACCACACAATTAACGGGACACAAGCCTTTTATGTGGTTGTACACAAAGTAGATTTATATGGAGAAACTGACCTGAAATATTATAAACGGTTCGCGAGCAAAGAAAAATTGGCTGATGCCGGACTCGAACCCGCGACCTCTCGATTACCGTACGAGCGCTCTACCAACTGAGATAACCAGCCCCTATGTTGGTGGGCGGTCCACTTATGCCAATTATCTATTGCTCTATGGGGCCAGGTCAGAGGCCAAACCATATCTGCCGAGTAGCCAGGGATCAAGTCCCGGTCAGATGCAAACAACCCGGGTAACGGCAGTAGCGGGGATCACACAATTAACGGGACACAAGCCTTTTATGTGGTTGTACACAAAGTAGATTTATATGGAGAAACTGACCTGAAATATTATAAACGGTTCGCGAGCAAAGAAAAATTGGCTGATGCCGGACTCGAACCCGCGACCTCTCGATTACCGTACGAGCACTCTACCAACTGAGCTAACCAGCCCCTATGTTGGTGGGCGGTCCACTTATGCCAATTATCTATTGCTCTATGGGGGGCCAGGTCAGAGGCTAAACCATATCTGCCGAGTATTTATTTATTTAAGTTCCTTTTGGGTTTCTCTTAGTTTTCTTTTGGTTTCAATTGAGGAGTTTGTATTGGTTTTTTTTTATCTGGTTTCTTGATCCTATTTTTACAGTCAGGTTTTTTCCCCCCTCTCTTTCCCGCCGGATAAGTCTTTTTTTAATTTTTTAATTTTTATTTTGTTAAGTGGTTTAATTGTGAGCTTTTATTAACTTTGATCATTTGCTGAAGTGAATAAATTCTCTCATTAATTTCTTTATAAGTTGAGGCTTTGAGGCTTTGCATGGTGGAATATCGATATCGTTTCGGTTTGCGGTAACACCATGTGTTTATCTCAGCTAACGTGAAGCCGAGGTACAGGTTCTGAAAAGAACCTTGTCGCACAACTCGTATCTCAACCTTCGTTAAGTGAGAAAGGTTCAAGGGAGAACCAATTTTGGGCAACTCGTTTTTCTCTACTGTCGCTAAGTGAGAAATATGGTTCAGGGAGAACCATGGGGGCTTCACGGGTTAATATGGTTCAGGGAGAACCATGGGGACTTCACGGGTTCTCCCTTGAACGTTTCTCACCTAACGAAGGTTGAGATACGAGTTGTGCGACAAGGTTCTTTTCAGAACCTGTACCTCAGCTTCACGTTAGTTGAGATAAACACATGGTGTTACCGCAAACCGAAACGATATTAATTTCTTTGTTCTGAACCAAATAACCGTCGACTCTAGTCTTTATATTTATTTAATTCCTCGCGACTCCTTCCTGTCCGATTCATTTTTTTGGCAAGAGTTCCCCAACGTTTAATTTCATTTTAGTTAATTTTGTTTAAGTATGTCGCTTTTCCAGGTTACACTGTAAACAAATTATCTAGATGTAGACCCTTCTGATGTGTTAGGTATTTTAGCGTCGGATCTATGTTTTCAAGAGTAGCAGGAACGCATCACCCCGGCAAACTTGATGGTAATTTTTTTTTAATACTGTGGCCATGTAGTACCTTCAGCTGGTCTAACTTTAGTAATTGGTGACGTACTTTTATTTGGCCATGTAGTACCTTCAGCTGGTCTAACTTTAGTAATCGGTGACGTACTTTTATTTGGCCATGTAGTACTATATCCTTCAGCTGGTCTAACTTGAGTAATCGGTGACGTACTTTTATTTGGCCATGTAGTACCTTCAGCTGGTCTAACTTGAGTAATCGGTGACGTACTTTTATTTGGCCATGTAGTACCTTCAGCTGGTCTAACTTGAGTAATCGGTGACGTACTTTTATTTGGCCATGTAGTACCTTCAGCTGGTCTAACTTGAGTAATCGGTGACGTACTTTTATTTGGCCATGTAGTACCTTCAGCTGGTCTAACTTGAGTAATCGGTGACGTACTTTTATTTGGCCATGTGGTACCTTCAGCTGGTCTAACTTCAGTAATCGGTGACGTACTTTTATTTGGCCATGTAGTACCTTCAGCTGGTCTAACTTCAGTAATCGGTGACGTGCTTTTATTTGGCCATGTAGTACCTTCAGCTGGTCTAACTTTAGTAATCGGTGACGTGCTTTTATTTCAACCCTCTAGTTTCAAGATATATATCATAAAACTAATCTGTGAATTTGTTAAAATAGGTGCTCACGTTTTTGAGAAAACGAACAAGAGTTTAAAGATATATCGCTCGTGTTTGGCTTAAACAACAAACAAAATAGAATTTATAAAGCAAACGAAAAAAAATATCGATTTTAAACGATAAAACAACTACAATTATTAATAACAGCGATATTTCAAACGCGCTTGATTCTGATTGACAGCCGCGCTGGCCAATCGGAAGACTGCCCACGTCCTTTGAGTTTTTAAATTACTGGTACTGATCCTTGATTCAACATTTCAATTTTGTTACCGTCAAATTGCATATCGGCCCACAGATGGGCGATATATCTTTAATGTTTTTATTTTTTACAAAAGGTTTTCGGACGGCAACTGTTTTTAAATACGTAAAAGTAATTCCTGTTTCTTCTAAGAATCATTTCTCAGGATGATTGATACATGTACCAACTTTCAACTTTAAGTCAATTAAAGTTTTCGATAACACTTAATAGTCAATTTGATAAGCTACAAATTACCAATGTTGTACCTTTCATTTAACGTACAAACCGACATAATGTTAGTAATTTTCCTTACTTTAAAAAAATCTAGCCTGCCCCCGGAAGCCGTTAGACCCAATATGGGTCCAACTTCTAAAATAATATATATTTAGCCCATTCTGAACACCTATGCCAAATTATCATGTTTATATTAAAAAGTTTTTTTTTTAAATAGCTTAGCAGCTTAGCAGATGAACTAGTATACAACCATCAAATAGAAACAACCATGATCGATCTCATGAATGATGTACAATTCTTTAAAATAAAGTAAACATTTTTAACACCTCCTTGCAAGTGCCTTGCGGAGGGCGCTACTTCTTCACAGCCGTAAGCCTATTTGACTCAGGACATCACTTGGTCACAAAATAGCAGCATCAGTCTAAATTGTGAATGTCAGGCACCATAACACACATGTATGTTTCCAAGAATAGGCCATAATGGCTTATAAGATTACAAACAGTATAAGGATGTTGAACAATTTGATAGGATAAAATGTGAACAGGATGATGATAAAGACCAAGAGTTCATAAAATGTCTTCCATATGCATTTTATTATTTATAAATAAGACTTGAAGGTTTGCATGGTGGAAGAACAATAAACTGAAAGGTTTGCGGTGACACCATGTGATGAGTAAATCTCTCTTTTGAGTATGTGTGTGGTTCCGAAGGAACCGGTTGACTCAACGTTTCGGAGAGTATGCTCTGTCCGTCGTCAGGAGAATGCTGGATTCCAACTGGGCCTGTGCTTAAAGTGGAGAGTGCAGTGAGCTGTATGCGGAGGATGACACACCTGAGTGAGGATGACACACCTGAGTGAGGATGACACACCTGAGTGAGGATGACACACCTGAGTGAGCAGTCACACCTCTCCCCCACGCACATGATCCACCACTCTACACACAGCCCAACGCATCCAACGCATACAGCTCACTGCACTCTCCTACTTTAAGCACAGGCCCAGTTGGAATCCAGCATTCTCCTGACGACGGACAAAGCATACTCTCCGAAGCGTTCAGTCAACCGGTTCCTTCGGAACCACACACATACTCAAAACAGAGATTTACTCATCACACGGTGTCACCGCAAACCTTTCAGTTTATTATTATTATACTTGATTGATATTGCAACATGAGACAGAAAGGCTATTAGTGTTATGACAATCATAACATAATCAATTATACCACACATACTTGATACTTCAATGCTTTCTTACAACCTTAAACAAAACGTATTTAACAAAAATGTCATGATCTATAATTTCAAAGTGTAGATAATGTTTTATATTTGTTAATACACATACTTGTAAATTAAAATGAAATAATTATTGGTTCTAAATTATTTTGTTGGTGCTACCAGATATTTTAATTACAAAAACTTAACCAAAAAATATCCCTACACCAAAAAACTTTCCCACAAGGTAATTAAACAAACAAAATCAGGTAATTCATCAAAATGTGTACACGGGCATGGATGTTAATTACAGCATTGATTGTTTCACAGCATGATGACAGTCATGTCATGTGACAGTGTTTTCACATAAATGCAAAAACTTAACAAATTTCATGTTTGTGTACATCACTGTCTAGTTATTTCCCATTGAACATCTCATCTTGTGAAACAACTTTCAATAACACGACACAAGCTTCTCTGATGTTATTCTTACTAGGACCAAGTAATTGATTAATAAGCATATACTCAAAGCCAACTGGCTAGTGATGTAACCTACTAACCATGCTCACACATCTCAACAAGTTGACTAACAAAAATGATTGTACACCAATTGGTTAAATGTCAAGTATGTATGGAAACCACCCTGAGAAAGCTTATTCTGCAGTGTTTTTAAAAAGACAAAAATAAAGGTGCACTCAAATTTGTTGCATTCACTGTTTTTTGGGGGAAAAAAATCATGACTGGGATAATACATTTTATGTTTCCTAAAGAATGACAGCATGTCAGATGGAATATTCTCAGCAAATTGTAAGAAACAATGATAAAACAGCAATGTTTTGAAATAGGGCAAAACACAGGCCATATATCTTTGACATATTAACTACATCTATAATTAGTCGCAATTACTGTTATTATTATTAATTTACATTCTATAAAATATTGGTAACATTTTAACCAAAAATACATTTAAGTATTTAAGTAGTTTTTCTGGATACTAATGCTGAACTGTTGACATTTATTGTGACTTTGTTGACAAAACCACAAAACCTACTTCTTTCCCTAACCTTCCCAAATCCTCCAAAATGCTCTTTGCTAAAGTGAAGTTTTTTGAAGGATTGAGGTTATTAGGAAATTGCAGTAGTGAAGGATTTTGAAGGATTGAGGGCAGATGTGATTATTTGCTTGGTGGATTATGGAGGATTGAGGTTATCAGGCTATATTTGACACTGGATGGAAATGGAGATTTGTCCAAAAATTATTCTGGAGGATTGAGGTTATTAGGCATATTTGCCTTCTTTCCTCCATGGCACATGAACATCCAGGTTTGTTGTAGTTATTGCAAGGTCAGTGCTTGGGTCAGTGGACATGCATGCAGGGAGAGTCCCTGGCCCTGGGCCATGTACATGTATCACAGATTAGAAACGTGTGCATACATGTCATCTGCATACAATGGTAGTGGTCATTGTGCTTGCTTTACTACTGAAGGATTTTGGAGGATTCAGGTTATGTGTAAGCAAGTGGTCCTAGGGAGTTAGGGTTAATATAGAAATGTAGATTTCACTATAACAAATGTCCAGAGAGTATTGAATCAAATGGCCACTAACTAAGTGACCTAAGTTCTAAGTGATCATAACTAAAACCAAGTTATTCCAAAATGTAATGAAGCAACCACTTTCCCCAGTCACCTCATAGTAAGAATCTTCAGTCAAAGTAAGCAGCCCCAATCAATCAATCCAACAACCAAATACAGGCCACAAACTGGGCATCCCCTCCCCCCATTCAAAGGCCAAATGTAGCATCATCCCAGTCACCATTAGAGGCTCTTTATCATCCTTCACTTTCAGACCAAACTCCTTTCTCAAAATCACAGCTGGCTAAGTCTTGTATAACGGCAATTAATGTATGATGAAGTTGCTGCATACCCAGTAGGGCTGTGCGTTTTCGGATATTTTTGGAACCGGATACCCGAAATCAGAAAAGTTCGGATACCCGGATACCCGTTTTCATCCTTGTTGAAAACATGCCTCCTTTGGTGTACAAATACATGTAAATGTTCACAAAATCTACCTTTATAATACAGAGGATACCATATTAAATTCGATCTTTATTAAAGCATAACATTTTGGTGACAAAAGATTGTATTTACTGAAAGTTATTTCTGAATTGAAAGCGTAAAATTGCTACAAAAGTAGTGTTTTTAATAACCCAACTTACAATATACCATAAACAGTGAACAACAGAAAGCCCAATTGATCACACGCGCGCACGCACGGCCGGTGCATCACACAGACAGCTACAGCGGCCTCACACGTGATAACGTCATGACTACCATTCAGAAGACATGGTGTGTCCGTGATCAGAGCGCATCCGTATAGCAAGTTGACTTTGATGTTCATGTCACAAAACACGTGTTGAATAATGTCATTGGTCAATCAAAGACTATGTGGGCGGAACTAAGGCGATGTGGGCGTAACTAATCCATTGTGGGAAAACGATCCATGTGCCTTGCTGCGCCCCTGCCTTCTAAATAAGGATATCCCGTACGTCATGTTTGCTTTGGATTAAGGACATGATTTTGTGTACTAAAATAATATTTAATATTATGAAACTGCAAAATATTACGAATCTAAAATCAGAACTTCAATATTTCTATCACAGTAAACTTTAGTTAAATGTCAATAAACCTGTCAATAAACCTCGTTTCCTGAAAGAATGAATTTATATGAGACCCTGCTAGGAATAATTAAAAACAACATCTACCACTACTACTAATAATAAAGCTAAACAATTATTTTAAGAATTAAGATTATTTTCAGAACCCAATATTTCTTTTTCAAAATCGGTTGAGGTTTACTGATTGTTATTCATTGATAAGTTTACTTTGGTGGGGTGGCAGTTATGCGGGCGTTCATTGCCAGGAATACCAGCATGTTCATGTTATTGGGCGTTAAGCAGCTCCAATTTGCGGTGACGATATTTCCCGCGGTGGAAAACACTCGTTCGGAGGGCACTGACGTTGCTGGAATACCAAGATACTTCTTGGCGATCCTTGCGAATGATGGAAACCAAACAGCGTCTGATCGCCACCAATGACATGGATCATCACTGAGCCCGGCTGGTTTGGTTTCAAAGACAATGACCGCCTAAAAACCTCCCTTTTTATGTCTTTCTTTTGAAACAAATTGTCACCTTGTCGGCAAACGTAATACACAAGAGAGCTCAGTATCAGTGGGTAAATAAATGTAAATGTTGGTGATACGCTGAGGGATGGTCGGTGGCACATCAAAATAATTACACAACAAAACCAATTTCAACAGCACTTTATTAGGACAACGAATAGTGTGGACGTCCCCTATAATAAAATCCCCTCTATAAACACATTATGGAGCACGTTCCTTTTGCAGACATGAAGCAGCAGTAATTGTCCCACTAATCCAATTACTGTGAACAATAGGCAAACATTCCACCCTGCGCAGCTAGTTTGATACTTGTTTGTAGCATGCCGCAGCCAGGCTATTTGAGTCATATAATGATTGGAAACAATGTATCTGTATGGAAATTTCCGTAAAATACGACAAAGGCGTTATCAGAGTGAAATCTTTTAAATAAAATTGCTCCTAAAAGTGTAAACATTACATTGTTCAATAGTCAAAGATTTCTGTTCACACCGCTGAAATGGTAAGTCCCAATTTAAAAAAGTCGTTTACGGGTACTCGGAACCGAAAAATGGAACCGGGTAATGACAGTTTCGGTCGGGTATCCGGATACCCGGCACAGCCCTAATACCCAGCCAACACCAACTTCATTGCTGGGGACCAGGCTACCCCTAATATCAAAGTTTAATATTAGCAACTTGTTTTAGCACTCTGTAAACTGTACATGTACAAGTAACAATTTGATACAACATGTAATCAATTAAAAGTTGAATTGTTAAAATGAATCTTCACTGTTGAGATCCTTGGTGTCTTTCAGTTTTTGAAAGCATTGTATGACAGCATCCACACTGTGCTCTCCATGTACTTTGTTGTCCCGGGTACGTACATTGACAGTATTGTTGGTCTTTTCTTTCTCTCCAACAACTGAATAAAATATAAATGAAAACAAATCACAATTTGATAGACAATGAGTATGCAAAGTACAAAACTAAAAAGGGATTATTTCCCCAAAACAATGTACAATATCAATACTACTTTATTGAGGTAAACAAAGACAAATTGACTGAAGAAGGATTTGAACATGCAACCTCTGGAATACCATACTTGAATACTGTACCAACTGAGCTATCCAGCTTTATAATGGCAGTTTCCAAAGTGTCAAATTCATTGTTCTCAGGCACTAGTCAGAAACCATGAAACCAACACATGCCATATAACCCATGTATGATGACTCATGATGATTTATGGTTAGAGCTAGTTGTTAAAGCCACTATATACCATTGCTTACCTAAAAAAAAACTGATTAGAGTTTAAAATAAAACTTACTTGGGGTTAAGTAAATAATGGTATTAACCCTAACCTTCCCAAATCCTCCAAAATTCTCTTTGCTAAAGTGAAGGATTTTCAAGGATTGAGGTTACATGCTCTTTGATAAAGTGAAGGATTTTCAAGGATTTTTGAAGGATTTTCAAGGATTTTGGAGGATTTTGGAGGATTAGGCATACTTGTCTTTCCATGGTACATGTACATCCATGTTTGTTGTAGTGATTGCAAGGTCAGTGCTTGGGTCAGTGGACACTGTTTATTGCTCCATGCATGCAGGGAGGATCCCTGGCCATGTACATGTATCACAGATTAGAAACACATGTGTGCATGTGCTTGCTTTACTACTTAAGGATTTTGGAGGATTCAGGTTGTGTAAGCAAATGGGCCTAGGGAGTTAGGGTTAAAGATCACTTAAAATATTTATGTCTCATCTGTGCTATTTTTAAAAAATAATTTTTTTTTAAATAATTTTAAGACCATAATTCCATGTTGGACTGAATCATAACAATCTGTATGCAATTTCAATAATTCCTTGTTAAAAACTCAATGCAATAAGCTAAAACCTTCACAGGTGGGTTCTAAAGTATATACTGACTTTTGTGATTCCTGATTTAAACATGATTTGTAATTTATACCATAGAGCTCAATTACAAGGAATTGTCAATGGTTTTCATTTCCAATATTACTACCTCTCAGTATGTGGTCATTGATTTATAGCACAATAAAAACAAGTGTATGTATTTTATTGTTTTATAGATTGATTGATGGTTTATTGAAACAATTTGAACTTGTATCCAAAGGCTAAATTGAGTCAAATTTAACATAACATTTCAAAAATAAAAACATTCCACTTTAAAAATAGATAATAATAATAATAACAATGTGGACTTATATAGCGCACGTATCCACCAAACTGGTGCTCAAGGCGCATTGTATTATTACCGCGCCTTCAACAGAGGGCGAAATTCTGAGCTGATGTGGGAGAAGTACAAGCTGAAGAAGCAGGAGCTATACAGTGTCTACGCTACTATCGAGAGAGAGGAGCTGGAGCAGAAGATAGCAGAGGTCGTGAACGCGCATGCAGCCCAGCAGCACTCAAGTAGCTGGAAGCTGATCAATGACATCTCTGGTCGACGAAGCTCCCAAACTGCCAAGCTCAGGGCCCCAAGCGCTGAGGAGAGGGTGCTGCTCTGGCATGTGCACTTTAAGAAGCTGCTAGGGAACCCGCCCGAGATAGTAGATGAGGACACGCCAGTGGTCCAGGTGTTTAGTGACCTGCCTATACCTGACGGTACCTTCACCTTGAAGGAGTACCAGAAGGCCAAGTCGGGCATCAAGACGGGAAAAAGCTTTGGTGAGGACGGGGTAACACCCGAGCTACTCAGGTATGTCCCAATAGACGACACAGTATTGGCTCTCATAAATAAAGCCTACGAGTCGGGGGAACTACCTGAGGAGTGGGTTACTCTCAACATCGTACCGGTACCCAAGTCAGGCGACCTCTCGAAACCAGACAACTACCGGGTGATAAGTCTGTCCTCGCTTGTCATGAAGACATACAACCGTATGATCTTGAATCGCATATGCCCTGTGCTGGATCCACTCCTGCGAGACTCGCAGAACAGCTTCCGTCCGGAGCGAACCACAGTCGGGCAGATCCTTGCCCTGCAGCGAATACTGGAAGGTGTCAGGGACAGGATCATGTCGTGTGTCATCATCCTCATCGATTTCAAAAAAGCATTGGACACTGTACACCGAGACAAGCTCATTGAGATCCTTCGTGTGTATGGTGTCCCAGAGAAGGTGGTGACGGCAATCCTGGCAGGCTACAGCAGGACGTGGGCAAAGGTGGTCACCCTAGACGGCACCACGGATCTCTTCGAGATCTTGGCCTGAGTCCTGCAGGGGGACACGCTGGTGCCCTTCTTGTTCGTGCTCGTGATGGACTATGCACTGAGGCAAGCAGTAGAGGGAAAGGAGGAGGAGCTAGGCTTCACGCTCGCCAGGCGCCGGAGTCGTAGAGTGCCGGCAGTGGTGATCACTGACCTGGACTATGATGACGACATCTGTCTTCTCTCAGACATGGCGGATCAAGCACGAGAACTGCTTGCTGCCGTTGAGCTCCAGTGCTGCTGAGTGGGGCTACAGCTCAACTCGAAGAAGACCAAGGTGATGGTGTTCAACTCGGAGGACAGTATCATCGAAACCCGAGATGGCACTACCCTCGAGGTCGTTGTGGAATTCAAATACCTCGGCGCCCTCATAGGATCGACTGAGAGTGAGTTGAGAGTGAGGAGAGCTTTGGCATGGAAGGCCCTTCATGGCATGAAGCGTGTGTGGAGGGCTGGTCTCGCCCACGGCATCAAGAGACGTCTGTTCGTGGCTACAGTTGAGTCTGTACTCCTGTATGGAGCCGAGACGTGGACTCTGACAGCCAAACACGAGAGAGCACTGGACGGCGTCTACACGTGAATGCTGCGGATGGCACTCGACATTAGTTGGAAAGATCGCGTGCCCAACGTCCAGCTCTATGGCGCCGTGCCTAGAGTATCTGACAAGGTCAGGGAGTGGAGGATGACGTTGGCTGGCCACTGTGTGCGTCACCCAGAACTAGCTGCTAGCCCGCTGGTACTGTGGGAACCCATCGATGGAGCTAGGAGCAGGGGCAGGAGGAGACTTTCATACGTCGACCAGCTGAAGAAGGACGCAGCACAACAAGAAACCACTGAGCTGAGGATGCTGATGCTGGATTGGGATGCGTGGAATGCAACCATCAGAGGCTCCCGAGATGGTGTCGGCTGAAGACGACCTCTCGCATAAGCAGCATTATTACCGCTGCTCATCAGGCTCATAAATCATTCCTGAAACCATCTCAGCTCCCTGGGAAGTATACAGCTCAATTGCTGCCATTACAGCACATATAGGGCTAATCAAACACAACAACCAACTCTGCCCTCACAGGTACCCATTTACCCCTGGGTGGACAGAAGCAATTATGATAAAGTGTCTTGCTCAAGGACACAAGCACCATGGTCGTGGTTGGGATTCGAAACCACATTCTGACGACTCAGCCACCAGAACACAAATCCGATGCACTAAACCACTCGACCATGGCACTCCATATATACATTCAATTAAGTTAAAAAATTAAGTTATGTAAAAATAAACTATTGGTATTTAATAACTAAGGCTTTAGTTTGAATATTAAAATGAAATGAAGAACAGAAAGTTAAAACAGATTTACACTCAAAAACACCAATACAAACAATACTTTAAACAAGTAAACAAACAATACAATGTACATTAACAAACAGACTATGACACCCAAAAAACCAACAACAACAGGAACAAACATAAAGGAGACACGCAGATAGTCAAGACAAAACCACAGAAAAACCAAACTACAACAACAAAAAATAACTAGAGCTCAAGTGTTTGTTCGTACAAACACACGGTGTTTGCGAGAACTTGCGGTTCAATGAAATTATCATCGATGATGTCACAATCATATTTTTCAAATGTGGATCATCTTTTATTATAAAAATATCACTTTCTTAATCAAAAGACCTATCAATTTTGTGTTAGAATGTGTTAAATTTTAACTTCCTGTTTGGAAGTAAAGGTCAGATGAGGTTATTTGAAGGTCATACATCTGACACAAAATCTGACACCACGTGCGATGACATTATATCATATATGCAGAATATGGGCGTTAACTTAAAAATCAACAACATAATAACATTTGCAGTAATTGCAGTTGACCGGTGCTCTGTGCTCACATTAGTCATGAAATAAATCAAAGCATAGATCGGCAGCGGCTCGATCAAAGTTGGGGCATTAGGACACTATTCTATTATACCATACTGGGACTCTTGTCTAGTGACAAAACACATACACTACTCTTGATAAACCACGGTACTATGCACATGAAGGAATAAACCTAGTCACGTGTTTATACTATGACATAGTCACGTGGAACGCGAGTTACATGAACTCGGGCTGATGATTTGATTGGGACGCACGCCGCAGTAACCATCCCACATAATTATTACGCAAACGAATTTGCCAATGGCCATGGTGCACTCGTGAACGGCGTGATTCCACATGTCTCTCCGGTAAGCACTGGCAATTTATTGTGACACGTGTATATGGGTACATTCCTGTTATTATAGGCTCTAAAGCACTCATGCGTGAACAAAAATAATCGCGATATTATCGAAAATCGCGATACATATATATGTTTGACGATTATTGTAGATGAAAAATATCGACATCGCCCAAGCCTAAACTTCAGGATCTACTTTAGTTTCACATAATTACGATTTTTCCGTTCTTGGTTCAGGAGATATGATTTTCTGATATAATAACCTTTGTTTTAGTGTAATTTGACATCTGATGATGTAATTATGATGTCATTGCGATTTCATGTTTTTCCAGATTTCATTCTTTTAGCACTAATGACATTACCAACAATATTTTTTAAAAGGTCTGACCTCACTCAATATAACTATACTAATTCATTTTAAAAACCGAACAATTTCAAGAGGTGTTCATGGTTACAATTTGTATATAAGTTTTGCCTTTTCTTGAAGAATCCGCGACTTTTCCAGACCTGAAAAAACTTTGCAATTAAACATCTTAATTTTACTAGGTATATTAACCCTAACCCTCCAGGGTATTTTGGCTAGAAACCCTGCCAGACGCATCAGATTGCATCGTTTGTCAAAGTGACTTGGCTGCCCAGTGCAGCAAGATCCATCTGGTCACAAATCTCAAGGCCGAACTGCCTCAGAGTCTGTGGTCACCAAACGCAGCAGGATACAACTCTGGCATTGTTCAATGGGACCAGCTCTCAATAGAAACAGACTTGGCTGCTTATTCACTGGTATTGACAGCTGAATGCATCAAATAAAGTGCAACAGACTTTTCCACCTGATGCACTGTGCTGCGTCTGGCAGGGTTAGGGTTAAGGTGTTTTGGAAACGTGGAAATTATGCAAACTTGTTTGTTTTCGAAAAAAACCTTCTTTTTAGACGACAAGAGACATGTATTCTTGTCATCTGTGCATTATTATATTGTTCGCATTCATGAGCAATGGGTATGAGGTTGCCCATCAGCCCAGGGAATAAGGATACTTCGTGGGAGGTTCATATATATATCGCTCGTAAACGACTGCACGCGGTTCATGGTTGCCTTTTCTTGAAGAATGCACAAATTTTCCAGATATGAAACACGTTGCCAATGAAACATCTTAATTTTACTAAGTATTTTTAAGATGTTTTGCAAACGTGAGAATTATGCAAGCTTGTTTGTTTTCAAAAAAACCTTCTTTGTAGACGAGAAAAAGAACATGTATTACTCTGTATACTGCACAGTGCAGTGTATGTACGTACGAGATGGGTGCATAGCACTACTGATCTCTCGTGTACACGTGTTGTACACATGTGGCATACATGTATAACGTTCGTTCAGTCTGAGGCCGGCATCGAGGGCGGAATGTATTTAATTACTAATAATTAAATATAAAATCAATCAGTGATTCTTACATCATCGCCATTAGAGCAATCTAGTGCAAAATATGAAGTCATTCTGAGCTTGGCAACTGTTCTTTTTGTTTCATGAGGAAGAAGCCAAGAAAAAAAAAACGAACAATTTCAAGAGGTGTTCGCGCTGTCGCACGTGAACACCTAATAATAAAAAACAATAAGGACAAACCAACACCAACAGACACAGCCTATGTATGTATATGTAAACCATTTAAATGCAAATATGCCAACAAGATAACAAGAGCTAACAAGTGTAGAAAAAGTCCTAAAGGCTCATTTTGAGGGATCCTATCACAAATGATATTAAGAGATAAATGCTGAAATATAATATTAACTGACATACACTAAAATACAATGTTTTATCTTGGGTTTCTTGTGAAACAAATGTTCATGAAGAAGCATGAGGGGAGAATTTGCACAAAAAATAATATTGATCTGGTTTACCAATTATTATAATTCAGTACAATCTTACCAAAGATGAAGTTGAACTGGGCAAGCTGTGCATTGCGGATCTTCTTATTCATAGTATCACCAGCATCAACATCTACCTCACAGCAGAAACCAGCCTTGTAGATTGTGTTCTTAACTTCAGTGGCATAGTCATTAAAAACAGGGCCAACTGGAATCACCATGGCTTGACGAGGAGACAACCAGAAAGGCCTGTCAGGGAGTAGGGTGAAATGTATGAATAATTGGCTACTATTGTCAAGATATGTTACCTTATTGTGGCCGAGATAGGCTTGGGCGATATCAAATTTTTTCATCCACAATATATCGTCAAACATATATCGCGATTTTCGATAATATCGCGGTTATTATTTTTTTCACGCATGATTGCTTTAGAGCCGATAATAACAGGGATGTACCCATATACAAGCATCACAATAAATTGTCAGTGCTTTCCTGAGAGACAAGTGGAATCATGCTGTTCACGAGTGCACCATGGCCATTGGCAAATTCGTTTGCGTAATAATTATGTGGGACGGTTACTGTGCCGTGCGTCCCAATCAAATCATTAGCCCGAGTTCACGCGATTCGTGTTCCACGTGACTGGGTCACATTATAAACACGTGACTAGGTCACATAGTACCATGGAGAATAAAACCATGTGATTGTGACACATCATTTGCACTTCGGAAAATGAGACCAACCCGAGTTTGGATTGTACTCACACTATTTTAAATAAATGTATTTATCAAGACTACGTGTATGTGTTTTGTCACTAGACAAGAGTCCCAATATGGTATAATAGAATAGTGTCCTAATCCCCCAACTTTGATCGAGCCGCTGCCGATCCATGCTTTGATTTAATTCATGACTAATGTGAGCACAGAGCACCTGCAATTACTGCAAAATGTTATTTTGTTGTCGATTTTTAAGGTAATGCCCATATTCTGCATATATTTAAATATGCACAATATAATGTACTCTCACGTGGTGCACCAACCAGAGTCACAGACCACCATGGCTATAAGACAATCAAGGATTTTTTTTAATCGCGATATTTTTTTTTTTCTTCGCGATATATTTTTTTCATCGCGATTTGCCGATATCTTGATAATTTGAAGTTCTCGATATCATAATCGAATAAAAAAAAAATCGCGATATTTGATATTATCGTGTCATCGCCCAATCCTAGGCCAAGATGCAACAAAAAGCATATAGCCTAAAACATTTCCAGGTGAAGAGACAGAGAGACAGAAAAACGGGAAATTACAAAGCTAAATAATGTAATTCATGTACAGTTATCTCATACAAAAGAAGATTTTATGATGAATTCAATCAATATTTTTCATAGCACGTCGCATATGATATTATGTGTCACAATACTTATACACTATACATATCCCACCAACATGATGATGATCCAGTCTGGTAAATGAAATCATTTGAATAACTTACCATTTGCCACCATAGCTCTCAGTAAGAATGGCCATCATCCTCTCTACAGAGCCTAGAATGGCTCGATGGATCATCACAGGTCTCTTCTCTATCCCATCTTGACTGTAGTGTAAATGAAATCAGCCTAAAAATAATCTTCACAATCACAACATAAATAAGATAATAAGATAATAAACCTTGGTGGAAACGCAGGCTTGAGAGGCAAGTTAACGAGTTACGCAAAGATCTCAGCAGAAGAGAGAAAATGGAGAGGTGCAATGAAAGATTCAGATATGAGGACTAGATTAATGAAGAAGTATCAAGAAAGGGGATGAGTGTAGTTGAAGAGGAGATAAGACAAAGGGTTAACACCAATCAACATCAATTATCCAAAGAACTAGACAGGAAGTGTGACAACTCAAAAGTGGACCTAGAGCCAGCAGAGGTAAGGACTTTTTGGGGTGGCCTTTGGGATCAGCCTGGTGATCATAACAGACAAACCGAATGGTTAGCCGACGTGAAAGATGAATTAAAGATGTACAACAAGAGGGATTTCAGATTGATGTGAAGAAACAGTTGAGGAAAGTGCTGAATTGGAAAGCCCCACCAATGTTGTTTTCTCCATCCGGAGCACAGACCGCGCAATGAGAGCCAACATTGCCGGGGGGCCCAGCGAGATTTGATCGGAATTGTAGCCTCGATCCCGGTACCACCTACATGTGGCTAAATGTACAATGGTAAAACTACCACACAACTGGAATTTGTCAGTGAATTACTTTTTAAAATAAGATAGTGACAAGATCTTGATTACAGACAAAAATAGAGCCCCCCCCCCCCATGCTGAGATCCTCCTAATTATTATTAAATTAACCTCCAACAAATATTTTATATGGGACAACAGCAAATATTGATCATATAAAACAATTACGATGTTCGTAAAAACAAAGGAAAAGACATGATACCACAACAACAAAAACGTTTAATCAGCCCCTGTTAATGTTTACCCACGAAAAACCCTCAACCTGCATCGCTTCTGGATCGTTTTTTCATCGTCATCTGCAGAATGATAAAGGTAAACGATCCTTAAAAAAACAATTGTCAAAGTGATGTACTGGTAACATTATTACAGCAATGACATCAATGATCTTTCCGACCTCCAATAACCAAATCCAAAATGCTGCCCGCATATGGTCCTTGCGTGGCTCGCGTGTTCACTGCCCGTTTGTTTACGAGGAATTTTCCCTTCTAACGAGTTGAAACGAGTCGGAACATGTTCGAACGAGTTGGAACGTGTTCGAACGAGTTGGAACGTGTTCGAACGTGTTCGAGCGAGTTGAAACGAGTTGAACCCCATGACACGCAATGTGCCCGCAAAACCCTCGCACGTTACTTTCATACTCGCATGTTTTTAACGGGGGCCCTCGCACGTTACTCGTAATGCCTCGCACGTTGCCTGCGTGTTTTTGAAGCAACTTGTGGGCTGTACTGTATAGGCGATCAACACATGGTCTGTGTTGCTGATGAGGTACAGTGCGGGAATTGTCAAGTTTATTAAGGCAGATCTGGATGTTACCGACAGAAAAATGAGGAAATTGATGACGATGCACGGCATGTTACATCCACAGCAGACTCAATCTACCGAGGTCAGAGGGTGGAAGAGGGTTACTTAGTGTATCAGACAGCATTAACATGGAGAGAAGGAGCTTGCAGTGTCATGTTAGCAGTACTCAGGAAAAGTTGTTGAAGGTTGCGTAGAAATACATGAAGGCAGATTAGGTACAAAGGAGTACAAGACTCAAAGGAGAGAGGAAAGAACACGGCTGATGAACCATGAAGTGTTTCCTGAGATTTACTGATGTTCCCGAGATGTACCGAACAAGTGGTGAGCAGCAAGACTTGGGAATGGATGAGGAGAGGAGAACTGAAGAAAGAAACTGAGGGTCTGAATACTGCAACGCAAGACCAGTCTCTGCGAACTAATCTGGTATATCACAGATTTTGTGAATGGCAACAATTGTTGGACAAAAGAATTCCATCAAAACAGATTTAGTTTTGTGTTTTATTTTGAAAACAATTTTTTTTTTTAAATACAGGGTTTTAAATCTGTTGAACAATTTACTGAAATGAAGTGAATTTTGCCTTTGTCTGAACTGACCTTGAATACTTGAGATTGAATCTAATGGGTAGCTGGAAGTCAAGCTGAATGGTGGCACACTGGTGAGAGCGACGCAATGCATCTTGGATGCTTATATCAATCTGCAATTGGATTAATATTTGAATTGTTACTGGTGTTGTTAAGCATTATGAAAGCAACAAGGTTGTGTTGTGATTTATTCCAAAGTGTTTGGGTCAACCATTCCCAAGACGGCCTCTCAAAAGTGTACTCTCATTAAGATAATCTAATGAAAACTGGAATACACCGATCAGGATTTGGCCAATGTCTCCACACAAATAAGTTCACACTGGACAGTGTATGAGTACAGAGCAATGCTTTGGCATGGCTACACATCGTCCTTGATTTGTCCATCAACTCTGCCAACTTGGTCAAACCGTATCTGGGTGGTGCATATAAGAGTGTTAATGTTGTTTATTATCAAGCTGGCAGTGTGGGAACAAGGTTCTACAAAAGCAACATTTTACCATGAATAAGGGTTTCACCACAGACTTGTAAAGCTAGCTTTTGTTTACTCAGAGTTGATACATGACCCTGGACAACTTGACTAAGGTAATAGTGGATAGCAACATTTGTTGGGGATATGCATATAGGTCTACCCATGCTGTTTACCTGATAGGCACAATCAGCATACTTAAATGGCACCATCCTCTAGATTCACAGGTTAACTCTGTAGCTTACCTTGGGTCCATAGAAGGCACCATCCTCTGGATTCAGCTTCCAGTCTTCAGTGAATTCACTCAGAGTATCTGATAGTTGCTGTAATGTTAGAAATTAACAACAGTTAGAGATATTGGTCAAGGTTAGCACTGCATTCCCTGATTCATGGAACTTAAATTTGCTCTGGCACATTGGATTTGACAAAGATATCAATAAAATGTGTCAGCCATATAAAGTGTTCTCATGAAAATAAATGTTTTCTCATGGGAATATCTGTAAGCATCAATGAAGGGATCACCAACTCAAGCATTATGGTCTATGATGAAAAGAATTATATTTTTGCAAACCAGCTCATTGATTAACCCTAACCCTAACCCTGCCAGACGCAGCACAGTGCATCAGGTGGAAAAGTCTGGTGCACTTTGATGCATTCAGCTGTCAACACCAGTGCATAAGCAGCCAAGTCTGTTTCTATTGAGAGCTGGTCCCATTGAACAATGCCAGAGTTGTATCCTGCTGCGTTTGGTGACCACAGACTCTGAGGCAGTTCGACCTTGAGATTTGTGACCAGATGGATCTTGCTGCACTGGGCAGCCAAGTCACTTTGACAAACGATGCAATCTGATGCGTCTGGCAGGGTTTCTAGCCAAAATACCCTGGAGGGTTAGGGTCAATACAAAACTATAAATTTTCTTAAAGCCAAACATCCTTGATTTTAGGGCTCTTTATGTATTTCAATATTTCATAGGACATAGCAGTAAAAAGCTAGTCAATTCTGAAGAAAGACAACTGTGAAAACGTCTGGGTCTTAAAACACTGTGCTTTCCTCTTTCGTCTACAGGAATTAGTATGAAATGTATACACATATCCGTCTTTTTGATCAGTCTTTTTAAAATAAATCTACACTTTCCCCTAAACTGTACCTTCTCAGCATTGTCCCAGATCTCAATGTCACCTAAGAACTTCTTGGGGCGAGTAGAGAGAACCAGCTTGTAGGTGAAGCCAAATGTGTCATACACAGGCTTCAGGAATTCCAGACAACCCATAATCTCTTGTTGGATCTGTTCAGAAACCAGAAAATAATATACAAATTACAAAAATCCTTGAATAACAACACAGTCAACACTGTAAAAGTAATGCTACAATCTAAGCCAGTCAACATAAACACCATGCAATTAATTATAGATCTTTCTGGTTGGTTAGCAGGCTGCATTACTTAAGAAACTGAACAATGGCTAGAAAAATGGAACATTATGAGACATTAAATATTCTTACCATTTCCTGGGTGCAGAATATATGAGCATCATCTTGCTGGAAGCGTCTGACTCGGGTCAGTCCACTGAGGGCACCAGACAACTCATTTCGGTGTAACACACCAAAATCTGCCATACGCATCGGCAGTTCACGCCAGGAGCGAGGGCGGTGGTCAAACATGAGACTAGTAGTAGACAGGAGATAAAGGGAATAATAGATGGATTATGTCCTGTTGCAGGGGAAGATCCAGGGCCTTGAATAAGGGGGAGGGGCACACTGCCAAAAAGGGGCACACTAAAAAAATATGGTAACTTAATGTGGTCTGAAAAAAGAGGCCCCCAAGATCTGCCAATATCCTGTTGTGTATAAGCAATGTCATTTCAAAAGAACATGTATAGTGGCTAGGGTATTAGGCAGCATTTGAAAACAGGGTGTCCAAATATGACTGAATTGAAAAACAGGTCGTCAAATTTTTTCGGCATTTTTCCAAAAGCATTTTAGATTTTTTTTTCTGATGGGATTTAAAATGTTTTTGTCTCGTTACTTAGTTGAAACTTGTTTGCAAGGGCCTATAATTAGCCCTTGCAAACAAGTTTCAACTAAGTAACATAGACCTAAATGTTTGACAGACCTGAAGATCTTCCACCCAATTTTGGACCAAGTAGTTGTTTTTTAGGCTGAAGTATTCTTGACATCGCACTGGGACATCCGGAAAAAATTCCTGCTATTACATTGCAGTATATGTAATCCTGGCCCTATGTTATTTTGTGGCATTTCAGAATGATTGACAGTAGGATTACTGAGTCATTTGTGGAGTGCTATGCTTTATGTCTGACACTAGACCCTTTGTCAGTATATAATGAATGTGGACAGTCTATAAATGAGAAATACCAACTTGAACCATTCACTGCTGAAAGCAAAATTTATACATTATATCATAATAAAGTAGCAACCAGTAGTCTAGTGTTGTGATTTTTAGGGGCCATTTTTTTTTACATTTTCGGGATTTACTTTTGTAATAATTTTGTTGAATAAATAGAATAAATATATAGGCAAATATAAACAGGGCGTCTTCAAAGGCATTGTACATTTTTACAAGGCGTCCAAAAATCAAATAGGGCATTCAAAAGACGCCCGGACGCATTGCTGGCTAATACCTTGATAGTGGCTATAGCAATTATCTAGGAACTGAAGCACTGCACATCCAATAGTTGTTTTTTCTTTGTTTTCTTTTGTACTCTGGTTTGGTCAGCTTTGGGAAGTAAAATACGTGTCTCTTTGAATGATTTGTGTACCGTAATTTCCGGAATATAAGCCGCGGCTTATACGTTGATTTAGACACGGTAAAAGTTGCCTGCGGCTTATACGCGGTGCGGCTTATACGCCGAGGTATGAATCTTGAAGAACAAAACACAATGCACAATTAAGCAAAAATCGTTGGTAAACAGACAGAAACAGAAACCTAAAAACCTTTATTGTTCATAGCGAAAATGGTCTGGTCATTGTCAGTTCAGTGAGCGGACCTCGATACACAGATTTATTCAAAACTTCTGAAAAACCATTGCAACGCGTTTAGCGCCAGCGACATCAGAATCCACGGCGTAGATCGTAGTCTATGCCATGCATGTACCAGAGAGCCAATGGGAAAATTCGTTTATATCGTAGTCTATGGAAGGAGACAATAGGAAAATTAGATTCGCGTGGCAGGTGATGAGTCATCGTTTCGTTGGTTGCCGTTGTAGTGATTACACGTCGTTGTGCAGAAAGCAGGCAACCAGCGGGACTACGCTCGACATTCCTGAATGCCGTAAATAGTGATACGGGAACGAACAGCAAAATAAAAAATGTCGCGAAAGCTGCGGTGCAGAAATTTCGAGATAAATACTCAGAAAGCTACCCAGTTATTGCTGCCTCCAAACTTGGGGAACTTCACGCATTTTGTAAAATATGCAGCACGGATTTCTGCATTAGCCATGGTGGCCTTAACGATGTCAAGAAACACGTGGAGTCGAAGAAACATTGATCCCACAAGCAGTGCGGCCGTTGATTCCTGTACATGCACACGTATTTTGGCCAAACTTTACTATTAGTATTATGAATTTTCACTTGTCAAGGTTGGCAGGTATGCTATTGTGTCTCTTTCAATACATTTTGACTCGAACGCAACACAATGACCCCCTTTGTGGCGATGTACCGACAGTGAGTGGCGTCCGGCGGGCCTCTGTGTGTGCGGCTTATATGCGGTGCGTCTTATATGTTGACGCATGAATCTTGTTTTGGTGATTTTGGGGTAGTGCGGCTTATACACCGCGCGGCTTATATTCCGGAAATTACGGTACTTGCTCTGCCTAAATACTGAAATAACATAAAAGTGTACTCACCAGTGGCCTGGGCAATTCATTGGCTTCAATGCATAAGTCTCCTTCTCAACTTCAAATGAAAACATGTTTTCCTACAATCAAACAAATTGTAATGAAAAGATAATTTTCAGATTTGTTATAGCTGTAAAGTTCTGTAAACTGACTGAGGTACTGTGATTTTTCTGCTTGAGGAAGTGTGGGTTGATTTGGGTAGCTTTTAATAGAAAGCCTGTCTTGACAATTAACACTGATTTGTCTAGCTACAGACTAAGGCTGTGGCAGTTATCCAGATATCGACTGAAAATACAATATATGAGTTCACAGTACACACACTCTTCATTACTCATTTGAATACACATAATGAATATATAACAAAAGTGTATTCATGATTGAATCCATTTGTTCTCAACTTACTGAGTAGTGTTGCCAGTGGCCAGATGCCTGCCATAGCTTGCTGTTGTAGATGTTAGGACTTATCACCTCCTGAAATCCACGCTTCTTATACTCACTCTGCAAAAACAAATTAAACAAACTGTAATATTAACATTATTCAACAACCTTTTTTCACCAATTTGAGAATTCATAATTGAATATATGTGACCCACCACCCCAAAACCAGGCTGAAGTCGAAAATTTTTGTATGTGAGATTTTTACACTATTGGATTGCTTGCATGTTAAGCTTTAAAATAAGCTATAGTGGACTCATATAGGTGGTATACTTTTGAAGTTACAACTTTTTAAAGTTCGGGAGTCTCAATAGGATGCTTTTGAGAAAATGAACGTTAAAGTCCGAGTTGAAGTTAATCATTATCTCACATATTGAATCACAAAAATCACCTTAGCAACCACCTACTTATACTTCATGCAGACTCTTTTACTTATGTAAAACTATTAAAGGGGTCCATACCAACATTTAAAACTATAAATTGAAGTAATACATTCAATAATTTTTGAGATATGGAATTTTTGTTTCATGTTGATAATACCTGAAATAACATCAATCTTGAAAAAAAAACACAGATACTTGTATAAAGTATACATCAAGTGATTTTTTTTAATTTCTTACACTTCATACACTGGTTATTGAAATTGGGAATAAGGCGGCAAGTTACAACCCAACCCCCATCTCATGAATAATGACTCCACCCAAGTCCTAACCCCCTCCCCTACAACCCAGTCCCCGTCCCTCAATTACACACTTCAAATTAAATTTCACTTGTTATTGAGTGGTGGGTACTAAGATTGGGGTGGTAGTGGGGAAGGGAGTGGGTGGGGTGGGGTTAATGACCACCACCTCGCCCCCTCCAGCACTCCACCAAAACCCCTACCCCACCCGATAATTCTCACTTAGAGAGTCGTCGTCATATGGGTTATTCAGCTGTTCAAATTCTCCCGGCAAAATGTCATGAATTTGTTCAGAGATACCTGTGGTTTTTTTTGGCTCGGGCCCCCCAACTGTCTTCTTTCTCTCTTTTTCATATTTACTGTAGTCCTGTTTAGCCTTCAGTTTTATCCTGCCCCACTGTTCCTTTAGCCGCTTTTTATCGCGTCTCTGCCCGTACCTTGCACTGAATTTGTTTACGATTTCTTCCCATGCCTTCTCTTTCCTCTTAGTTGAATCTGCATCAATACGCGTGTCTTCTATGATTTTCACTTTTTCCTGGCATAGTTCTAGCAAAAAGATCTTTTCCATGTAATCCCAATTCTCACCTCTTTCCCTTTTTGCAGCCATGTCTATGTAAGGCCTGTGCATGCACACTCAGTCAACCTTTCCTAAGGGCATTCTCCTATTAGCATAACAATCAATTCCAGGAAACGATTCAGGGTTCATTGTACTTGAAGAAGTAAATCAGTGTTAAAATGCTATACCAAGTTAGTGAGACATTTTAGTATCTACTAATTAGTGGCAGTTTTATAAATACCAAATTAACTTAGTGGGCAATTCCTCAGTAACTAATTGGAGATTAACTTGGTAACAGTTTAAATTAGTGACTCTTTATGAATACGGGCCTAAGTCTTTAGTTTCCTCTGTGCAGAATGGTCTGATCTGCTCGTACAGATACATTTGTACTTATGTCTGTCCCGATCCAATCCGGCTGGCTGAATGACATTTGGCATGCCAGTGGGGAGTTCCCCATGCTGAACAACTTCCTCTGTTGATGGTGCCTCTATATAGTTCTTGCACACCATGACATCAGGTCTGTCACTAGTAACTTTAAAGTGATGGTTACTCTTAACCCCTTTTATCTTACGGTATGCTGGGGTAAGGAACGACACCCAAGCATATGTTGGAACCAGCTAATTCTTGTGTGCTTGCATTCGAGGTTGATTCGTTTGGATTTCTGCGTGGCTTCAGAAGTGTTGATGCTGGTGCAGATAATTCCTAACAGAAACAGATCTTTTTCAAAACTCGTCATGTCATGTACATTCAACCTGAAATTACGAAAACAAAACAAAAACCACAATTTATTTAACAATGTCCCACACTGCACTCTACATGCATTAGTACAAGTTGATGTTGTCTATTTAAAAAAAAAAAAGTCCGAATGCCTCTTTTCTTCATAGTCTCCTAATGACGTTAACTGTCACAGCGACAATTACATCATTATAGGAGACTGTGAAGGGACGAGGCAGGAGAGGAAGAGGAAGATGATCTATGTTACCTGATACTGCCGATCTCTTCTTCGTTGAACTGCTGAATACATGGACTGTCATCGTAAAGTTTACACTTGCAATGACATGGTTTCTCGGGAATGTCAATGAAGTTGAACATCTGTACTGCCATGTCCACGGCCACATTTTCAGCATTATGTGTTGCATCTCCAGCAGGCCCAGGTCCAAGTGCAGGTTCAGCAGGGACATGGCCAGGGTGGTCATCATCACCGTCACCATCCTCTTGCTCGAGGTCACTGGGCTACGTAAACATTTTTTTTAAACGAACGTCACAAAGTACCTTATGTGAAAGTTGAAACATGTTCATAATGGATTTATCTTTTGTTCTGTATAAATTTACATTATAAACTTACTTTGACCTTACTTTTTGTATGCAAATTGAAACAATGGATTTTTAGGCCTATTTTTTATTTTGTATGAATTATTTTATACACTAAGATAACTAACGTTACTTTAAAAAAACTTACCATGTAAATATCTCCATGATTGATGGCTAGTTCATCTTCACTGTTTGAGTCTAGTTCATCGGCATCACTTTCGTCGGAATCAGACAAGTCTGGTTCACCAAGATCTTGGAAATAATCTTCAATAACTTCGAGCATACCCAAGTCTTTCAACCCACACGATGCGGCATCGTTAACAAGTCTTGCAATCCTGTCCTCACGATCGTGACAATTAGACTCAGAATCCATGATTGAAAATCATCCAACATTGACACAAGATTACACAAATATCCACTGTTTTGTTGTGAATTCCACAAACTCGCCAAAAATTTTCAAATTTCAGCTGAGTTTATGACTCAAAACATGATACTGAACAGACCACATGTACTATCGTGAATCACAGTGTCGCTTCGCCCCAAAGTTTTGGACAATAACAACGCAATAAATTTGACTTCACATCGCCCCAAAACAATGAGTCAATGTGAGGGGCGACTTGGCTTACAACGCGTTAGTAATGGGGTGAATTATTATGACGGCATTGCTGTGATACCAATATCAGCCAACAAGAGATCGCTATTCCAGTAACGTGAGATGTGTTGCTAACGTGGCTGAATGTTATTTACATCTGCGTCACTGGAAAAAAGGCTTCTGAATGGCTAAGCTGGAATCTCCCGCCAGTTGAAAATACCTTATTTGGAATGATGACGATTTCAGCTTTCCATTGATGTCAAACATGCACCAGTACCGCTATGGAATTAAACATGGCGACGTGTCAAAAAACGCGATATTGCTGCCGTTCGCGGCGACAAGAATGCATTGTTTCGCTCAGATTGGCCAAGTAGCAAAGACAAAACATTCAGGAAAATGCCCATAATATCACTTTCAGGGATTTTTTTCGGGCTTAAACGTGGACAACCGAAAGAATAGATATTTAGCTACCAATTGATGAAAAAACTAATTTCGTCCAGCAACACATTTTTGCGTTGTGAGTGCATTATCTCAAAACGGCATTTGCCGACTTCCGCCTGGTTTTGGGGTGGCGGGTCACATATCTTACAGAAGTCTTATGTTTTGCTTAATTTTTCTTAAACATGCTACGTTGTTAATTAGATGGGCATGGGCACTGGAATCTTTGCAGTAAATTATCCTGGATCTATTTCAAATTCTGATCTTGAAGTACATGTGTACACAGTATAAGCTTCCATCTTACTGTACACAAATAGCTTGGTTTGGCATAAGTGATTACCGACAGCTTGTGAATTGCCATTGACTTTGAAAGCATTAACTAATATGGTGTCTTCCAGTACCATCAAACTTTTACCTTTACAACCCATTTGTATGTGGCTTTACACAAGACTGTGAAGTAAAATCATAAATGATAATTTTCACTGGGTCCTCTAATTCCTCTAAATCAGAAACATACTCTTTCACGATACATGTATATGTATCCTGGGTTTACACTGCCTAACAGGGAATGTTTTCATTGAAATATTTTGCATAGCAAATGCCAATAGCCAGAAGATCAAAATGTAAAAAAAAAAATTAAATAACTGACCTTAATGTAGTCGATGAGAGTATTGTAGATATGAGCCCCTTTGGGTTGAAAGAAACAACTGCCTGGACTCAGCTCATGGAAGAAGAACAACTCTTGCTCCTATAATAAAAACAACAAAACAATATTGAGGTGTAATTACGTGATTCTCTATCTTTATGTAATAATAATAATATTTCTATCTTATATAGTGCATTTCACATAATTTCCCCTGGTCACTGTGTCAATATAATTCCTGTAATCAGCTCCATGGGGAGTAAACAGCCCATTATGTGAAACCTTTTTGGCACTACAGTGCTAATCACATACAATAAACACTTCTACCCTCACATGTACAAATAATTCAACATCACTTTTGGTAACCTGATAATGTTACTGACTTAAATAGAGAGCAATAACCTAATTTTTCATAACTTTCCTATTTCATAAATCCCCAAAGTCAGAGCCATTTATAGTCGTAACTATACACTGATTATGTATATGATTTTACATTTACAGGAAACCATCGTATCAATACAAAACCATGTTTCTATTATTAGGAAATAAAGGTTTGTCGGGTCATGGCCATGGGCGATTAAGGACCGAGCCTGATAGATACTGACACTAAAACAAACATCATAGAATGGATGAAATTCCAACTTGGCCCATGAATCCATGTGACACAAATATAAATTCTACACTCTGATTGGTTCAATCCCATGTTGCGCACCTAAGAGTTGGCAATAGATGTGCATACTTGCTGGTTCATCATTATCATTGATACAGAAGCAGCCTCTCTTTAAACAGTTCGCGTCGGGAATAAAAAAGTTTTTCTGGGCCCCTGTGCGGGTTTATTTTTCCCACACACACCGTGAATGGAAGCTTCCACAGCGGGTGGCCACGTCTTCCGTGTATGTCACCGTACACGGGTGGCTCAACCGAGCATGTATACCAATATTCCGGAGTTTCCTATGGCGTGTTTAGACGCTCTCCGATCCACGGTGCAAAAAAAATTGCGTGTATACACGGCCTCCGACGCGAACTGGTTAATGAATGTTAATACACATCCACGTGATCTCGTTTTGTCCAAAATAGATTGTTTTAACTTTCTTGGATATTTATGAATATTATCTAATTCAGCAAGGTGCAACACATCTTAAGTTTGCCCTCCCCCCCAAAAAAAATAAATAAATAAATAAAATAAATAAATAAAATGTGTTCTTTCTTTGGAACCTTAATTTGCTGAATTTTTAAAAAGCCAAGGAACCAAGGCTGAAGATGGAACAAATTTGTTCATGTAATTGGTGGCAATTTCAATATATAAATATCTTCTTTCATTCCCCACAAGCCATGAGTCACAATCTCTGTGCCTGTGAATCACATAAATAGTCTGAACTCAGCTTCGCACACATAGGTCCAAAAGGCTCACTTTTTGCTCTCATGTTTCATACATACATGCTATAACCACTTCATACATAAGATTGTTACTCTCACTATCTTCAGGATAATAATGAAAAGGTAAAGAGCACACCCACAGAAACATTACAATAACTCTTGGTTCTCTTGAAACTACACATTGAGCAAATAAGTGGGTAACCATAATTAGGAGATGAGCAAAGAATGACTTGTGTTTACCCTTCCTAGTTTGCGATGATCCCTTTGAGCTGCCTCTGCCTGGAAGTGTTGCCATTCCTTCAATTGCTTGGTATCAGGGAAAGATATACCATAGATACGTTGTAGTGACTCTGCTTGTGCATCCCCACCCCAGTATGTGGCTGAATTCTAAACATCAAATCAAATATCAAAAACTGAAATTCAGGGCACTAGTGGGCATGTATTCAACTGTAAACATGAATGCATCCGTTTAACTCATTGAAGGTATGTTTGCTTTAGCAAATTTACATGTGTAAAAGTGTAGAAATGTTTTTGATAACATAAACATAAACATAAGTTTATAATTATATGGATGGCCGCAATGCATTATGGGTAATCCCAAGATGATCTCCATCTCAATATTCACAATCAGTGAGTCATAACCTTTATTTTGATAACTTGCTCTATTCAATTGGCAAAAGATAAACAAATTATTCATTATTTCCACACTTGACCTTGATTGTTTACAGTATCAAATTACAATAATAAAAACAATTCCGTCCATACACATGAAATAATTCCAGGTAGAAACAGAATGTAATACATAGTTATACCTCTATGAGAAGATACAAACAACAATGGATTAATGTGTAAATAACAATATATGTATAGAAGAATGTGAAGTTATACAAACCTTGACGACATCTAAGGCCTTGACCTTTCCAGTGTGTCGTACATGGGGGCCACGACATAGATCTATAAGGGGGCCACATCTGAAAATAAAAGTATATTTACATATAGCTTCATTTGATATTCAATATTTGAAGATCTTTTACCTACATGTGTATTTACAGCAAAACTTTCAAAATATGTATATGAACTTTTTCTAAACTGAATGTGGATGTTGAACTGCAGTAAATCATTGTTTTCTCAATAACTATCCAGAAAAGAACAGATTTCTAGAGAAGAGAGACATTTAATTTTGGAAGCATAGCAGTTATGGTGCTCAATGGGGCTGCGTGGCGATCATGTACAGCACGTTGACTCACAAGGTCCTGTTATACAATGTTACCTCAGGAGGAACAACGAGTGTCCCTTTAAGCAAAAGATAATATATAGTCAATATTCAGCCTATGTAGTCAATATTATCTATGCACTTGATCCCAAATACCTGAATTCCACTGGTGTAAAGCCCAATGTCTTGGTTATTAGCAATATATGAGTAACTTATTTTTAGTTTTTCCCAAAATAATTTAAGCTTCAAAGAGGATTTTTATGTTTAAATATTAATCAGGAATATCAAAGTGGATTTTGTTTGTTACAAACTGTTACAAACATGCTTGGCAAGCAGAACAGAGATCTACGGCTAATAGTATTAAGGGTTTGCATTCTTATTCAAAGCAGGCTTAATATTGTAGCCAAACATGGATCTATATGGGTCCTCATAAAGCTGGCCAGACATGATGAGTGGCTGGTACGCAGACGGCGATCCATTGTACCGCACGCATTGGTGTGATGGCTGGTACCCCCAGCCAGAGCGTGAGCGCGGATATATAACTGCGTATCCCATGTGCTTGCCTCTTTCTGCATGGTGTAGAGTGAAGATTGCATGGTCGCCAAATTATCCATTAGCTGTATATTGTTTACACAAGATCAGAAGGTACAGAATTCGAGATTCGCCCGCATCCTGTCTGTGTTTCATTACTCTTGTCTTTTTTCTACTTTATTTTTTAACGGTGTAGTAATACTAAGCTCACTTTCATTCATGTGGTTATAACAAATGCCATCCTTTATATCAAATCAAATGGCTCTCACATGTTGAAAAATAATCAGTGTAAAAAACATTACTATTAAATTCTGAACAGAAACTAAGGTAGTTTATGGTCAGCGCTTTTCATTGGTCAGTGATGCAATGACCGTCATAAGTACAGTACGTTTAAAATGAATGAACACTAGTAGGAAACAAATCAGCTATGTAATACCAGATATCTTGTCAGGACACTGTTCTAATAATTACAATATAATTTAAACATTACCTATAAACAGTAGTAGTTGCCGTGGTAACCTTCTCATTCAGGATGCGTTTTTTGAAAAGGTTGTACTGTAGAAAATATGCATAAATAAAACCATCCATCAGTAACAATTCTTCTGAGGGTAATTATTTGTCTATTTTCTATGTAAGGTTGCATGATTCATGTCTACTAGATTTTGGAAAAAGTTTAGCATTTCTTTTCATGACTTTGCAAAACTGTTGTGGAATTAACTTATTTTTAACCCATTTATTTATAGAAATAAGAATTTGAGAGACAATTTGTCAAATAACCTTGCTCATTTGTATTGTCTTTTAGCACCATCACACTGTTTTTGAAAATGACAGAAAGTTGCTACTAGTTAATTTGTTGACTTACATCAAACATCTTGAGTAGATCTTCCTTCTTCATCTCAAGTCTGACAAATGGCTGTTTTTCTTTCTGTATCTTCTTGATGACCTCCTGTATTTGCTTGAAATCATTGCTTGATACTTGTCTAAAAGCCAGGAAGGAAACAAAATACAGGCCATTATTATGGCTTGAGAGCCACACCATGCAGTATGCTTGTACATAAATACATCTGTCTTATCCTGCAGCAAACTTGAATCACCCCCACATGTTTACTATAAGCAGTTTAAAGGCAAGGTATAGGACTCGTACATCCAAAAATAAAACAATGATTGGATTTTAATGTAAAACTTCCTTGGTGTAAAGCTGACAATATTATTAATATTCCTACTAAGAATGTTTTTTGAGGGGCCAGTGAAATAAAATCAGAATTTCAAAGACAAATTAAGAATCACTGCCAAAAAATCACAGTTCACGTGCACACAAGTTAGCAATGCAGGGGATGTATTTTGTGCATACATGAATATGCATACATGTATCTACATGTATGTGTACCGAGAATAAAATGTACATGTTCAGTACATGGGTCATTAATTCCACGTCAAATCACACACTTTCCGAGGTCAATCTCACAGATTTTTTTTTACTTTCTAGGTTTGTTTGGTTGTATGAGAAAACTCCAAAACTGAAATTTGAGCATTTTTGGTCATGTAGTTTGTGAGTTACAGGTCGTTGAACTTTTTACCTTTCGTTTGACCTCCACAACTTTGGAAATCTGTAACTCCGGTTAAGAATATCGTAAGAAAGTGATTTTTATGTTAAATGAAAGCTCTTGTCATCACAAATTATCCACTTTGCAATTTGGAAAAAACTTTTTTTTAAATAAGTGGTCAAGCAAAGTGTATGTTGACCTTTGACCTCACGCGGGCCGCAAAATTAAAATTCATGAAATTCTGTCAAGTAAAGACCCAAAGTATACTCATTGTGTATACCAAATATAAAAATGGGCTCTCGAATAATTAAGGTTGGGTGTACTTTTAAAGATGGGCAGAGCACTCCAATGCTGACGTAGTGTACATTATGTACATGTATGCATATACATGTATGTACAGTACATATATGTATACTACCATAATTTTCCAAATATTTTTTTTTCTCAATATAACTCGGTATGTACCCCAAGGAATAATATGGTAAACACAAAACACCTTAAAACACAGAATTCTATCATAAAAGTGTATATATGCAGACCATGCAAGGACATGTCACAAATGTATATTTGGTACATTACATGCAGTTCCCTCATGGTTCACTGTAAGCCTTTTCTGTTCTGAAGTAAATTTTGGGGGAAGAGTGTAGGTCCTCCCTGTTGCTGATTTCTGAGTTCCAGCAGAGTGGCACTTCTTCGCAACTTCTAATGGGAAAACAGCATGTGATGGTGTTTCAGGTAGCCTAAAACATCTTGTCTCAAGAGCAAAGCCTTCAAAGCCAGCCTTATGACAATCAAATAATCACACCTCGACAACTGTACGAGTTCGCATGCAAAGAAATTAAAGGAATGCATGTTTGCTTCACAACAACTGAGTAGCACAACAAAGAAGGAAATCTCTTGAAATATCACTTTGAAAATGCACACACACTATCCCAGGAACTGGCCTACAAACCAGTGTCAAAAGAATGTGTTGAGGTCCATGAATTCTCTAGTAGCCACGAGCCATACCATCCGACAAGAATATGTAACCACATGAAAAATTTCCTATGCAAAAAGACATTAGTGGCTATAACACAGCAGAGTATGATGGCTTTTGGTGGTTAGGTTGTGTTCTTGGAACCAAGCTGGAAAGCTCACTTGTTGAGGTAAACTTCTTGCACCCACATGGCCCTGCTCCATCAATCTATTATCCAGTTAATCAAGACATCTTTGAAATTGATGCTTTTGATGTGTTGACATCAGCCACCCCATTGACGGCAATAGGGAAGACCTACATGTACACCCTTCCAAAAAAGATTCACTTGCAGCTAATTATGCATTGGAGTGAGTACTTCAGAATAGAAAAGGTTTACAGTGAACTACATGTACATGTAATGTGGGTCATTCCGTGTCAATTCAACCAATGGGGGTACGGGTCACCTCTCGGATTTGGCTGAAATTCATTTCTAACATTCATCTATGGGTATAATGAACACATGCAAAATAAAACATTCCAACTCCAAGTCGTTTTGGAATTACGGCCCGTCAAAGTTGGGGTGCTACCCCCCCTTCCAGTGCGCACGATTCGCGTCATTGAATATTTTGCGTTTTCAAATGCCCTTTAGAGCACCTTTAAAATAAGATACAAAGCTGAAAATTGGTAGCTAGGGTGACTGTCACCCAAATAACTCAAATCTGGCCTCAAAACAAGTGTATCTCACCCCCCTTTCTCTTTATAGTCTGCTCAAAACACTAATTTATTCTGCCAATAAAATTAATTTCCATTTTCAGACCCCCCTAATACTCATGATTGATAATCAGAAAAGCTTCATATTGCATATATCTGTATTATATAGACACATGTGGTTACCCCCAAGCAAGGATAGAGCCCTTGCTCATTTAATAAATTTTTGGCAAGGCTCCAGACACAAAATATCGAATAAATACCGAAATTCTCGGTGACCTTTGACCTTGGCAACACTTACCCACCAACTTGAAACTTACACCATTTGTTAATACAAGTCTAATCTACATCTGTACCAAATTTCGTTTTGGAGACTCTTCTCCTTCATGGTGAGGCAGCATTTTGAAATTAGGGTATTTTGCCCATTTTTGTGAGTCGTGATAGCAATGAACAAAGATATATTATATTGTCTTTATTGGTCCCAAAGTGTTGTAATATGACAATTAAACCACTATTGTTAGAAAATAATGATTAATTTTGATCTTACAGGTGTTTAAATGTATTATTTGAAGATAATCTACACAAAAATGTCATAATTGTCATGTATTAATTTAATACATTATCGGCACAGGATAACTCGCCAACCTGAAATCAAGAAAATATTAATTCCTGAAGGTCTTTAATATTGTACTGTATCATTTACTGCGCAATACTTTGTCCTCAATACATGTAGTTCAATTCCATTCTATTTGAAATCAGGAAGCAATGCCATGATGCGATCATAGTCTGTAGAAGATAATTTGTACTGGCGTCCTCCATGCCCTTGCATCTCTGGAGCGCTAATTGTACAGATTATGTCCTGAATTGGGACATAACACTCATTGCGATGATCTGATGGCCAAGAAAGAGTTCCAGTGCGTTTTGATTTGTTCATAAACTTTACATGAACATCATTGTTCTCGTCAGATCATTCATCTATTGTTCCAGCATACCATTCCTGATCATACATGCAAGCTACATTTGCTGGGTTGGTACTCATAAAGGTAAAGATGAAGGAACTGTCTGATGCGGATCAGTGTCTGATGCGGATCAGTGTCTGATGCGGATGCTTGATCATGGTCGCTTAAAGTAACTGTGCTGTATATATCATCTACTGACAGCCTTCGCATCTCTAACTTACATTCAGATATAGGCACAAAACTGTGGTGTGATCTTGTACCAGAGATGGTCTTAGATGAAGCATATCTTGCATCTAAATCATATTTCACTGTGTTACTTTGGACCTGCTCATCTGTTACTGAGAAAAACTTGATCCCTTTAATATTTTCGCAAGCCCATTTATACATCTGGTCGGCTGTCAAGATTTGGTTTGTTTCTGTTGCCTGCAAGCTTGCCCTTGCTACCAGTCGCTTTGTTGTGCCACCTATCCCATCACACGGGCTCTTCCCGTGGCTCATAGCAAAGAAGTGCCATTCCGCACGTAACCCGTGGTCTTTCTCATGGTGACACAAATTTGTCATATTCTTAAAGATTTTGTACTGGCTTACTGCCCCATCACTGAAATAAATGATTTTCTGTATTTTAGGCAAGACGTCTTTCAAATATGAAATCATTGTGGTAATGAAGGCATGGACAGCTGATGTTCCATGTTTTAGGCAATCTGATATGACACAAGTACTAAGGCACTTCAATTCACCATTGTCCTTATAATAAACTGCGAAAGGGTGGAGAGTTGCCTGGCTGTTGTCCCAGTAGAATCCTTGTATTGAATCTTGTATTAAAAACTATAATTATCTGCAAAGTCTAACAGTACAATTGCAGCATCATCAGAAAGATCCTCCTTGAGTTTTCGCAGGTGCGCCGATTGAGATTTTGTGACAAAATGATGTTGGCATAGAACATCAAATGCATCAGCTATCTTCTCAATGGTATGTCGGAACAATAGATGAAAGATCTGACGAGAACAATGATGTTCATGTAAAGTTCATGAACAAATCAAAATGCACTGGAACTCTTTCTTGGCCATCATATCATCGCAATGAGTGTTATGTCCCAATTCAGGACATAATCTGTACAATTAGCAAGGGCATGGAGGACGCCAGTACAAATTATCTTCTACAGACTATGATCGCATCATGGCATTGCTTCCTAATTTCAAATAGAATGGAATTGAACTATTGAGGACAAAGTATTGCGCAGTAAATGATAAAGTACAATATTAAAGACCTTCAGGAAATAATATTTTCTTGATTTCAGGTTGGCGAGTTATCCTGTGCCGATAATGTATTAAATTAATACATGACATTTTTGTGTAGATTATCTTCAAATAATACATTTAAACACCTGTAAGATCAAAATTAATCATTATTTTCTAACAATAGTGGTTTAATTGTCATATTACAACACTTTGGGACCAATAAAGACAATATAATATATCTTTGTTCATTGCTATCACGACTCACAAAAATGGGCAAAATACCCTAATTTCAAAATGCTGCCTCACCATGAAGGAGAAGAGTCTCCAAAACGAAATTTGGTACAGATGTAGATTAGACTTGTATTAACAAATGGTGTAAGTTTCAAGTTGGTGGGTAAGTGTTACCAAGGTCAAAGGGCAACGAGAATTTCGGTATTTTTTTGATATTTTGTGTCTGAAACCAACTTTGGAGCCTTGCCAAAAATTTATTAAATGAGTAAGGGCTCTATCCTTGCTTGGGGGTAACCACATGTGTCTGTATAATACAGATATATATGCAATATGAAGCTTTTCTGATTATCAATCATGAGTATTAGGGGGGTCTGAAAATGGAAATTAATTTTATCGGCAGAATAAATTAGTGTTTTGAGCAGACTATAGAGAGAAAGGGGGGGTGAGATACACTTGTTTTGAGGCCAGATTTGAGTTATTTGGGTGACAGTCACCCTAGCTACCAATTTTCAGCTTTGTATCTTATTTTAAAGGTGCTCTAAAGGGCATTTGAAAACGCAAAATATTCAATGACACGAATCGCACGCACTGGAAGGGGGGGGTAGCACCCCAACTTTGACGGGCCGTAATTCCGAAACAACTTGGAGTTGGAATGTTTTATTTTGCATGTGTTCATTATACCCATAGATGAATGTTAGAAATGAATTTCAGCCAAATCTGAGAGGTGACCCGTACCAATTTTCAGAATACTGGTTGATTTGACATGGAATGACCCATGTATACATTTGAAACATTGCATGGTCTGTATTTCCACATTTATGGTAGAATTGTTGTGTTTTAAGGTGTTTTGTGTTTACCATATTATTCCTCAGGGTGCATACATGTATGTTATATTGAGAAAAAACTACATGTATTTGGAACAATAGAAGTAAAATAATTATTTAAGACATTATGGAAGTGTACACACTGCATGATCATCCCCCCCCCCACCCCACCGACCAAGGTCTGTTCCCCCCACTCCCCCAATGCATACAATGTACATCATGTACAGTATATATATGTACTATACATATAATTACTTGAGAGCCCATTTTTATATTTGGTATACACACTGAGTATACTTTGGGCCTTTGTTTGACAGAATTTCATGAATTTTAATTTTGCGGCCTGCGCTGGGTCAAAGTACACTTTGCTTGACCAATTGTTTATTTATTGTTTTTTTAATTTCCAAATTGCAAAGTGGATAATTTGTGATGATAAAAGCTTTCATTTAACATAAAAAATCACTTTCTTACGATATTCTTAACCAGAGTTACAGATTTCCATAGTTGTAGAGGTCAAACGAAAGGTAAAAAGTTCAACGACCTGTAACTCACAAACCACATGACCAAAAACCACATGACCAAAAACGCTCAAATTTCAGTTTTGGAGTTTGCTCATACAACCAAATAAACCTAGAAAGTAAAAAAAAATCTGTGAGATTGACCTCGGAAAGTGTGTGATTTGACATGGAATGACCCACATGTAGTGTTCCAAGCTTCCTCCATGGTACGAGGTACACATTGTGGTGGTATGCTTCGCTTCCATGCCATACATGTTACCATGCCATACATGTTACCATGCCATACATGTTACCATGCCATACATGTTACCATGCCATACATGTTACATGGAAATTCCCAGTGCCAGCTCATCTAGTCTGTGTGCAAACTACCAATAAAATAAAACCAACTGAGGTCACCATCCTGATAGGATAGTGCCCTCACTCGGTAATTATGTTGTTTTTCTCGTTACTCGTACACTTTCAAGAGCTGAAAGTCCATAATCCAAGTTATTAACCAAAAATAGCCATATTGCAATTGGTGTAGTTCGTCAACCACTACACACTGCAATACACACTGTCCTGTAGTATATTCATAGAATCAGACTATTATACACATCATGCACATACACTGTAAGGCCATTCCAATTTTATTAGTTGGTTTACGGATTTTTTAGGTGCTGAAAAAGGTTGTCAAGACAGGAAAGAAAAAAATAAAATTATTGTAAGTGTTGTATACATGTATATGTAAATCCATTGGACAATCATATGCTCTGCTTTTTATACTGGGATTTGCCTCTGTCTCGCAATTCCATGTCATTTATAATAAGGCTACTTTGCATCTTTTAAATTTCTGTTTAATACCCATTATAATTCATTTATTATTTTTTATTATTTTAATAATTGTTTCTGCGAATTGGAAATAAATGTTCGATGAACGAATGAATCAGAGTACGCTTCTTGTGAGGTTTATTTATTATTCTGCACCCTAACACATGAGTGGATCTACAAGAGCTACAATATACAAATGGGCTTTTGGATTGTGAGAAAATTTTATTTGGCACACTTAAAACTCTCTGGACTACCCTACCCAAATTTATAAAAATGAAGATCCGACGTCCCTTTTTGACAGCACACCAAGGAGAGCGTTATACAGACAAAAATTAGCACGGTTGGTGGGTTTTTCTGCTGGTAGTGACAATGTGCCACTAGCCGCCATCATGACTTTGAAAGCGCTGTTGTCAGTGGCAGTAGCACTAGCAGAAGTAGAAGTGGATTGCTTGTCTGCAGGGTTTATCTTCATTTTGATAAATTTCCACCCGAAGCTGTGGATTACAGCCATCGGTGTATTAACGTCAGTTATCACATTTCTAGCCGTTCCGGAGGTAGTCATGTCGATGGCACTTGCAGTGATTGTAAGGGATTGTTCACCGATGCCCATTGCATTTGACAATGAACCAATAATTTCATCAAGGGAGACGGCAATAAGGCGTTTATCCAGCTTTCCTCCCTCCTTCACAATCACAGAAAAGTATTCTTTGCTTGAACTTGCCATCGTAACACCACTTTGACAGGACGCACGTGCGACATGGCATTTTGTTTACATACAAGTATTAACCCTAACTCCCTAGACAACAAAGCCAGTTGGAGGATTTTGAAGGATTTTTATTGTTTTAATACAATGCCTAGGGAGTTAGGGTTAAGAGACGGGTATCAAACTATTATATTTACATCGCGTATTACACTTCCCGTCTAACACCCAATCCTACGGCCGCTGGTCTAGCACCGAACAGTGCACATGGGCTGTTCTCATGGTTAAGCACGCCCCGCTGTGCTGTATGTATTTGATATCAAGACATGAGGGAGGCACAGAGTCAGATATAAGTACCGTCCAAGCAACTTACTGTGTGCCGTGCAGCCGGGCCGATGCACATCCATCGTGACGGCACGAATGGATGCGTGATCAAAACGTATGGTATTCAAGTACACAGACACGTAGCCTTCACGATTTATTTATTTTTTTTTTTTCGCAATGCGTTTTCTCGACACTAAAAATCGACTTATTTTATTTTATTTTTTTCAATAATATTCAGACCAATGTTTGAATATTCGTCGCCGGGCAAAAAAAAAGAAGAAAAAAAAGTACGGATTTCCAATTTTTATTTTTTTCGATTTTTCAACAAAATAAGCGCCGCATCCATAAATCAACTAATAAAATTGGAACGGCCTAAACTAGTCTGCAATGCATTTGGCCAATCATCCAATATCAGGGTTAGAGAGCCAAGGGATTGATCACTATGGAGACAAGATTGCCACTTACCTTTCTTCCAAGAACATATCATAGTAGAAGCCGCTATCAATGGGTGGACCATAGCACAAACATCCTCCATAATGTCTCTCCATGGCTTCACCTAGCATGTGAGCACTGGAGTGCCAGAAAACCTGCTTCCCTTCATCATCAGTGAATTTCAACAATTCTACTTTGCTGTCCTCCTCTAGAGGGCGGTCTAGATCCCACAGGATGCCATTCACTTTGGCTACGACAGAATTGTCTGCCAGTCCCTGACTGCATTACAAGACAAAATAATTCATGTACAGTGGACACCTGCTATTGTGGGAAACTAGACAGTTATTCAGTGTCAGGCCTCACGCTCAAGCTTTAAGGGGCACGGCCAGTTGGCCTCAAAAGTCTTAAAAATGCTTGGGGCACCAAGGCCAACTTGAAGGGCACAAAGGCCATTTTCAAATTACATGTGTATATAATGGAAACAACAAGTTTTATTTGTTTGTAATTATTTAATTGCACTTTATGGGGCTGAATTTTGATACACATGTGTTTTCAAATGAACCTTCTCAATACTTCTAATTTGCATGTTGTTGTCTCAATCGCTTTTCCCTCGGCATAATGAATCATAAAAAATGAAAAGTTGTTTGCTATAAGGTCAGAGAGCAAGCTGCCAAAAAGTTTACAATGTGTAACACGCACGCACGTGTGTCTAGTCTGGTCAGTCATTTATCTTTCTGCCACAAAACTTTTTCCCATATAAATACATTTCTAAAAAAAAAAAAAAAGATGACTAAAAATAGGTGTAGTTTTTTATTATTAATTAGAATCATATTTTAAGTTTTACATTCTGCAAAATGTTTATTTAATTACATGTGTAAGTGAAACTAATTATTTCATAAAGTTTTCGGGATCGGCAGATAAATAAACAATCAAGACCTTAACACGTCACATGCAAAACGTCAAGCAAAATGTATATTCATGAGTACTGTATTGTGTGTGCTGGTGGGCTAGCTGGTCGCCAATATGCAATGTACATGTACTAGATGCACTGCTTACCGCGGAACACCAGGGACACTGTTGAATGCGCATTTTCACGTTGGAACTGCCCTGGTGACCAATGTACTAGACGCATTGCTTATGTGTATAAACCGCGGAAAACCAGGGAGATCATTGACACCAACTGTTTACTGTTTACGCCCATCAAGGCGCATTAACCAAAATCATTGCACAAAGAGCTACATGTGTACGTGGGCACTGTTTTATGCACAAATAATCGCACACCAAAAGAGTATGTTACCTTACATTTTAACGTTAGTGCTATGCGTAAAGTTTTGTATGTAAAAAGGACTCGACACAAAATGCACAACAAATTTATTTCATTCAACGAAACTTCTATTTATTCAAAGAAATTTTGTAGATACAGGCATGCTATTGGAGTGAAGATATTATAAAAAGTATGCCAATCCTGGCCTGAAGGGCATGCCTGCCAACCTGGACGTAAAAAGGTATTTTCTCTGGGGGCTTTGCGGCTTTTCATCAAAACATCAATTATTTCCTTGAAGAAAGGAAAGGTAAATAATAGTAAAATACTAAATAAGTGCCTAAATGAAACTTTGACGGGACCCACTATAAATTTATTTTTGGACATACGTCTTTACTGTAAAACCATACTTCTCATTGTTATTTTGAGAAATGTGTCATTGTGCAGCATTTATATTTTGTTATCCTTTTCTCAAGTAAAATATCAATGTTCTGATGAAAAGGACAATTTTCAGAAATTGCTGTTAAAATAGTGCACACAGGTGATGTACATCTTTAAATTTAAAAAAATTTAAAAAATAAAAATGATGGAAGAGCCATTTTTTAAAACTAGTACAGAGGAGTTTTGAAACACAAGCCTACCTATTGGGATATTAGCCCATGACACTGTAGATGATGGTTGGGGGGGGGGGGGGGGCAGGATGGAGAAAGGTGAACGGCGAAGTGTAAACATGACTTCCATCTTACCTGATGCCAACAGCTACCATATAAGGCGTTGTTTCCCATGCCTTACCGTCTAATACATTCCCATTAGGTAAAGTCACCTTGATAAGGGTGCGTTCTTTTGCTGAAAGGAAATAATCCAAAAGGGTGTTAGGGTTAATATTTACCTGTCTGAAGCTGCTGAAACTCAGAGGTAGTTGGCTGGTTTAAATCAATGCGATTTAACATTATTGAGGGTCACAACAAAAAAAGCTACATGTACGAGCGTGAAGAGCACACACAATTATCTACATGTATGTCTCTGTTTTGTTAATACTTGTGTGTTCCATATGCTTAATGAGCTATGATGAGAAACAGCCATTCTCTACCTTAAGTTTTCAACAGTTATGTCCAGCATTGTCAGCTGGAATTTCTTTTTTTTAACTGGGCATTTAGGGTCAATCACTCACAAATTCCCAATAAGAGATGGCAGCCCAGCTGTTTATACCAAAATAGCATACAGAGATGTCCAACCCAGATATGCTACCCGACAATACTTGCAGACGGAAAAAAATTGCCATTGTTGTATTGAAACCCAAGGATTTCTTTAATACTACATGTAAATATGGGTTTTCTTTCAATAAAATTACTAAGTTAAACTGATATTTTGAAAGTCAAACCTTTGCGCAATTTACAAAAGAACAACTTATTGCCTTATTTGGAGTCTACCACTGATCTTCCTCACCTGCTAGTTCAGCATCAGCCTCTGCTTTCAGCTTATCAAACAACTCCACTCTCTCCTGGATGTAGGCTGGCCATGGATCCAACTAATCATATACATGTACAATAAACATTGGAGGCAAATCAGGCAATGTCAATGTTTGTCACTATATTCTCAACTCATTCCATCTAGCAAGTTGATATATCAGCTCAAGAAAATACCTCCTCTGAACGGAATATCTGTCATGCTAACCCTACCATGTTGGATCTTGTTAAAGTGAGCAGAGAACAAAATATGTTGTTTGTTACTGAAGGGGGGATGACTAATGAAGTAGTTAAAGAGTTAAACACATAGTTGTTCCAGCAGCTTACAGAAATTCACAATGTGTAGGTATTTTGCTGAGGATCCACTTTTTCAATGTATGCAATTTTCATTGTTAAAGTGACAACATCCTTACGATTAGAGCAGACTTTAAAAAGGGCATGGAATCACTGTCCTAGTTTTAGATGAACAAATTGACTGAAAATTACTGGCTCATTTATGCAGCAGCAACGGTAATACGACATTATCATGTGAGGTATTATTTTTATTCACTGAGTTAATCTAAAACTACCACTCCGATTCCATGCCCTGTTGATCAGGACGATATTGTCCTTTTAACTACATTTTTATTTGAAACATGTTCAAATGCTTTAGTTTCTTTGATTTTTAAATTTCTCTTCTTCCAGTGTTAATTTTTTATTTTTTTAGTGAGGTACATGTAGGCCCAAACAGAGTTTGTCTTGATTGTTTTTGTACAGCACTTTGAGCATTCTTTAGTAGATGCATCAGGGGACGATTTCTTTTGCATAGCAACATTTTTTTAGGCAAAATTATTTTGTGTATACATCTAATGCTAATTTTGAATACTAACCTTTAATAGCAAATTGTGAATTTTGTGTAAAACTTTGACATGAGATACAAACCACTATTACCGTGTTTACTATTATGTTGTTTTTGTTTTGGTTATTATTATTTTTGGGGGTACATGTTTATGCGTATAAGACAGTAACAATACCTTCGTGAAATACATTCAGAAAGTGTCCTACCTCAACTGGGTAACTTCCAGCAGCAGGTGCTGTGTTGTTCTTTTTGTGCTTTTTTTTGTTCACTTTACTGGATGGTTTTGCTTCCTGTAGGCAGAATTAAACAGAAGAGTTTCATAATGTATTACATAAAATTAAGATTGCTGGCAACCCTGTCTCTTCACTGACCTCATCATTCATGTGTGAGTAAGCGTTATATACGCTATGTGGCCCTGATAATAAAAGATGTCCACACAATGTAGGTTCTTGAGATGTTATGTGGACTTACATACGTCCACACAAGGTTTTCACGATTTGGAAAATCTCAATTTTCTCAAAAAGGAAGCATTTTAGTACATGACATTATTGTCACAAAATGGAGTAGATTAATCAAGGGAAAGACTGAGAAAAAATCCGCTCTAAAAAGAATCTTCAGTGCAAATGGCAATGGTTTAAAGAATGTTTTCTTAACTACACAAGAACAAAAGAATATCCACATAGGGTATGTAACACAAACCTGTGTGTGTGTGTATGAAATCTGAGTCTTATTTACAGTGGCCTTGGGTGGCACTCAGTTGAACTCATTTACCTTGAAAGGACAATGTGGCTTGTATACAGTAAAGGTTGGTGTAGAAGGTATTGGAATTTTAGTGGATGGGAGTGGCATCCATGTGAAAAGTTTGTCATTATACATGTATTACTATTTTGCACGCAGTATGCATGGCTTAACATGCAGCCACTCAGCAAATCTCATTTCTCAATAAGGTTCTATTGATAGCTGTCGATTGGCTAATAGGCCTGAACATCGTAAAGATACAATATTAAACAAATTATCGGCTAAATCACCATAATGACGATATTCCAAAAATATAGCCGATATCAAATAATTATTGCTCTTAATATCGCCCGAGTTTGTTTAAGGCAATTGTTATTACCATCCCTCTCTACTCCCATATGTCAGATTACCAGTGCCAGTGCTAACATCCATATCCTCCACACCTCAGATCACCTCTAACATGCAATCCCTGAGGAACCTATGTTGCTTTCAGACACCCTCCTAGCCTGAGGGACCTCCTTATCCGAGCTGAGGTCCCTCCCACTAATGGCAGTTATATTCCTTTTATCCTTCTAACAGGGAATATTTAGGTGTATTTCTAGGTGTGTATACCTGTCAGGAACATGTCTTGGAGTCAGACTCCTTCAAGAGGCACCCCACTGATGCCCACCACCAGATCAGCGGCCACATTATCTGTACTACTTCTAACATAATTTATCTGATATCTTGCAGGATATGTGGTATTCAGTATATCGTTGAGACTAAAAACTCACTAAAACGGTTCTATGGTCACAGATCCACAGTCAAAACCCATAAGATTGACACTCCTGTGGGTCAGCACTTCCATCTACATGTACCTAATCATTCCATTTCTGACATGATTTTGCAGGGCATGAGGCGCTTGGTAACTGCAGGGAATCGGTCCGTCTCAGCAGAGAAAAGATGTGGATCAGGCGTATCCACACCATTCACCCCATGGCCTCACCATACAGGAAGGGAATGACTAATTTTTACTTTTTCTCTTTTTTCTTCACAGACATTTTTACATTTGTTTTACATTTGTTTTACTTGTTAGTCCATTTGTTTGTTAAATTACTCCCCAATGCTTTTTACTAATCTCATAATATCTTCTTCCAGCCAAAAACTCATGGTAGCTCTGTTCCACATTTATTGTGTAATCACTTCATTGTCCGGTCCCAGGACCAGTCCTTGACTCTGCTTTCTGTAGATTTTTCTATAATGTCATTTCACACCTGACTAACTTCTGTTCACTCTTGTGTTCATGTATGAATTATGTTTGTATCTCATTTTGTCTTTGAGAAAGAACCTGCTAGGTTTGAATGGCAATAACCATTATTTTGCAATTGTTATGTGATAAATTGTATCAAAATTTCATGTCATTACATGGTAATTTTACGGCTAAAAAAGTTCAAAATCACGGCGGTGCTACTCAGGTTCCCAGGAACATACCATTATTAAAATAGCATCATTTGAAAGGGGGGCATCATGGTCTACATTATGAGGGGATCAACTGTTGTGTAATTTCAAGTCCCTTTAAGCAACACAAAAGATAGATGTTAACATAATTTTTTCTTAATAAAATAAAAAGATTGCAGTCTATGTTTGGGAAATAAGTAGTACAGTCGATGATTGTTATATAAAATGTCATAATTTTTATCATAAACTGAGAGGATTTGAAGACATATGGCTGGCTCTTTTTCCAGTGGTATTCTGAAAGCAGCTAGCCTGGCAAAATAAGATCTGGCTTCCATCTCCCCATCCATGATATACATGTGTGCAACAGGCCACATTCATCAGGTACCACACTACGCACTAGCTTTTAGCAAGCTTCACGCATGGGGTCACACATAAGCAACATAATGTATGACGTACAAACCGGCAAAAACCAAAGTACTCAGCTCGTTTTGAAGTGATTCATTTGAAATTTTGACCATTTTCAGCACTGTTTATTATATGCAACTTTTCTGTAGTACTTTCATGTAAAAGTAGTTCATATTTCGGTGTCCAATGTCATTTAATGCGGCTACATACATTTTTGGCATGTATGTAAAAAATTTGTGTATGGAGACAATAATATCGTATACGATATAATGGCCAACGACTATCGACTATTTACAAAATTCACCCCTATTGGATAATTACCACACAAGCTCAAAATCAACACATCTTTCATTAGAAGTTTTAGAACATAAACATGATGAAAGGCAGACTTAACAAGTTTACTAAAGAAGAAAAAATGCTGCATACATGATATTGCTACATACTTGTGTTAGGCATGTCACAGGAACCCGTAATAAATCCTGAAATACACATACCACAGCGTTACGTACAAAAACATGCCCTTTTCAAAATCGTTTTTTAAATACAAGAACATATTTGTTTTCAATTATGATTCCAGATTTGAAGAGAGCAAGACTTCTTCTCAATAAAAATCAAGTTTCCTTAAGAAAAAACAGGGAAATTGCTGCTAGTACTGCTTGAAAATGGTTCAATTTTTAACACTTGCCGCACAGCTCTTGTTGAAATCGAGTGAAAGTGCTCAAGCCAGGTTTTCGAGTGTACGGATCGGTTGAAATTATGCTTTCAATCCAGGCCTAATATTTCAAGTTTTCACAATTTTTTGAACTGATCGTGCTACACGAATACTTATAAATATCTTGTGTACATTTTCACCAAGTTTAAGATCCATAATTAATGGGGATCACCTTTTGATTGACGCATTTTTTGTGGGGCCCCGTTTTGATTTTGCCGGTGCCTGGCCGATATTAAGCCGGGGATTTGACAGCAGAATGTGTATGTGGTCTCCCGAAGAAACTTCGAAACTTGTGACAGATTTTGTTCCAAATAAATATTATTTACTTAAATATCGGAATTTATTGAATAAAAAAGTGAAAAATAACGTGTTTAAAGAGGAATGTTTTGTGATTTAAAAAACTGTACAGGGAGTAAGTTTTACACGGACCAGCAGGAAATACATTGATCACGTGATCCGTAACGCACTCATTGATTGGAAGGGTCACCCTTCTTGGCCCTTTTGGCTGTTCCGCCTATTGAACTTACTCTAACTGTGACAGGCTCTTGAAATAAGAATATCAACAACAACAAAAATCACCGAAGAATAATATTTTATGTAAACAGGACAAAACACAAACATTTGGGAAAGATGTTCACCCTTTAAAATTTCAGTGATGTATTAATATGAATGGATTTGGAGATATTAAAATAGACACAAGAATCAGTTTAGACGTTTTCACTCACAGTGCCACGCTTATACATTTAAAGTTACATTGCAATTTTTCAGGAAGGACCCCCGAATATTAATTACTTACAAATCTGTAACTTTTGAACCGTTTCATCAATTTGTTTAATTTTTTTATTAAGTTTGATATTTTCTGCTCTTTCAATCAATATGAATTTTTTTACAGAAACAAGGAATTTGAATTTTGGGTCTAACATCCCTACTTGTGTAGTTTCACAATCACAATGGCTGAACAGTTTATTGATTCAGTTTTTGGGTCGTATACTCAACATCCACTAATCAACAAACATAAATTTTCAAAGAGCAAAATGATCCACAGAATAAAGGGAGTTCCCCAAAATTTGCATTGAACCTATGGACATAAAGTATGCGGTAATACCACAAAGGCACAAGGGTAATAGAATGGGGCTACCCAGAACCCTACGGAGAGTAATGAAGTTAGGAGTTCCACCAGAGCTACCATAAAACCATGCTTCTCATAAATAATTATTTTAAGAAGTGTGTCATTTTATTTGTAAGTTTTATTGGAAAAAAATTGTATCCAATTGCCACATTTTAAGGGTTTTTACATTTGTTTTTCCAAGCAATAACCAGTTATAGAAAGGATCTATCGAGTGGGTACAGAAAGCGAAAACTATCTAACTCTAACTTAGTTTAAAATCCACTTTTATGATGGTTTTCGGACTTGATGTCCCTTCTAAAAAAAATCCTCCCCTTTAGAAAACAGAAGAATCCTATTAATTATAGTTGCCACTGAGCATGAACCATGGCCATGTTGGCCACTAATATTAACAGGGGAGTTGACAAGATCAGACTGGCATGACTGGGACTTTGGGAGGTACCAAACATGCCTGATTTTTCATTAAACAAATTTTCTGCAATAATTTGAAGTACATCATTGTCCATATGTTCTTCACCTTACTGATCTGGTAAGATTACATTAATTGGTTATTATGAGCGAGAAAAGGTGGCGATTGGATACGACAAGGAAAATTTTCCGGATACAGCCATTATTAAAACAGTACAGACACATTGTCATTGCACTTTTGCAGTACTGCCCATGGCCATGGATCATTGGATGGTCAAAATGTTTCGAAGTGCCAATTTACATGATTTACCGAGGACATGATTCGTTTGCATCTAGCAACAAGCGGGCGTCCTGAAATCCTTCCAAAAGCTCTTGCTAACATAGAGAGAAATGTCTTGATACAATACAAACTTTGTTCAAAATATCAAGAATCTTTAGCATGCCTTTTTGTTGTCTTCCATCGTAAGTTTAGACACTCCTCTAGCCACGTCGTCCGCCATGCTGGATTCGATCAATGAACAAGTGCGCCCTCATTTGTCCAAAATCACACACAAATCTATTATAATTTGTTTTCTTTGATCCCCATTATTGACTGGCTGGTTGGCTAAAAGTTCGCCACGCGCGTCTGGCGCTCGTGTTTTATGAAAGGTGTTTTAAAAAAGTGTAGACGGACGAGTCGTCACACTAGACTGATACGTACATTATCAAATGGATGTATGCGTTACAGAACTTTTTTTTCTTCCGATAATCACTTATTTTATAAGAGTTTTTGAATAAACGATTTGAGAAAATCAATTCAAAATATAGGGGACCTGTGCAACAATGGTTAAGTTATGTGAGGCCATAGGTTGTCAGGTCAAGGAATGTGCAGAGAGGAAAACTAAAGTAGAATTTTCTTTCAAAAGTTAGTAAAAATAGTCTGATGATTAAGTTATTGTCTACCCAGAAAATATTTTTATGAAAGTCACAGAACTTAGTTAAAAACATTCTATTTAAAGATATTTCACCAATGTTTTTGGATTTTTTAACGTCAATTTTCTTAAATTGTCTTTTTTACAGAATTTTTGCTTTTTTATCTGTGGAAGGGGAAACAACTGCCTTACCAAAAATAATCACGAGAAACATGGTTTTACAGTAATTATGTCCCAATACATAAGTATGAAGCACCGTACACTAAGTGCTTTCCAAGTGCATGTGGCGCCTCGACTTAATAATAGTGCAGACGTCTTACCTCGCGACCACCGATGACGATAAGTTGGCTAGAATCCTATATGGTAATAATAATAATAATAATAATAATAATAATAATAATAATAATAATAATAATAATAATAATAATAATAATAATAATAATAATAATAATAATAATAATAATAATAATAATAATAATAATAATAATAATAATAATAATAATAATAATAATAATAATAATAATAATAATAATAATAATAATAATAATAATAATAATAATAATAATAATAATAATAATAATAATAATGCGCACATAGTCCACCAAGAAGTGCTCAAGGTGCTTTACAGTAAACAAGAAATCATACAATAGCATAACAATACAATAGCAAATGCAACATAATACTAAACAAAAGATTTTAAAATGATTACACTTACAGCCGTGAGATTCTGATTGCTGGTTGTACGCTGCAGTACGGTACTTCATTGTACATTATGCACACACATTTCATTATCACTCCCCCACTTTTCGACACGGATACACGCCATTGCTCCCTCCCACGGAAAGGTTCTCGTTCCTCAGGTCCCTCCCACTGAGAGAAATGATAATTTGTTGTCACCCACAGATAATCATATAACGGTTCTCATTCTAGTGTTTCTCTACGTAATCCTTGTGCCCCCACCCATTTCCCCGTTCACCCAGTGAAAAACTACCCCAGTGTAGTTATTTTGCCCTTCGACGAGGGAGGTACCCACGACTTTATTTGAACGTGGTACCTTTCCTCTTTTCAGTGGCACCCCTATTAATGATATTAAAATTATTATCTATGCATTCCAAATTAATTTTTTACATCCAAATGACTTCCACACATGCCCTGCTATGGTCTAGTATTATTTTCAACCCCAGATGACACACGACGGCTGTGTAGTGTAGCTCTCTCCTGTATGACCTGGCAAACAGTAAACAGCCATATACTTATGCAGCATATCTCTCAGCCATATCTCTCCAGCATGTAACAGAACCCAGACACTCTGTCTGGGGGGGAAGGGGTGGGGGGTTATGCCTGGGGGGTTATGCCTGGCACTGGCATGTCGCAAGACATCAAAGAGCACAGCCTGATGCCAAACAGATGGTTCCACTTATCAGAGGGTTAGATCTGGGTAGGTCTTTATGTGTACACAATGGATGGTTGATTTTGTGCACAGATATAGGGCAGCAATTTCTTTTCCAGCCCAGAAAAAAAAACTACACAGCTCTGGGAACTGACACCCCTTCTAAGATATGTGGAATGGTCCACTTTAGGATATCAATGACTCCCAGGCATCTGTGGCTTTTTTTCTGGGAAAAACAATGAAATAAATAACTTTTGCCAGTAGCGAGTGGAGGGCTACCTCCTCGCCATGTTTTAAAGGCAGCGTTTATACAAAAAGTCGCTGCCACAATGGTGATTATGGTGAAATTGATTTTCTTTTCTAAAAAGAGGATGTGTAGTGTCTTTACTGCTTTTACTCCAATAATTCAATCATTTGGGGTTCGGTTGTTACCAATAATGAAACCTACCTACAGAAACTAGGCCATGCATGTATCTCACCATTTCAATCAACAAACATAATACGTATGGTTCCAGCAGTGTTTGATGGCTTTGCCAATGCGACTTCTCATGCTCGAGCTTGACGCAGTGGAAGTTATTACACCTATGTAATTATGGACTTGTCACTTGTCTGATAAGAACGGGTGCCAAATTAACCGATCATGTCATGTTTGCACTTTAAAGTTTAATTGTAAAGCTTGAGGTATTTGCTATGTGTTGAACATAGGTAGCTAGGGAATGGAAGAGGGTATTTATTGGCATGTAAACCTTGCTCACACACCGACCATCGACTTGACAATAACACACACACACGCACATACACACAAACACCATCACTATGCTTCCAAACTAGCTGCAAATAAACAAATTTGAAGTAAAAACACCCCAAAAAAGCTCTCACCTGCATTCAGCCATAATGGAACTCATATTAATAACTCACTCGAAATTGCAAATAGTTTTAATCAATATTTTTCCAGCTTAGGGCCAGAACTGGCTAACAACATTTCACACCAACTCAGCCAAAACTAACCCTATTTCCTACAAGTCTTTTCATAATACCAGAAGTCTATTACCTACATAATAAATGGACTTCTGAATCCTAGGACCTCTTTTTTGTAAACTATCTATATCAATGATATAAGCAATTTAGAAATTAAAGATGTTGAAATTTCATTATTTGCAGATGACACTAGTATAGCCTATTTATTAGTAGTTCTGATTTGAGAGGTGAAGAAAATCTTGTAATTTGTCCGTTCCATGTGGCCATATGATGAAAGTGTCGTCCACATAGCGGAGCCATAGTGTTGGTTTGTGAGTTGCAGATAGTAGAGCTGTTTTTTCGAAGTCTTCCATGAATAGGTTGGCTAAAACCGGAGAAAGGGGAGATCCCATGGGGGGCCCCACAACCTGCTTGTAGAAGTTTTCCCGCCATTTGAAACTTGTGGATGAGGTGCATGTGTTGATGAGATCTTGGATTTGGTCAGGTGAGAGGTTGGTTCGTTCTGGAAGCGTCGAGTCTTCTTGGAGTCGTTGTTTGGCTATGAGGCTGGCTTCATTTGTGGGGACATTGGTGAACAGTGACTCGACATCAAAGCTCACCAACGTGTCAGTTGGCTGGATGGTGGTGTTCTGGATGATCTTGATGAGATGAGTTGAATTCTTGATGTGGTGTTCTGTCTGGCCAACTAGGGGGCGTAGGATGCCGGTGAGGTGACGGCAGTAGCGTAGCCAGCGGGGGGGCAGGGGGGGCAGACTGCCCCCCCGGAAAAAAAATAGAAGTAAAATCGGGACGGTAAAAATAAAGAAAAGAGAAAAGGAAAGGAAGAGAGAAAAGGAGGGAAAATTGAGGGAGGGACTCCGAGGGAGAAAAAACGAAAGAGGTAAAGAAAGAAATTAGAAGAGTAGGGATTATTGACGAAATGAGGGAGGACGGAGGAGAGAAGGAAATGTGGGCCTTGGTAATGGAAGAAAGGATGGATAGGACCGTTGGGACGAGTACCAAGGCAGCCTAACTTAAGGCAGGCAAGGTTAGGGCGGGTGGAAACGGCGGTAGGGCAGGGGTAAGGAAAGGAAGGGAGCCGAGGGAGCCGGAGAGGGTAAGGGACCGGAAAGGGCGGGAAGGACGGACCTGGGACGAAGGATGCAGAGGCAGGCAGATTTAGGGAGGGAGGAAAGGATGATTTAGGGAATGGTAAAGGGAGTGAATAATTGATGACGGGAGAGGGAGGATTGAGGAAGGGAAGTTAGATCTGAAGTTTTTATACCCGGTTTTTGTCCCGGAAATCACTTTATCAAATACTGTAAAACAAGTTAATTTCGCTAGCAATTTAATTTCGCTAGGAGGCCCAATTCGCTAAATTAAATTGCTGCCAAATATAATATTTTTTATGGTTTTATATAGCAAGAGGATGTAAATTAGTGAAATTAAATTGCCTCCAAAAAGTGAAGAAATGCCAATTCGCTAAATTAAGTTGCCGTGAAATTAAATTGTTTTGTCTGTTGACACTGTTGAATATACAGTATAGCATTGCATTACCTCACAACTTCCAGGAAGAACGTACATGTACTTCAAACTGGCCGCCAAATTGATCTCATCATACGTTATGTACATTGTATGCAGTGTAAGTAACCACAATACCACGTCCACATGTATGAATGACAGCGGTCAGGTTTCGTTCAAAGAAAGGCATTTAACATTGCACTCATATAGATCTGAGTCTAAATTTACATTGGCTGTGTTAACTTTTGATGCAGTTAACGTACAATCCACAATGTCGTCTCAGTCATTGAGGACTTTAGTATGATGTCTGTTCCTCGGCGAATGGCAACTCAAATTTAGTATAATAGTTGCTGATAAACAGGGGATGTGGTGATTCATTTTTTTTGGTTTCATTTGAATAGGAACCCGGGATAGAAACGCTCGCCATTGGCAGCAAAAATATATTTTGACATTACAAGAAAGGCAACAAAATGCACTAATGAGAGATATATAAATTGCTCATAAAATATGGACCTTACAGATGGATCTTTCAACTTTTTTGTTAATTAGAGACGAATTTATATAGAAACAAACATTAAAACATTAAAAACTTGAAATTTGAATCAATACAATGAACCAGTATGTACTCGGGTTACGTGCAGAACGTATTTACAACTTGTCTTACAACATTTTATTAAAGGTTTTTATACGACATGTACACGAATAACTTTCAGTGTAATGTGTGTTGTAAACGGTGTGTATATATATACATTACGAATACGATTAATTATGAATGTTTAAGTTCATCACAGTCAGGCACGTGCATACATAGGTCCCAAAGGGTGCTTGAGCCCCTGCCCTTTTTGCCTAGTATAAAAAGTGCCCTTTTTAGCCCAAGGTTTTTTTGTTTTTGTTTTTTGGAATGAATTATTAAGTTCCTGTTGCGCATAGACTGCTCTGCCTAGTTGAAAGATGTCAGGATAGAATAAAATTAGAATAAATATTAGGTCAGCAGAGATGCCCCTTACTATTCCTGTGCACGGGCCTGCATGTGCCCCTCCGCGAAACTAGATTTCACGCATAGCCGCGCGCGCCTATACGTCTTTGATAGGCAGGCACACGCTGTCACTGAATAATATGTGAATAATCTCATATCAGGTGATATGATACGTTTATTATAAATTTGAGACTTAAGGGGATAATTAGACTTGGTGGACTTGGTCCTTGACTATAGGCTCACTCACCACCAGATCAGATTGTAAATGAAAACCAGTCATCAACATAATCTGATCTGATTGTAATGTTAAAAACCATATTATGCGTTTTTATTAATAAATAAACGCCCAATTTTTTAGCTCGCGCGCTACGCGCGCTCGCATGGAATTACACTGCCCTTTTCAGACTCTGAGCCCCTGCCCCTCTACAACCCTGTGCACGTCCCTGATCACAGTCATGACAGTGTAGAAATTAATAGCAACAGTTCAGACAGTATAGATCCAAGGAAAGAACAATAAATCACAGATGATCATGTTTGTACAATATATCGATTGTTTTGATTCAATATTATTCAGTATTTCGCAATTAAATTTAAACCATGAAATCGGGACGGTCATCTTAATTTTGCCCCCCCGGACCGACAGGGCTGGCTACGCGCCTGGGTGACGGGCTGTGTTGTAAGTCGGTGATCCCTTAGATGAGATGATAGGACGGATCGAGCGGGTTAGCGGGTTTGTGAATCTTGGGCTGGCCGAAGAATCTTGGGCATGTTGAGCTGGATGGGCGGAGAGAACGATATAGTGGTGTTGGTATGGCTGAAGTGCAGTTGAGTGCTAGTAGTTTGCTGGCAAGTCTTCTTTCGATAGCTGGGATCGGGTTCTTGTTAACTTTGCAGTATGTGTCTGTGTTGAGGATGTCACAATGGTTCAGCTTACGGCAGAACAGAGAATCTTTGTGGTCAAGAAATTCCATGAAACCAGAAGTTTGCAGGCTACACAGGATGCCTTTGAAGAAGCATTCCCAGACCGAGAACCACCAGCAAAGAAAACAATCTGGGCCAATGTGAGAAAGTATGAAGCGCACGGAACCAGCCTCAACCGCAACAAAGGACGTTCAGAAAGGCCAAGGACAGCAAGATCTCAGGAAAACATCGCTGCCGTACGACAGCAACTGATTGACCACCCACAGGAGACAAGTGCAAGACGGAATGGCGTTGGACTGAGCCCAGCCACTTTCAATCGGATCACTCGTCTGGACCTTCATTTCCATCCGTTCCACATCCACATCCGTCATGAACTTCTGCCTGCTGATCTTGCAAGAAGACAGACTTTTTGTGAGTGGTTTCTTGAGCGGTGTGAGAGAGATCCCAGATTTCTTCACAACGTCTTGATCGGGGATGAGGCTGTGTTTGCAACGAATGGTGAGGTCAACACCCACAATGTTGTTCATTACGCCCCAGCTGTGCAACCACCTGTCTTCAACTTCGAGACAAAGACTGAGCAGAGAGAAAGTGTCTGGGTCGGACTGTGTGGCAACGGCGTGATCATCGGTCCATTTTTCTTTGAGCGAAATGTCAATGGTTAGGCCTATCTTCAAATGATCAACGAGGAGGTTATGCCACAGATGGAGATCCACTTCCAGCCACAGCAAAATGGAATGTTCCGTTATGTGTGGTGGGCTCAAGATGGTGCACGTACCAGCCCATCGTCTCATCGCTGTTCGAAATCGCCTCCAAGAACTCTTTCACGAACGCGTGATTGCTCTGAACCTCCCCGTTGAATGGCCCCAAGGTCACCAGACCTCACCCCCTGCGACTTCTTTTTGTGGGGTCATTTGAAGAACAAAGTTTTCAGCACCCCTCCACACAACATGCAGGATTTGCGTGAAAGGATTCATCGTGAGGTGGACAGTTTGCGACAAGATCCACGTACCGTGAGACGAGCTGTGGACGACATGCGCCGTCGATGTCAACTGTGCTTGGAGAGGGGAGGTGGACACGTGGAGGGCCTTGGCCAATGAGAGAAAATCAGAAACTTCTGCTGTTAAATGTTTTACTCATGATCATGAATAAAATCCAATGATTGAACATAAATCTGTGTCGATTTTGTTCAGCAGGAAAGTGAACCAACTGCAATTGTGCACCACAATTTCAAGACAGTGGTGCTCAATGATGCGTGACCCTGGAATGTAACCCAAGGTATCATTGGAAAGCACATAGCTTCTGCTTTAAGATGATACCATGCTTTTTGCTGGTAAACATATAGTCTGGCCATATCCCTTTAAAGTAGGATTACCTTTTTTTGAAACACCCTGTATAAGTCCCTGGGCTACATCTTCTTCGTTACTTCCATGTTTTGTATTTAATCTTGGTATGCATATATTACATTATTTTGTTACTTTTGCTACCTATATACATTTTATTGAATTTATTGTTTTACCAAGGAAGTTATGGAAATAAACGATAAGGTTGTTACCGTTGCTGCTGCATAAATGAGGCAGTAATTTTCAGTCACAGTGTTCATCTTAAAACAAGAACGCCGATTCCATACCCTGTTGAAAGTATGTTCTGATCATGACGATAGTGTCCCTTTAAACCATCAGCTGCATTAATAATGATAACTCAGAGTTGACGTAAACAGCTGATCCAGTAAATAAGCAACGTCTTTCCTAAAATCACTTATCCACAAAATAGAATTTATAAAGCGAACTAATTTTGAAAGATAATATCGTTGTTAAACGGAACAAAAAACATTATAAAATTCGGCTGTCGGAAACTGTAAATAAAAGCGCTTGATTCTTATTGACAGCCTCGCTGGCCAATCGGAAGACGGCCCGCACTCAAGCCCGTAGCATACGATAAATTGTGTGGTCACGTACAACCTGAAGGATTAAACATGGGTCCCGCCTTTTATTAATTTAATTTACTGATACTAATCCTTGACAGATTTGTTCGTTCAGCGTCTCAGATAAAAGCTTATAACTTCCTTAACCCCAGAAAAATAGCAATTCAACATTTCAATCTAATTTTTACCGTCAAATCGGCCAAAACACGGGCAATACCCCTTTAAGTTAATCTCTTCTGAAGATTTTAACCAGTAAAGCTTATAAATTTGTTTCTTTATTAAAACAAGTTATGACAATTCATGTATTCAAATTGTTCGCCTTCATTCTATAATTAACGTTGAAGTGTTGTCACCGGAAGACAACAAATTAGCTCGGAAATTGTTTGACTACTTTCACTAAAATTATAGCATCTCAGAAAAAAATAACTGACTAACGGGGTACTGACTACCGGGGTACATCATTAACTCTACACCATGACACCAAGAAAGTTGAATGTAAAACTGTTAGGGCATACGTTATAAAAAATTAATTATGTTTTTTTCTTTCGAATAATATACTAATAGTGGCTTTTATTTGAACCGTATTAACATTATTGATGATGTTTATATTGGTTGCTGAAATTCTTGAAATTTTTGATGATGTTGTCAGGCCAGTCATTAAAATTGGCAATTTAAATCACCACACACTTCCCCGCCTTATGCCACTGTTGTGACAAAACCCAGGATGGAAAGAAATAGTCAGTACAGCTGGATAAGTAGCAACTGCAATAATCATACTTGCAATAATGAGAATCTGATAAAGGTGACCGCAACGTGTTAATGGGATGTGGCTGAGCGGTTGAATGAAGCAGCAGCTGTTACTGTTTGTTTCAATTAATACTGGTCAGTTTTAATTAATATTTATAACAGTATTTCTTGCAGAACAGTCAGTGCGTGGCTACTGCCTTATGCGAATTGCAAACCGAATACGTTATCTGGTCAACGCTCTGTATTGAGAAAATGAAATCATTTAGAAGGTTGACTCGATATCCCTTTGTGGTCTTGGTTATCTGTGTGAATTTAATACTTTTCGGCAATATTACCCTGCTATGCCTGGGCCCACCGGGTCCGACCACCCGACCAATATTTATTATTAATTAGCCTTCTCATCACGCTGAAGCGGTAGTCAAGCAGGATTTCTCAAAGGGTCTACAAGGAATTGTCGGTACGGGACATTTTTTTATGGAGTCGGACTTTCAAATGAATATGACTACACTGGATGGTCAGGAGCCTGAAAACCGAGGCGTTATTGACCGTGGGAATACTGAGAGTCCAGTCTGGCGAGGCAAAGAGGAGATTCTGTTCGTGAAGCAGCTGGAGGTATAGGTTCATTCACCCCAAATTCATACATCAGTTCGTTAAGAATGATAATCTCATGGGAAAGATATATCCACACAATCCGTTTGACAGAACTCATCATGGTAATAATGAAGTCCCTGTTTCAGTGAAGCAGGTACACTTTTTATTATGACAACTGGCATACAAAAAGGTATGTTTAATATCTATAGGCTCAGTCAATCAATATCCGCGATGAATGCAGTATTGAATAAGTTGTCCACGCAAGCAATAAAACAAAAATATGTACTGTTCAGACCGAGGTTATAAGAAAAGTTACATGAAAAGTTCATTCTGTAACAAGTTAGCAGGCGCGGATCCTGGGTCGCGAAAAAGGGTCACATGGGCAAAAAAGGGGAAAGAAAAGGATGATAAATTTATTCGCATGGGGATAAAAAAAAAGGAGAAATGCCCCCTTTTGACCCCACCCCGAATCCGCCAATAGTAGTATTTGGTGAATAGTTGAGACTTTATGAAATTACATTTTTTGTAGATACATATTTCAGAAAAAAATCTATGCTTCTGGAAATTGTAAACAAAAAGGGAAGTCTATTTTTGACTTAAAATGAAGATTGAGTATACCGTTTAATTTTGTAACAAATTTCATACTTATCCTGACAAACGAGGGCGTTGTTTTGTGAGAACACAACCAGAACTCAGTGTCACACAGCAGCACTGAAATTGCACAAAATCAAATCTCTAAACCTTTCCAAGAAGATAGAGGTTACCTCAAAAAGTTTACTGATTGATAATCAAACACTCAGTTAACAAGACAACATAAAACGTAAATGAGAATTTACTTTTGAAAAGACGAGGAATTCACAAATCAACGTTGATATTGCATCTGATCCCGCTGTGACATCAATGACTTGCTCAATATGAATATTGCATGAATGTTTAATAGCATACCGGATTATAACAAAAAGTGCAAAACGGTACCGGTATATTATAACAACTTTGCTATTAAAATGTAGAAAAGTGATGTCAACACAGAAACAGCTTATGCATAATGTTTTCAAGTAAAACCAAAAACATCCTAGTTCTAGCTGTCAAATGGAGTTATGAATTCTAACAAGGGCGTCAGAAATTTCCTTTGCGAAGGAGTGGGTAGGGTCAGTATTACATTCTATAAATAGTGATCAGTGTTACTAAGTTGTCTAAGGGCCTCGGCTATGCCGTAGTCATCTCTGTTCATGACCACAACAGCAGACCCTTTGTCAGCACTGTTCCGTATATGTATTCTGTACAGCCACACATATCGTTTGTGCACACATAGAGCACGAGGCAGTACTCTTATAACTTCACAAATACTTTTGCGTTGACATGAAGGTAAATATATTTACACTCGAACACCTTGAGTTTGTTTTCTAAAAACTCAATACCGCTTGTACCTTGATATTTGTATAAAAAAAGAAAGTACATTAATTTCAACTAAGTTATTTCCCACGGGGAATAATTAGGAGTTATTTAGTATAGGGGTGTCAATTAATTAACCCACTTGGGGGTGTTAAACACTTCTCCAGTGGGAATTCAACATATTAGAAACTAAACGATTGTTAGTTTATACTGCGAAACTCACACAATTGGCTAATGTCTTTATTTTGAGTTTACACAATGGAGATAAGGAAATAGTCTACGTCTACAGAAAGTATGGTGAGCATGAAGGGATATAAAAAGTCTTAACAATAATTTTTTTTGTGACTAACATTTCTGGATCGTCATCAAGTATGTATGCCTATACTTTTGACATGTTTACCCACATAGTTACATGTCTATAATACGCATTGTAACAGAATGCTTAGAATTTTTTCAACTGTGGTTCAAGTGCTGGCTAGAATAGTTGTGTTTCCTGACGATCAAATCTTGAGCAAAACAAGTTTTGCAATTTGGGCTGTATTCTGGCCCAAAAGGAGCTAAGATGTTCATAGAAATTCTCGGAAAACAATGTTTGTGCACCATTGGCGGGTATTTGTTTGCGCCAAATGATTTTATTGTTGTTGCCCAATATTGGTGTACTAGAGGGGTAATTACGTGTGTAATCTAAAACATTTCATGGCATTTCACAACGGGTAACTTAGCTTGTGTTTTATAAGGCTTACCGCCCATTATGATCTTTATGTTGGCCAAGGATCATCTAAAACACATCAAACACAGCAGTGCGTGAACATCGGGGTAAATACGAAAGAAATGCTCACCAACATTGGCGTGATTATTGTGATATAATTATGAGTATTGTACTGTTCAAATTGAGGAAACACGTTTTCGTTATTACATCAAAGCGACAGCTGTTTGTGGAATTGGTAATACAAGCTCGACGCTCAATCGGTTTGTTGGACGGCTTGAACGATATGTCAACTGACAGGTCGTTGGCTTCCGGTGTCGTGTCATAATAAAGTCACTGGTGTGCTGAATTGTAGGCTACGGGTTGGAGTTATGATTAGGCAAAACAATTCTCCGGTTTCTGGTCCCCGCGCTCGTCGCCTCAGATCCCGCTCGTCGGTATTTTTAAGGAGTTTTTGCTATGAAACGGTGTCGAGTTGCAGCCAAAATCGATCGCGATTACTCAGCAATTCAAGTCCGAGTCCTATGAAGTTAAGTCCGAGTATTTAGGCTTTCGAGGACGAGCCCGACTACTCATAGTTGAGAGAGAGAGAGAGAGAGAGAGAGAGAGAGAGAGAGAGAGAGAGAGAGAGAGAGAGAGAGAGAGAGAGAGAGACATGTACATGAACTGAAGTATGGATTGTAATGGCTGTAGAGAAGACAAAATAATAGCATAAAATAAACCCAAGTCAAAACGAAACGCCATAACGTAAGTGAAACCAACAATGTTATGTTAAGCCAAGCCATAGGCTGAACCGTATCTTGCTCGCCACGCGCCAACACTGGCTAGAGAAGGTGGATTGCAAATACGTTACATGTGTTTGTGCTTTGAGGTGTTTTAATTGTCCAATCTACTTGGTGCCGGTGCATAGGTGATGTCGATAACTTAGTTGGTCCTGAGAGAGTTGGTCCATCCCACTTATTGCTGGTATTTCTTCTCTATGGAACCTTTTCACACTGTTCACAGTAACAGCAGCCACTGGGAGCCTATTCCAAATGCGAACAGCTTTGGGGAAAGGGCTATAAAGGTAGCAGCCGACCCTAGCGTACGGTTGCTTTCAGGTGAGGCTGTATTGATGGTTTTGGTGATTTCGGCTTGGCCTTGAGTCTTGAATGATGTGCAGGGGAGTGGTGATATTTACTTGGCCATGTTGGATTTGGTACAGTAGCTCAGCCCATTTGAGGAGACGTCTGTTATTTAAAGTGTCCCATCTCAATGATGTGAGCATGTCAGACATACTTGGCTTGTAGTGGTAGTCCTGCTTGAGAAATCGTGCTGCCTGGCGTTGGACGCTCTCAACAATCCTGATGTTACGGTTGGTGTAGGGGTTCCATGATATGCACGAGTGGCAAATTCTAGTTGTGGCCTTACTAGGGTGGTGTATGATGTTTCTTTGACCTCTCTGCTGCACTTCCCCAATGTGCGTCCCTGATGCACCTGTAGATAACACTGTCATCAGTGAAATGCCCCATTTTTTATAGTTCGCTGATGTCGCTGATGTACAAGAAGAACATGGCTGGACCAAGTATTAAGCCCTGTGGACATTGGCAGGTGCTGACAAAGTATCATTGACTGCAACTTGCTGGGAGTCCTACCACTCAGAAAACCCCTACACGGCTGTTGCATGCACGTCTTTCGAAACCCATCCATGCTAACAGATGGGACACCTTGTTTATTACGTCCCGTCGGCGTACTCGAAAAGTACTCGAATTGAAAGTGTCCGAGTTCCGTGATTTTGATTCCAAGTACTTTTCCATATGAGTTCGAGTACTTTGACATATACGACTACGAGTACTCGGAAAACGGTATTCAAGTAGTACTCGAGTACTGAGTCCGAAAGTTACCCAAAAATGATTATAAAATTTTATAAATTAGGTCGTCTGAAGGAATCGTAAACACATGTTTAATCCCTTGTAATCCCTTCCCCTTCGCCCTTCCCCCCTAAACAATTACGATAATTAAATGACCGTAAAGAGTAGGTCTGTAAGTCAGTCAACATTCCAACATATAAACTTGTTGTGTTATAGCCTCATCGAAACAGATATATACAGTTTGGGCATTAAGCGTATTTTTTCCTGTCTGTAGAGTCTCACCAACACCACAGTACACACTCCAAGAGTATGCCATGAACAGCGTCCAGATTAATGACGTCAGACAAACGAGCCAATTAATATCTACCTTCAGACGATACCTCCTTCCCGTCATGCTTGGTAACCAGGGGCCTAAATAACCAACTGCAGGCGTTCCAATTCGTCGTTGCCATTGCTATGGACAGAGAATATACCGTTGTTTTGGTGCCATTTTAACCATCCCAACGTGGACAGGTTGGACATGGTGTTTTGAGGACACGCTTAGTCCCAAAGCGTTCCGCCATTTCGTCCCATCTGTATAGCATGGATGCGTTTCGAAAGAGGTGCAACAGCCGTGTGGATGCTGTGATAATCGGAACAAATGTTGATGATAGGACCGCGGACATAAACTCGATCTGGACGGCCAGACAGATATTTGCAGAGATGAATAACATCATCATACCCAGTATTACGTTCAATCGCAAGGATCCCCAAATCATAATAGACTTACCGAGTAAGTACGGTTTACTTGGCAGGTTCCCACACCATGACATGTTGCCTGTTTTGTCAAAATACCTCATTAGACCGAGAGCAATTATACATTTAGTTGACGAGTTTTTACATAAGACGCAGTTAAATGGAAGTGACTTAATTTGTGTTCACTGGAGGTTTAATACTGAATGGAGTTATGGTACGTTCATATGTTGTTTTCTTGACTGTTACGGCCAGCGATTCCCATACGACGATATAATTTGCGATTACCGCGCGCTCCAGAAATATCTAGACGCAACAAAGAACTCAGGTTATGCCCTTGATATTGTAACAACAACAATTACTGAAATGGTTTAATTAACACAAAGTAATCAAGTTTACACGATTATTACAGAGTTTAAATCAAGCTTAATACAATGATCGTAAATTATCAAAACTACAATTAAAGTGGCTCACAACTTCAAGTGGCTTACACCTACCGAAGGCAGTCCTTTCTTTTCTGGCCAGCAATTTTCAAGTAGAGGCTGTCTATTCTTGACTAGCTTGGTGACTTCAATTGGCGATAATAAGGTGATTTACAAATATACACAGGAATCACTAAAACTGTGTCCAGATCACTTCAATAATAAGAGTCTCTTCGTGGACTTTTATAAACAGCTTAAACTTGAAGTTAAAACTCCTGGACGACTCACCATAAAACTCACGGTCTGCAGGAAAAATTCCAACGATCTGACGCACGGCGAATTCTCTTAATATACTATAGTCTGCCAGTGATTTGGTGAAGAACCACGCACCTTCTCCACATGCACTTCTAATTCGTTCTCATCCTCTATAATCCTACTTCTACGAACGATCAAGATCGACCATCTTCCGGGCACACGAGCGCAGTGGCGCACCCAAGGGGGGGGGGGGCTTGGGGGGCTCGAGCCGCCCCCCCCCCAAGGGCCCGCTGATGTTTGTTTGTTTTTTAAAGAAGGAGCCAGGAAAGAGAGCAAAATCTGAGCGCAAGTCTTGTCTACAGAGGAGTTCGGCAAGGAGTATAGGGCAGTGGTACAAGGGATGGGGACTCAGGAGACTCAAGCTCCCCTCCAAAAGTTTTCCATTTATTCCACTCACTATTATATTTTACGGCGTTGCGTATGCATGTGCATGTAAGCTTGAAGGGCCACCAGTATATATAACAAGCATTTTTACACATTCTCCCCTGCCATGGTGCACCCTGATCAGGGAGCAGCTTTACTTAATTTTATTTTCATTTTCTGTTGTCCGTTTCTCTTGTTGAGGTCGTTGACTGTCGTTGAGGTTACTCGTAAAATTTAAACACGCCCGCATTATAATCAACTCCTTTCCAGTTTGTACACAATGGCCCAGGATTGGGTTTTAATTTACAAAGATTATGTGACACTCTTTTAGCAAACACCGATTGGATAATATTGGGATTTGGTTTTGCCGCCAAATTCGTGTTTGGAAAAATTTAGCTCCGCCCGGAATGATCACAAACTTTACGTCCACGCAATGAAAGTATTTAACTATAGAAATCTTGCAGACGAAACAAGCTCAAGTTCTTTACATCAAGAGGAGGAAATTATATGGAAGGTAAAACCCTACGAGTCCGAATCATGCCATAATGTCTTCTTTTTATGACTACAAACCACCAGGAAACATTTAACATGTGCCGTAGGTTCACTGACGAGCACGACTAGGGACATGGCTGCAGCCGCGCCAGCGGTTATGGTTTGGGTCAGCCATGTCTCTCCCCCATATTGGATTTCAAATAAAAATATTTTGAGCCTCCCCCCCCCCCCAATCAAATCCTGGGTGCGCCACTGAAGTCCAGGTGTTATTCAAAAGATTAAACCTACGAAAGACACATGGGCCCGATTTAATTAGTTGCAGGGTACTGAAGGTCTGTGCTGAGCAATTAGCATCACCATTTCGGTCATTAAATCCTGGGTGCGCCACTGCACGAGCGAGGCGCCAGGGGCGCCCACCGCACCATCCAACTGTCCCACGGCTATACCGAAGGTGTCCCACTTTTATAACAAAATCATTATTCTAGCAAATTCTAGACTGATGTGTCCAATTTAAGCAATTAATCCTACTTCTACTAACGATCAAGTTCTACCATCTTCCGGGCACACCAAAGTTCTAGACTTATTTACGCACGCTTCATTACTGAATGAAACTTCAACAAACTTCCCACGTAAGTTTCATTCAAAACGTGTTCTGTTAGTTAAAGAGATTCGCAGTTACACAACAATATTTGATAGCTTAATTTTTAGTTTTTGACTTGATTTTTCACAGTCCCTTCGAACTTTTCCGGCAGGCCTACATACGTTTATGATAGGTATTATACTTCGATTAAATATACGATACAAAACACAACGTAATTGCATGTATATAGATTATTTTAAAACAAAAAGAAGGAAACAGAACCCACGTTTTTATAAAGGCACGTAACCAATACAGTTCATGTTGGGAAACAAATTATGGCCACTACTGCTTGAATTGGCCCTTCAATTTATAACTGCATGACAATTTAATTGGGAAAAATAGGTAATACGTACAATATGATTTTACTGCAAGTAATTAAACATTTAGATTAAAATGAATGTGTTTAATCAATAGTGGCAGTGGCTCGTATGAGTGATTCAAATGTTGTAAGGTTATTATTTTTATTTATGTGCACCAATTTCAATGATATTTGGCAAAAGATTTTCCAGAAGTACCTGACAAAAATTACTAAAATAGGTAAAGTTCCCCTAGGAATTACTTTAAAAAACAAAACAGACATAGGCGGATTCAGGGTCTCGAAAAAGGGGGCACCCGGTAAAAAAGGGGGAACATTGGCAAAAAGGGCTACAGCCAAAAACGTATGGTAAATTTACACGCACAAACAGTGGAAATGGTCGTGGTGCCGTAGCACAGGCAGTTGATTACACCCTGTTGATATCGCCAGTCAATCAGAGCATAGGTTGCTCATATACGACACACATCAATATATTGATGTAGATACTGAATATTCGTGTGATTATAGTTTTCGTTCAAAACAACACGTTCTTAAATTCAATATTTGCATAAATAAATTAATTAAAGCAAGCTACTACGGAATGCGACGAATTTTTAAAGCCAGTATACGCTTTTGGTAAAATGTCTGTAAATACATCCATCCGAGAAACTGTTTAGCTTATTCCATTGTTGTTGCTAAAGACAAAATGCATTCAGACTTTTTGTATTTATTCCAGTGTGAAATTTCTGTCTTCACACATTTTACTAACACGATAGCATCTTATAAGGCAGACACATTTCAAGAGATTTTTGATATCATCACCAATTTAAGAAATTATTTCACACATTTTACTACAATGATAACACCTAAGGCAGAAATATTTCAAGGGATGTTTGATACCATCATCAACTTTAAGCCAGAGTTTTATGTAAAATATGGCCATTTATAAACAAGTGATAAATGGCCATTTATGTTTTCGAGATAACCAATAGTGTAGTGTGGCTAGTTGGCATTTCTTAGTAGAATAAGGCTGGTCGATAAAAACAAGCACTGCAAAATCAACAACGCATGTCTTGATCTAGTATGAAAAATTGTTTTCCTAATAATTCAAATTCACTAATTATGTGAACTATTTAACTGTTTCAGCGTCATATTATCTATTGCATCCAATTTCAGGTGTTTCTCCCACGGGAAGTCAATCTGTGACGCACTGGACACCCTGTCGGTACGTCAGGTTTCCCAGAGATTTGCCAAGCTGATCAATCGCCAAGGTGTTATGTACTTTGCGAGTCCGCTGGGTGAAGAGGTACTTGCACTTCACATGAACTCTTTTTATCAAAACTACACTATGAACCTTTTGCTGAACATCTTATATTTGATATGCTCTCAGAAAAAACTACTTAAAATACTTATCTTTGCCAATATAAGGTTTTCCGTCAGATCATAAAGTGTAAACCAAAAATGGTGAAGCACTGATTTCGCCTATAGGTATAGTGTACCGGGTATGTAGCACATTATTTATTTTCTTCTGCGTTCACGAAAGCTGCATGCCGCTAAATAGGAGTAGGCCTACCTCATATCACACATTCTATTTTCACATATTATTCCTTTTCAAAAGAAAAACATGAATGTTTATACCAAAGGCAAACTATCATCTTTTCTTGAACTTTTTATTTGCATGCACATATATGATGTAATTTCACTGACGGCTTAATTAACTTGTTCTTGAATATAGGCCACTATATCAAATAACAACTACTGGTGGACATATCAACATAGGCTATTGCTCTTTTCACAAAAACTGTGAAAGTATCTACACAAGATGAACATTTCACTGTATAAATTCAGATACTTTTGCTGCATGTGATTTGACAGGTTTTTGTGTGGACTATGTAGGAGATACGGGGCGGGGCATTGTGCCGCCGTTTTGTGCCCTCCCCTCCCCTTCAGCCACCCTGAATGTAGCCATGCCAATGTTTCAGGGGCTGGAAATAATAGTTGAGTTAGCATATAACAATGAATTCAAACACTCCCTGATAATGTTTACCTTGTTAATATTATGGTAAAAAGAATATGGTCAGGTATGTATTTTCTTTGTCTATAATTATGTTGTATGAACACCTCTTCTAGTCAATAATATTAAACAGCTCCACGCACGCTGACAGACAAATCATGGTCGGAAATTGACAGATATTGCTGTACTTGTGTCATCTTAAAGTAAACCAGGGTCTCGTACATCCATTCTTACCTATCATATTTCAGCATAAGTGTTTCAAAGGTGAGCATGATTCACTGTCTTATACACAAGGATAACAAATTTAATAGTGTTTCAGCGCCAGTTTAATTAAATCGTTAAGGTCGGCTGTGTCCAGTCAATTATAGACAAACGACAAACAATACTCGTATGTTTAGTGGACTTGTGTCAGCGAATACAAAATTATTGTTTATGGGAAATGTACACTGTACATAGAGAAAGGCACCATAGTAATGCCGCTCCTTACGGAGCCGAAACTGACTTTTTATCCCTTTAAAAACTGACTTTTTAAAGGGATTATTTTCCAATCCCAGAAATTGAACCAAAACAGGTACTAACACTATTTTTTCATGATCATGAGGAAGTTTTATTGTGTCATATATATGACCTTCAAATCACCTGATCTGACCTTTACTTCCGGTCCAAACAGGAAGTTCAATTTCAACACATTCTAACGCAAAATTGATATGTCTTTTGCATGTGAAATTGATATTGTTAGCCTATAATAAAAGATAATACAACTTTACAAAATGTGATATTGACATCATCGATAATAATTTGATTGAACCGGAAGTTTACACGAACACCATGTGTTTGTTCCAACAAACACTTGAGCTCTAGTTATTTACTGAAATGCCTATAGAAGGTATTCGCGAGATAGAATAGCTTTTTCAGTTTTGGTATCTCCTTTTAATATGGGGTTTCTGTTATTCTCATGTTTTGTTTTGTATGTTTTACATACAAAAACAAACAAACACTTAAAACTGTGGTGTAACGCTAGTTTAATTTGATTTCTGGATGTTTAGCATTCACCACTCGTCAGATCATTAATATTTCTTTGCAATTCTTAAAATGCAGTTGGCATTATTTTGGTATGTATCTTCCATACCATGCACTTCCTTCATCTGACATTTCCCAAGTAAACATTCTGTTGGATTAGCGAGAATATCGTTAAATACTAAAGCGCTCAATTTCCGTGCATAACTAATACTTGGTTTTTATATAAACTTATAATAGATGTACTAAAGGGATATGCCCTAAATAATTTTATCGAGGACATATGATTGGGTATCACCCCTGAGCTGAATAAATATTTTAACTGTATCTCTTTTTATCATCACGGTACTATAAAGGGCACGATTGTGGTAGACTTGAGTTACACCGTTTCCTCTTTCTATCCGTCGGTTAACATCAGAGAAATGCTATGGGCCTCAGCAAGTGAGCACTCCCTCGTGGCAGATCAGTATGGCTTATATGTGCTTGAGCAGGAAATTTGCTTACGTAAGTAGGAGCAGGCATAGTTAAAACCAGTTAAAAGTTGTTAGTTTTGTGCCAAGTTAATGTCCAGTTATGGGCACATACTGCCATTTGCATATCACTTGAAAAACTGTAGGGCCTACACCAGGCACGTGCATACATAGGTCCCAAAGGGTGCTTGAAGCCCCTGCCCTTTTTGCCTAGTATAAAAAGTGCCCTTTTTAGCCCAAGGTTTTTTTTTTTTTTTTTTTTTTGAATGAATTATTAAGTTCCTGTTGCGCATAGACTGCCCTGCCTAGTTGAAAGATGTCAGGATAGAATAAAATTAGAATAAATATTAGGTCAGCAGAGATGCCCCTTACTATTCCTGTGCACGGGCCTGCATGTGCCCCTCCGCGAAACTAGATTTCACGCATAGCCGCGCGCGCCTATACGTCTTTGATAGGCAGGCACACGCTGTCACTGAAACACGAAATTGACATCCCGCTCCCACTCGAGACCTATGTTAAAACCATATTATGCGTTTTTATTAATAAATAAACGCCCAAAAAATTTTTAGCTCGCGCGCTACGCGCGCTCGCATGGAATTACACTGCCCTTTTCAGACTCTGAGCCCCTGCCCCTCTACAACCCTGTGCACGTCCCTGGCCTACACTGAAAACGGTTCACTCGACCGTCATAACCACCACATATATTGTGTATGCATTGGTTGTTTACTTTGTGAGAATTAATATAAAAATAAATAAGTAGATTCGTTTCTCAGAAACATTTGCGTTCAATTTCTAATAAAAATCAACGTAAACGTTATGACCGTATGGTGTGGATCAATCAGCATTTAAACTATCACATGTAATCTTTTTGAACAAATGTATATTTTCTTGTATAGTAACTTAACGGGTCACTGTAATTTGCCTGAATACAGTGGAAATCATCTAACACACAAGTCCAGTTAAAACTGCACACTTTCAATCCTGCACTGCTTCAATCAATACTTCTCTTATGGACTTGTGAATTTTAACTCATGGACAAACACTCAAATCGTGAAAACGATATCCCGTTGATCTTTACTCTCGACCGGTTAGTATTCAATTATTAACAACCGTCTCATCAGTATATACATCTCTTGTAACTACTTCCTGTTGATATCATAAAAAACCACGCTCCACGCTGTTTATTTATTTTTTTTAAATACATAATTTCAAACATTTTCCAATTACCAAAATATTGATATGCAGACTAATACTATAGGAAAAATGCCGGATAAATCTTTGGTAAAAAAGCAAAATACACGTGCACTATATTATGTTTAAAATGTGAGGCCTATCGGTTCGGGATGGAACTATTTTTGTGTACTTTATCTTTGGCATGTATGTTTAGGCCAGGCAACTCTTAGATAGTTATGATATCAGTGTCTTCAGGCAAGAAATCTATCTGGACCTTAATCTATCAAATCAATTTGACTGATAATAGTCCAAATGGATTTCATGCCCAAAGACATTGATGGTATAATTATCTAAGAGTTGCATGCCCCAGAAAACATATTGGTACCAAAGATAATATTATAGACAGATATTAAGCGATAGTCCTATCCCAACCGCACTAGGCCTCACATTTTCTATAATATTGCTTTAGGCCCTATAATATCCTTCCCTGTTGTAATAATTATAATTCAGAATGTAAAAGGAATCATTCCAAGGCGCCGTGTTAAATCCAAAATACCTTTTTTTCTGGAAAAAGGTTATATGCATCAAACATATTTATATACAACCTGAACTGTGACTGTTTTAGTTTAATTTGAAATTCACTTTTAGTTTTCAAATCAGTGGCTTCAACCACTTAGGAATCGAAAAGGCGGAAGATCGATTGAAACTTTTTATTTTTATTTGGCTTGTTTTCTCTTAAATTAAAGCACACCAGACATTTTGTCATCTCATCATTTACTCATTAGGATCGAAGTTGTTTGTTGCGAGCGAGCTTTCATCCTGGTCAGCGAACGTGATAACTGATCGACAAGCACGAATTTTAAGAAGCATTCACATCCTGGATGTTCTGACGGGGTGACGAGGTTGAATCTGATAAGCCATAGATACTGGTATCCAGTAGCTTTGCTGGTAACTCAACCTACTATTAATGTTTGCTGTCGCGAAATACAATTAGAGAATACCCACACGATGGCATGTTTTTGTTAAAGGCAATTGTCATATCCCTATTGGGATAACATAACAAGCGCCTTTTTTATGCTGTGCTAACGCGAAATAAGAAGTTTGCCATTGTGGAATTTTATCAGTAGTTTAACCATCTTTTCAATATTAGCATGGTTTCTATTTTGCAAAGATACTTCGTATGACTATTTTTGGTTTTACAAGAAAGCTTGCTGTGTTTCAAGGATCCACTTAAAGTCTATAGTTGAATGAGTGTGCTAAGGTATACTGAAGGCCCTTATTTTGCTTCTAAGGTAATTATTGCTTGGAGCGTAAAATATTGAATGTCTACACTTATATGGAAATAATCCGAGGTGTCTACTTGCTAAGTATACGATGTCCATAATATGTACGATGAACAATTTTAGGATGAGATTGAAGTCACAGCCTGTAAGTATAAGTAAACTTCGACTAGGAATGGATTGTTTTAAATAAAAATATTCCAAGGAAACTGATGTGAAACACAAGTTACATGTGTGTGATTTGAACCCTGATCCACACAGGTGAAAGACGAGGTGAAAGTACCATAAGGCAAACCTAAGTAATCAAATTCGCATCAATTAAACATGTAGATAATATTTATACTCTTGACTTAATCAAATACTCCTGGGAGTGTTTCTATATTATTAACTTAGAATATTATTACTTATATAGTATAATGTCTGGTAAAACTTGCAGGCGCGAAACTGGTGGGGCTAGGATCCTAGGAGTAGGGGGAGAGGAGTGTGTGCTCACTGTACTGAATCAGTTGTCAAGCAGAGGGGGAGGGAGGGTGGTTGACTTAGGATATAGGAGATCCCTCAGTCTGGGGTGGGTTGTGGACTTTGGATATAGAAGATCCTTCGGTCCGTAGTAGTGGTCGCCAAATATCGCTGATGTAGAAACCAATATCCTGAGGAACAGTGTTGTGTTTGAAGATCTCGATGGGGGGATCAGGGCTCAAGCCCCCAGGGCCCGCTGATTTTTTTAATTTTTTTAATTTAATTTTTGTAAGTAAAAAAAGAAGGGGCCGGTAAAGAGAGTAAAATCTGACCCCAAGCCCTGTCTACAGAGGAGTTCGGCAGGGAGTAGGGCAGTGGTACAAGGAATGGGGGCTCAGGAGACTCAAATTCCCCTCCAAATATTTTCCATTTATTCTACTCACTATTATATTTTACGGTGTTGCATATGCATGTGCATGTAAGCTTGAAGGGCCACCAGTATATATAGCAAGCATTTTAAGACACCCCCACCCCGCCATGGTGCAGGGAGCAGCTTTATTTAATTTTATTTTCATTTTCTGTTCTCCCTTTCTCTTGTTGAGGTCGTTGACAGTCGTCGAGGTTACTCGTAAATGTTTTTTAGAATTTAAAAACGCCGCATTATAATCAACTCCTACATAATGGCCCAGGATCGGGTTTTAATTTACAAAGATTATGTGACACTTTTTTTTAGCAAATACCGATTGGATAACATTGGGATTTGGTTTTGCCGCCAAATTCGTGTTTGAGAAAATTTAGCTCCGTCCTGGAATGATCACAAACTTTACGTCCGCAATGAAAGTATTTAAATATAGAAATGTTGCAGACGAAACTAGCCATACTGTATGCTCCAAAGCATCACAAATCCTTGGTTTTATTAAAAGAACTACATTGTGGGCGCACTAAGGTATCGCTCCAACTTTACCAAGCTCTCTGTAGACCAATTGTTGAATATGCTTGATCTGTATGGAATCAACCAACCAAGTTGTAATATATATCGCATCAAATATATCCAACGTAAATTCATTAATATATTACATAAGACAAAATGCAATCAGTTATGATGTGGCTGACTATTTGGATTATGGCCAAAGATTAGCATCTTTAAATCTTATCTCACTTGAATCAAGGAGAAGGCTGATGTTTTGTTACCATTTTAGAACTCTCTGTTCCAAATCAAACATCGTAGGGATTTTCCCACCTTCTACATTCTATTCTCCAGGTGTAACACTTGAAAGCATTGTTTTGGGCATGGTCTACCGGTATTTAAATTCTGTGTTCCTCATCTCTTACATAATTTAAAATAGCAGTCAACAGTTTCTTCCTGATTCAAGCTAGGATACATTCTGAATAGAATGAAAGACCCGTTTGCAGCTGTCGATTGTCTAATTAATTGTTAGAAAAGATATAAATATTGACTATATCTAGTAATGTAAACAAGGTTTGAGTGAGGATGATTCGAGGTGCATCGCATGTGTACACGTCGTAAGTCTCACGAGTCAGTGCATGCAGCTGCACAAGATCAAAAGTGCAGTGACCAGTGTACAAAAGAAGTGGCAATATTTGATTTTTTTAATTTTTTTAATTTAATTTTTGTAAGTAAAAAAAGAAGGGGCCGGTAAAGAGAGTAAAATCTGACCCCAAGCCCTGTCTACAGAGGAGTTCGGCAGGGAGTAGGGCAGTGGTACAAGGAATGGGGGCTCAGGAGACTCAAATTCCCCTCCAAATATTTTCCATTTATTCTACTCACTATTATATTTTACGGTGTTGCATATGCATGTGCATGTAAGCTTGAAGGGCCACCAGTATATATAGCAAGCATTTTAAGACACCCCCACCCCGCCATGGTGCAGGGAGCAGCTTTATTTAATTTTATTTTCATTTTCTGTTCTCCCTTTCTCTTGTTGAGGTCGTTGACAGTCGTCGAGGTTACTCGTAAATGTTTTTTAGAATTTAAAACGCCGCATTATAATCAACTCCTACATAATGGCCCAGGATCGGGTTTTAATTTACAAAGATTATGTGACACTTTTTAGCAAATACCGATTGGATAACATTGGGATTTGGTTTTGCCATAAATTCGTGTTTGAGAAAATTTAGCTCCGTCCTGGAATGATCACAAACTTTACGTCCGCAATGAAAGTATTTAAATATAGAAATGTTGCAGACGAAACTAGCCATACTGTATGCTCCAAAGCATCACAAATCCTTGGTTTTATTAAAAGAACTACATTGTGGGCGCACTAAGGTATCGCTCCAACTTTACCAAGCTCTCTGTAGACCAATTGTTGAATATGCTTGATCTGTATGGAATCAACCAACCAAGTTGTAATATATATCGCATCAAATATATCCAACGTAAATTCATTAATATATTACATAAGACAAAATGCAATCAGTTATGATGTGGCTGACTATTTGGATTATGGCCAAAGATTAGCATCTTTAAATCTTATCTCACTTGAATCAAGGAGAAGGCTGATGTTTTGTTACCATTTTAGAACTCTCTGTTCCAAATCAAACATCGTAGGGATTTTCCCACCTTCTACATTCTATTCTCCAGGTGTAACACTTGAAAGCATTGTTTTGGGCATGGTCTACCGGTATTTAAATTCTGTGTTCCTCATCTCTTACATAATTTAAAATAGCAGTCAACAGTTTCTTCCTGATTCAAGCTAGGATACATTCTGAATAGAATGAAAGACCCGTTTGCAGCTGTCGATTGTCTAATTAATTGTTAGAAAAGATATAAATATTGACTATATCTAGTAATGTAAACAAGGTTTGAGTGAGGATGATTCGAGGTGCATCGCATGTGTACACGTCGTAAGTCTCACGAGTCAGTGCATGCAGCTGCACAAGATCAAAAGTGCAGTGACCAGTGTACAAAAGAAGTGGCAATATTTGAATTCCTTTGAAGGGCGTGGAGTTTTTCTTCTTTTTGAATTTTGTTCAATCATTAGTTCTCTTCTTATTGCACAAATTTAAGGTAAGCTACACTATCTTATCAAGAGGTGTATATTTCACGTCCGTATTTATTCTGTACGCCAAAGCCTATTTTCATTTTCCATACTCCCCATTTTCGGCCTTATGACCGAAGATGGCATGGTACCGAATTCAGCATGTGATCAGCTATCTCAATCTGAATCCACACATAGCATTGATCTTATGGAAAATCAACAATCTAGATCAACATTTGATATTATGTTCAGTCAAGCTCAAAACGCATCCAATGAATCACAAATAAGATCGAGAAAACGTTCCAATCCTAGTGTATCGTATAGCGACATATACTCTGATTCCGACAATGAATATAACCCCCCTACAAAACACCAACCAAAAAGACGGAACACTCAATATACTGATACTCAAAGTCAACCTACTATGGTTATAATAACCTCACCTGATGTCAAATTAGCTAGAATCAACCCAATAAAGAGGGACCGTACTCAAGTTCCCTCAGCCTTATGTTCCCTCAGCCCTATGTTCCCTCATCCCAAAATAGACCCTATGTTCCCTCAGCCCTATGTTCCCTCATCCCAAAATAGACCCTATGTTCCCTATTTTGGGATGAGGAACATAGGGTTGAGGGAACATAGGGTTGAGGGAACATAGGGCCTAATTTGGATTTTAAAAATATGTTAGGCATTGAGGGAACATAGGGCTGAGGGAACATAGGGCTGAGGGAACATAGGCATGACCCCAATAAAGATTGCCAAAGCACTCAACAGTATTGGCAAGGATCTCATTAAAAATGTATCCAAAAATAACCAAGGTGGCATAACTGTTCGTTGTTACAACGCAGCACAAGCAAAACAACTTATGACCATTACGCAATTAGACCAGTGGACCGTAAACACTACTTATGCTAAATCTGAAACCCAATGTAAAGGTGTCATAAATGGCATTCCTACCGACATATCTGATGATGAAATACTCTCAGCATGTAAAAAACAGGGAGTTATTGTGGTAACGCCTAATGAAGAAAAGAAACGGCACCTTAGAGAAAAGCCTATCTATATGTCTCACTTTTAATTCAACCAATCTACCAGCCAAATTACAAATAGGATATGAAATGTTTTTAATTAAACCATACATTCCCCCGGTGATCCGCTGCTTTAATTGTCAAAGATTAGGCCATGTAGCCAATAACTGTCGAAGCTCCACCCGTTGCGTACGGTGTGGTGGATCACACAACTATGACAAATGCCAACAGAAAGATAATGTTAAATGCTGTAGATGTGGCGAACGTCACTCATCTGCTTATGGGGGCTGCAATACAATTAAACGTGAGAGAAAAATACAAGGTATTAGAGTTTCTTATAACATATCATATGCAGATGCGGCGAAAGCCATTAGAACTGATATAATAATAGACCAGAATACACCTAACCAAATGACACCAACAAATCAAAGAGTTGAAACAGAAGATAAATACAACCAAAGAAATAACAGGCCCACTGTGAGTATGAACAAAGAGGATACTTCTCTGACGCCAGTTATAAAGTATAGCAAATCCACTAAAGAAGCCTCTACTCAAACAGATAGTGTAGCAGAAACTCAAACGGAAACACAAGGTATAGGTCTACCTAGTGAACAATTTTGGATAGAACTTCTTACTGGCACTATGCAAATCTGGGAAACAGTTAAAAATAGAGAAGAAAGAACTGTAGCTGTTAAATCACTAGTTGATCTTGTTGTGTATTCTACAGAAAAAACTAAGCCTAAAGAAAAAACGGGAAAACATACATGTAGAACGCCATCACAATCACCTGTTAACACACGGAAAAATGCATCTGGAAGAAAATCTAATCAAACAAAACCCAAAGAAGATCCTACACCAGAACCAATGAGTGTGGATCCTTCAACAACAAACAGCCAAAAACCGAAGAGGAAAACGACTAAACCATCGTCATGATTTTATTTCTTATGACTTTTATTTTACTTCAATGGAATGCACAGTCTCTTTCAGCTCACAATAAAGAGTTTAAAAATGCTATTAACACCTGGACACAAAAAACAGATCTTATATGCATTCAAGAAACCTGGCTTAAGGAAGATAAAACATTTAATTTGCCTGGTTACGACATATATCGACATGATAGGAATAACACAAAAAATCTGAAAAAAGGAGGAGGTTGTGCATTTTTAATTAAACATGGCATTGGTTTTAAACATACTTGTACTTCTGACTTAAAAAACCCCATTGAATATCAAATAGGCGAACTTTTTGACGCTAATAAAAATAAAATCAACGTTGTTAATATATACAACCCATGCACTATTTTGAATGATGATTCATTAAAGGAAATTCTTGAAAAAATTGAAAGTCCTTGCATTATATGTGGTGATTTCAATAGCCATAATCCACTCTGGGGAAGCTCTAAACTTGATCACAATGGCAAAATTATTGAAAATATTATTGCTGATAACAATTTGGTCTGCATTAATTCTGGTGAGGGCACAAGGATTAATTCAGCCCACAGCACTCTTTCTTGCATTGATGTCACTTTTACATCTCCTGGTATTGCTGCCAATTGCAATTGGAAAGCTTTAAATGATACTTGGGGTAGTGATCACTGCCCAATTAAAATCGAAATGAATCTTTCTGTTTATAGGAATCCATCCAAATATACCGCCAAATGGTCTCTCAAAAAAGCCTACTGGAACAAATTCCAAGAGGCATGTAATGAACATATCACTGAACCTCAAAATCTTAAAAATATCGATGACACATATAACAATTTTCTGAACCAACTTGATTTAGCTATGACCTGTTCCCTATCGAAAACCAACCCCAACCATAAAAAAACTCCTAAATCCTGGTGGAACGAAGAATGCAAAGTAGCTATTACGAACAAAAAGAATGCTCTTAAAAGATTAAGGAAAACTCGCCTTCCTTCTGATCTTATTGCTTATAAAAGAGCAAGTGCCATTGCTAAAAAAGCTATTAATAAAGCGAAAAGAAAAGATTGGGAGAGCTTCTGTAATGAACTTAACCCAAAAACCAACACCAAAACTATTTGGAATAAGATTAAACGGATTGGAAAATCCAGCAACAGAAATAGTATTCCTGTTTTACAACACAATGGTACAGATTCAATTACTGACAAAGATAAACTAACTTTCATGCTGAAAGAGTACGTCGTCTTCAAAACAATGATCCTAAAAAGTGGCACCAACAGATTAAAATCATGACTAGAAATAATTCTACTGAACTCAGCATACATGTCCCAGGGGTATGTGCAAATAATCACAGTGATATTGCCAATACTATCAACGAACAATTTGTCAAAGTGTCGTCTGGTCTTACACCATTGGATATTTCAATGCTGCCTGCATTTTTGCCTGCACCAAAGCCACCCCCTCATCTGTACCCATGGGACGTGTATGCTGTGTTAAAAAAGGTTAATTCATCTAAAGCTACTGGTCCTGATGGGATACCTCCCAGACTTATCAAAGAATTTGCCTATGAGCTAAGTGTTCCGTTCACAGAGATCCTCAATAGCTCTTATACTGAGGGAATCGTTCCAGTGCAGTGGAAAAAGGCGATAGTTATTCCGATTCCCAAACAGTATCCGGCAAATATTGATAGGTTGAGGCCTGTGTCCCTGACGGATGGGTTTGCTAAAATTTGCGAAGAGTTTGTTGCTAACTGGGTGCTTCAGGATGTTCAAAACAAAATTGATATTAATCAGTATGGTAATGTGAAAGGAGTCTCTACTTCACACTATTTGGTTAGTCTGATGCACTTTCTGCATAGGGGGGCTGATTCATCTAACAATACAGGCACTGTTGTGTTGACAGATTTTTCGAAGGCTTTTGACCTCATTGATCACACTCTCCTTATTAAAAAAATTTTGGAGTTAGATGTCAGGGAATCAATTATCCCTTGGATTTGCAATTTCATTTCCAACAGACAACAGTGTGTCAGATACAACCAAACTTTGTCTGACTTTAAAGGTTTAAATGGTGGCCTTCCTCAAGGTACTAAATTCGGTCCCTTGGGTTTTCAATGTTTTATTAACGACGCTGCATCAGACGCCTTTGTTAGTGTTTGGAAGTACGTAGACGATTTAACTTTGGCTGAGAATCGTTCGTGTCCTGAAACAGGCAATCTTCAGGCAGATTTGGACAGATTCGTTGATTGGACAAAAAACAATAATTTAATTTTGAATCCTTCAAAGTGTCAAGCCCTTCAAGTCTGTTTCAAGAGAGACCCCCCTCAACCAGCTTTAACTATTGACAATAATCCACTTACGTTTGTGACCTCCGCTAAAATTTTAGGCATTAAGATTCAAAATGACTTGAAATGGGATGAGCAGGTTAATGATATGCAAAAAAAAACTAACTCTCGTTTATATATGCTTCGCACACTTAAGAAATTTTGTTTCAACAAAGATGAACTGTCAGTGGTTTATAAAGGATATGTTAGACCCTTGTTAGAGTACGGGGATGTTGTGTGGAATTCCTCGCTCACCAAAGCTCAGGTTCAAACTTTAGAGAAAGTGCAAAAGAGAGCTTGCAAAATCATGCTTGGGAAAAACTACACTTCTTATAATGATGCAATCAATGAGTGTGGAATCGAAACTCTTTCTGATCGTAGGCAAGCCCACTGCTACAAATTTGCTCAGTCATTGGCTTATTGCAGGCAAACAGAAAACCTCATGCCCCCAACTAGGAAAAAAACACATGGCAGGAATTTGCGCAACTCACAAGCTATCTCATTGTTACCCTGTAGGACTGATCGATTCAAAAAAAGCCCGATTCCACACTACATTAAGTTGTTAAACTCATAATTGTGGCTGCCGGGTCTGTAGTGTGTTTTGTCCAAATTTTTACCCTTTGTGGCTGTGCCATCCTGTGCAATTTTATTCTTTTTGTTTTGGCTGGACCATCACTTTCGTTTTTCTTTCATTTCACTGTTAAGTATTTTTAATGTTTTTTTTGTAACATTCTTGTAATTTGGCCCTCGGGCCACGAGAGGAATGCAAATAAACCAATAATAATAATAATAATAATAATAATAAGGCCGAAACATTGTCGGATAGTTTTTCTAAAGTAAGCAGTACGGAGAATTATTGCCATGGTTTTATTGATATTAAAACCCAAGCTGAAAATAATTTCTCTTTCAAAAATAATAATGATAGTGTCATAAATGATCCATTCAATATAGAAGAATTAAATTATGCCATTGACTCCTCTAAATGTACTACCCCAGGAAAGGATGGCATAAACAATGAAGTTATTAAACACCTGCCTATTAAAATTCGTGAATATCTTCTTATTATATTCAATATTATATGGTATACATCTCAATGCCCCCCAAAATGGAAAGAAGCCATTCTTATCCCTATCCTAAAACCAGGCAAAGATCCCACCAACCCTGGATCCTATAGACCCATAGCTCTCACCTCTACATTTTGCAAAATAATGGAACGGATGGTCAATTCTCGTTTAAGGTGGTACCTGGAAACAAATCACCTCCTTTCACAATATCAGAGTGGTTTTCGTAAAGGAAGATGTACTAAAGATCACATCCTTAATTTGGAATCGTCTATTAATAAAGCCCAAACTAACAAAGAAAGCACTCTTGCCATTTTTTGGATATAGAAAAGGCCTACGATATGCTCTGGCGGAAAGGTGTTATCATTAAATTGCAAGCTATGGGCATTTACGGTCGTATTATTCAATGGATTGATAATTTTCTTACTAATAGAAAAATTCAGGTTAAAATCAATAACACCCTTTCTGTAGAAAGGATCATAGAAAATGGCGTTCCTCAGGGAAGTGTTATCAGCCCTCTATTATTTAACATTGCTGTCAATGACCTTCCCAAATGTCTGGATAATGTTAAAGTCTCACAATATGCAGATGATATAGCAGTTTGGAAATCCAACCGGAACACATCCTTCCTAGAAAAGAAAATTCAAATAAATCTCAACAAAATTATAACATGGTGTGAAAAATGGGGCTTTAAATTATCCATTCCTAAAACTGTTGCTGTTCTTTTCACAAATAAGAAACATATAAACATTTCTATTCATCTTAATAACCATCCTATTCAGGTTCTCCCTCATGCCAAATTCCTGGGTGTTATTTTTGATAGTAAACTTACATGGAAACCTCATATTGATAGTATTTTAAATAAATGTAAAAAGAGGCTCAACATCCTTAGATGTGTAAGTGGGAACGCATGGGGTGCTAATTGTAAAACACTTTATCAATTTTACTCTGCCCTTATTAAACCAATTTTAGAATATGGGTGTGAAGCTTTTGACTCTGCCTCCGATACAATGAAACAGAAACTCGATAGCATTCAATACCAGGCTCTAAAAATATGTACTGGTGCTATCCAAGGTTCACCGCTCTATAGACTCCAAATTGAATGCGGTGACCCTCCACTTGCCTTACGTCGTCAGTTTTTGTGCGACATATATTATAACAAAATTTATACCCATACAAATCATCCTAATCAACATATTATTCAAGATAATTGGCAAAAACATTATTTTGCAGAAAAATGGCTTCATGTATCCCATAAAACTCCATTTGAAGCCAGGGTTACAAATTCCCCTTTAAAATCCTTCCCTCTTATTAACCCCTTTCCATTCTGGCAGTACAATAAACCTAATATTTCTACTGAATTGTTTTAACTTTTGACGAGTTGGTCATAATTAAAGTGACGCTAGAATATGTACCATTATCGCCGGTATATGCCGTGTATAGTTACACAATGCAGAGTATTTGTGACCAACTCATCAAAAGTTAAAACAATTTGTGCCCCCTATAATGTTAATTTTTGTTAATTTTTGTTAACGAATTATGGAGATGACATTTCACCTTAGGGCATATCGTGGTTTTGGCGTTATAAGATTACGCTTTTAACGACAGAGGCTGGGCGCAATCATCATTTCATTTCGCCTGCGCCCGGCCGTGTGGAAACGTACCGTATTGAGTGCAGTATTCACACGCACTGGACCAACCTATCCAGTTTTTAAACTGACCCGATCCGGTTAAATCCGTGAGAAAACCTGCAGCTGAATCCGCGATTGAATCCGCGGCTAGCTTGATCTTGGTGGCAAATGAAATGGTGAATAGCCGAATGAAATGATGACTAGCCGAATGAAATGATGAAAAGCCGAACGAAATGAAGACTAGCCGAATGAAATGATGATTGGGCAAATGAAATGGTGAATAGCCGAATGAAATGAAGACTAGCCGAATGAAATGATGATTGGGCGAATGAAATGGTGAATGGCCGAATGAAATGACGACTAGCCGAATGAAATGACGAAAAGGCGAACGAAATGATGATTGGGCAAATGAAATGATGAGTAGCCGAATGAAATGGTGATATAGCAGAATGAAATGGTGAATCGGCCGAATGAAATGGTGAATCAGCCGAATGAAGCGATATGGGCACCGAAGGCAGCTGTAGCGTTCCATAGTCATCAGTGCCGGAGGATTTATCTCGATTGTAGGGTCACAAAAATATCATTCCGCCACAAATGGTGTCAGAAGTGGGATTATATTTATCTCTAGACGTGCGTCTTCCGTCTGGAGGTTGGTAGTGGCGCATCGTAAGTACGTGATTTTAAGTACAGGATAACAGTAATTATGTAATTAGGAGGATAACACCAAGGACCTTCAAGAGGACGTAGATGTTCTCAGGATGTACCTACATGCAAAATACGCCAAACGCGACGCACTATCGCTGCCCTTTCTCCCACAGTGGTCTAACAACATGTGTCCTCAACAGCTCGCGCACGGTGCGAATAGGCCTACGTCCAAAATGTGCGAGCGCGTTGGGCATGCGCGTTTTGCTAGCAAAGCTGATCTGGGGCCTTATCAATGGAACCAAACTTAGGAAGATACTGGAGGCACAGCCATGGGGACTCACGGCGGGCGCATAGCATGGACGAGCCTTTGGACGCCAGCATCACAGCCACCTATTCGCACTGTGCATGAGCTGTTGAGGGCACATGTTGTTAGACCCACTGTGTGGGCGAAAGAGCAGAGACTTGTGCATTTCGCTCGTTGTGCGTATTTTGCAGTTGATGTGCGCGTGTGTACGTGTACGCGCGGAATATCTCCAGCGATCATTGGCTGGCAGAAGTACACGCGCGCTTAGTACCATAACATACGCACATAAAGTGTACGCACAACGCTCACACACGACGCAAAAGTGGCTATCATCTAAACTGGTCCCCTGTCTATATCCTATCAAGGATATAATTCACGCGCCTCTAGCTCAAAAAGTGTGACGTCAGATCTTCAGGCTAGCTATCATCTAGACTGGTCCCCTGTCTATATCCTATCAAGGATATAGACAGGCTCCAGGCGTACTACTCAAAGGATTTCATTGGTTACGTTAACGCGTTGTGCTGAAGATCTGACGTCACGCTTCGAGGTTTGCGCGCTAGCTACCAACCAAGGTCAAAGTTCAACATCGAGAAAAATATGGCGGCTGCACGGCCAGGATCTGGCGTAATTCACGCGCCTCTAGCTCAAAGTGTGACGTCAGATCTTCAGATCTTCGTTCATACCCCTATGTGAACAAGTCGTTTATAGCACAGAACGGCAGAATTCCAATCGATCCAGCAATTTGGGCTCCAATTGGACATCGTTTCATAGCAAAAAATGCCGACTCACGGGTCTGAGGCGACGCGCACGGACACCAGAAACCGGAGACTTTTTGGGGGGCCTTAAGTGAAGTTTTTTACAATAGGAAAAACTTTGGGTGAAAAATGTTGTTTTCGACCAGTGACATAAAATCATGATAACACCCCTAGTGATATTGTGCAGGGAAATATATGATAATTTTTATTAACTGTTACAACTTACACGTGTGTTCAAAGCAGTTAACATTAGGCCTGGGCGAATACTTCGATTATTCGCGAATAGTTGTTGCTAATCGTATTCGTATTCGCAGATTTTGAACTATTCGATTAATCGGGCTGGCGCGAATACCTGCAACTATTCGCGGACTATTCGCGGATAATGACCATTCACGATTAATTGTGAGTAATAATGTATTGCCTTTGCACTGCATAACTTGCGGTCGTGAACTGTTTGCTAACTATTTGTGACTACTATTCGCGACTACTATTCGCGAGTAACACTGCCAATTACACCGTTTTGTCTAGGCACTGCTGGTAGTGGTATGCGTTGTAGCATCTATGGTTGTAGTATTCGCGAATAGTACTCACGGGTAATGCCTTTGAGGAAACCGACATTGCTGGCTGGCTGAGGCTGCATCGACTGTTACCTGCATGCTGAAGGCTGATAATTATGGAACGCTACAGCTGCCTTCGGTGCCCATATCGCTTCATTCGGCTGATTCACCATTTCATTCGGCCGATTCACCATTTCATTCTGCTATATCACCATTTCATTCGGCTACTCATCATTTCATTTGCCCAATCATCATTTCGTTCGCCTTTTCGTCATTTCATTCGGCTAGTCGTCATTTCATTCGGCCATTCACCATTTCATTCGCCCAATCATCATTTCATTCGGCTAGTCTTCATTTCATTCGGCTATTCACCATTTCATTTGCCCAATCATCATTTCATTCGGCTAGTCTTCATTTCGTTCGGCTTTTCATCATTTCATTCGGCTAGTCATCATTTCATTCGGCTATTCACCATTTCATTTGCCACCAAGATCAAGCTAGCCGCGGATTCAACCGCGGATTCAGCTGCAGGTTTTCTCACGGATTTAACCGGATCGGGTCAGTTTAAAAACTGGATAGGTTGGTCCAGTGCGTGTGAATACTGCACTCAATACGGTACGTTTCCACACGGCCGGGCGCAGGCGAAATGAAATGATGATTGCGCCCAGCCTCTGTCGTTAAAAGCGTAATCTTATAACGCCAAAACCACGATATGCCCTAAGGTGAAATGTCATCTCCATAATTCGTTAACAAAAATTAACAAAAATTAACATTATAGGGGGCACAAATTGTTTTAACTTTTGATGAGTTGGTCACAAATACTCTGCATTGTGTAACTATACACGGCATATACCGGCGATAATGGTACATATTCTAGCGTCACTTTAATTATGACCAACTCGTCAAAAGTTAAAACAATTTGTGCCCCCTTTAATGTTAATTTTTGTTAATTTTTGTTAATGAATTATAAAGATGACATTTCAACTTAGGGCATATCGTGGTTTTGGCGTTATAAGATTACGCTTTTAACGACAGAGGCTGGGCGCAATCATCATTTCATTTCGCCTGCGCCCGGCCGTGTGGAAACGTACCGTATTGAGTGCAGTATTCACACGCACTGGACCAACCTATCCAGTTTTTAAACTGACCCGATCCGGTTAAATCCGTGAGAAAACCTGCAGCTGAATCCGCGGTTGAATCCGCGGTTGAATCCGCGGCTAGCTTGATCTTGGTGGCAAATGAAATGGTGAATAGCCGAATGAAATGATGACTAGCCGAATGAAATGATGAAAAGCCGAACGAAATGAAGACTAGCCGAATGAAATGATGATTGGGCAAATGAAATGGTGAATAGCCGAATGAAATGAAGACTAGCCGAATGAAATGATGATTGGGCGAATGAAATGGTGAATGGCCGAATGAAATGACGAAAAGGCGAACGAAATGAAGACTAGCCGAATGAAATGGTGATATAGCAGAATGAAATGGTGAATCGGCCGAATGAAATGGTGAATCAGCCGAATGAAGCGATATGGGCACCGAAGGCAGCTGTAGCGTTCCATAGATAATATCAAAGTCTGTCTGTGCGACCATAGGTGCGACTCAGCGCGAGAACATGTAATATGTACATGTACATTATACATGTAGCCTATGTATTTGTATTGTAAATATTCTGCACAATAATGTAACGTCTTACCGTCTGATGAATGTTCGTTCTTTCATTTCCTGCCACTGACTTAGCACATTTAATTGATAAAATTGGATAATGATAATGTTTTAAATTTATTTTAATTTTAAATAATTTATTTTATTTTATATTTTTGACAACGCCGTTTTGACTTTTTAGTAGGCCTGTGCCAATCACTGTGCAGAAAATAGACTATCGTGTAAAATACATTCGTTTTAAAACTATACAATCTTTGCTCGCCTAAAACACTAAATGCTATTGTGCTGATTTAAATTTTAACTATTTCCTGCATGTCAACGATGTTTGATTTTGGTCCTTGCTCATTACACAACTTTGCTGAGCGTCGTCTGCTACGGGGAATGTTGGTAGTGTATATAGATTGCGAACTCATGACCTCTGGAGCTAGGTGACGTGTATGTTAACTAGGCCTGGGCGAATACTGAAATTTACTATTCGATTAATCGCGCGGCAACATTTCGCGAATATTCGACTATTTTAGTATGAAAACATGTGCTTTGATAGTAATTTCTGGCCTATTTGTAAGCTTCAGACAATAGACAAATACAGTGAGTTCTTGAATGCGTGTTGTTGTTTCCTCTTTATTTCTTGCAAAATTGTACTCGAAGTAATACAATTAGTAAGTGAAAATCCAATGGTCGTCACGTTATATAAGTTTGTTATTGCTTTAGCAGTGTGGGAAAATTCCAGCACATTTAGCACATGCTAATTCACGAGCATGGTTATGTTCATCCCATATCGACAGAGGAAAGTCCACCTAAACGTAATAAAATGAACGCGATCGAGTTGTATTTAAGTCGTCGTTAAGAATAATGCCAGTATGTTAACGGTTACCCCTATTATTTCAAATCAATCAGTGCTACTGACAAAACAAAAAATCACCATTGTAAGCACTGGCAGTGTTTATGCTCATGTAGGGGCCACTCTTTAGACGTTATTCGTTGTTCACAAAAATACAAAGCTTCCACGGTGTGCCCGTGCCCCTGAACTGTTTTTTATATGTACAATTGTACATGTATTTTTTTAGTTGCATGCTTTGAGCTGCAGACTGTGTGCATTGTGCACGAGGTTGTAATTCAGGATCCCAGTATCACGTGCACATTTCCGCGTGTCGTGATTGGATAAATTTGCATAGTTATTATTTTATTATTTTTCTCATTGGCTGTTCGATCATGAATATGCTCATTATGTTGCATATTCATGATTTTTGGAGTCGATGTTTGACTACGGTTTCACTACGGTTTCACTGGTGCCCGTCTTTGGAAAAGAAGCACCTTTCTATTGGGTCTGGGAAAGGGAATCAGCGAATCGCTGTTTGGCGCCTGCAGCTAGCTGCATGCTGCATTCATGTTACGTTAAACATGCTCGGTGGAGGAGTGTACACGAAAATTGGATTATAACTTATTATTCCAAGGACCACTCTTTTCACTACGAACAATAAAGGTACTCAAAGAATATAGTGTATCATCCAAAAATCTTTGCGTATCAGGCCGATACGCTAGTTATATGTGGGGAGAACCCTCTGTTGCATTTTCCCAGGCATTATACTGATTATACTGAAGTACTAATCCCCTAGTGAAGTAGCATTTGTTTTAAATTTTACCTTATAATTTATAATTCCTATCATTAAATAACCAGTAGATAGGTATTTCTTCTAAACATATTGGCTAAGGCATTCTTCTTCGTATACAATACAACATATTACATTTACTCTCAAGTGTTTTAAACATTGGCCAATCCACGAACTGAACGATAGCAAGACAGTTACATGTATATACATAACGCGGCATGCTCATACAGCGGCGGAGCGTTAAGTCCAACAGCACGGCGTGATTGAGGGCGTCTGCCGACGCGGTCGTTGAGTGCATTGACCTTATAACAGATAGCCCAAAACAGGCTCTGCGCAAAGCACTATGGGTATTTGTGCGTTCACAAAGCAGGATTGTATACCGCGTGACATTCAAGCATTCAAAACTTGCGTACGCGCGTATGTACACATACATACGTACGTTTTGTTAAGATTTCTTTCCTGAGTTGGCTGTCGCATCACTCTCTGATTTTGCATGATTTTGGATTGTCAGTAGAGCCGTAGACGAAGATGAGCATATACTGCCAGAATGACATGATAATATAGGTATACTTGAAGTAAGTTATTAATGCTTTTTTAAGGAATTTGACTCATGATTGCAAAAACAAAAAATCATAAAAACCTGCTCCGATCAACATAGGTGCAGCGTGTAGCCTATGTTTTGAACGTGATTATCGATCTTTTGCCGGTCATCCATTATCACTTCATGGAGATCCAAAGACAAATCCATCCAATTTGCTGCTTCAGTGATTCATACCAGAATCTGTCATTAGGTTATTGACAAATAAGCACAGTTTTTGATCTATAGATAGTTTACATCTATGTGACGATGATGATTATTATGAGAATGTTAGTGTTATGTTAAGCCAGCACCTAACAGTTTGTTGCAATATGCATAAAGTTGTTTATTGACCTTTAACCACAACAAGTGACAAATGATTGTATTCGTAGGAGGACAGTACAAAAACGTGAACTCTGCAAACTAATGTCTGTCACTTGTCAATCTGTGCACGTTTGCATTATGAACATTGTTAAATAACATACAAACTACACACAGTACATGTACTTCTGTCGTCAGTGCAACTTAGTGCCCTTCCAAACTGCTAAAAAAAAACTATAAAAAAAAAAAACGTAATAATAAACAATGGCTCATGCTAAACCCTTCACCCATGTGTCTCCCCCGCCCCAACTCATCAAGCTCAAAGAAAATGCAATCGAAGAATGGAAAATGTTTAAACAGATGTATTCCAACTACTGCATCATAACTGAACTGAGCAAACATGACAAGGCTTATTAGAAGGCAGTTTTCCTTCACTCTATGGGCCCTGCTGGGGTAAAGATCTTCAACAGCCTTACCTTCTCTGAATATGATGATAAGGATGACATTACCCTTATCACGCAGAAACTTGATCAATACTAGGCATGTTAGACCCAAAATTCAAATTCCTTGCTTCTGTACAAAACTCATATTGATTAAAGGGGCAAAAAATACCAAACTTTAAAAAAAAAAAGATTTAGAAAAATTGATGAAACGGTTCAAAAGTTACAGATTTTTGAATATTTAATTTCAGGGGTCCTTCCTGAAAAAATGCAATGGAACTTTATTGTATGAGCGTGGCACCATGAGTGAAATAAACTAAGTCCAAAGTGATTCTTGTGTACTTTGTGTCATTTTTTGTGTCATTTTTAATCTCCAAAACCATTCATAATACAACACTGAAATTTTATATGTACAATATACAGGCAAGTCTTCTTTGAAATCCTGCGTGTGTGTGTACGTATCGCCGTGGTATTTCAGGATTTATTACTGCTTCCTGTGACATGCCTATCAATACATCATTGGTGAAGTGAACGAAACGTATGAGCGCTATGTTTTCAATAAGAGAGACCAAGAAACAACGGAATCTATCGAGGCTTATCTCTCAGCTCTTCGCGTTCTCGCAAAAACTTGCAACTTTTGTGATTGTCTGCAAGAAATCCTACTTCGTGACCGAATTGTTCTAGGAATCCGTGACTCCCACACACGTAAACTCCTGCTACAAAAACGCAAACTCACTCTCAAGTTGGCTCTTGATATCTGCAGGTCAGCGGAAGCAACCACCAATCAGCTGAAATCCTTCGGTGAAACTGAAACTGAGGCTGTTCATAAAGTCAGCGACAGGAAAACTAATTACAGTACTTTAGAATGGTGTAGTCGCATGGCAGTGACAGAAAAGAAAAACTGCAACGATCTACGATACTGTATCGATCCTCGCCCACTGGTCATAAAATTCTAGTTGAAAGTGACCATAAACCGCTGGAGACGATTGTCAAGAAACCACTTCATCGTGCTCCCAGACGTCTCCAAGGCATGCTGATGAGAATGTTGAATTACGACATAGAGATTATTTGGAAGAAAGGCACAGAGATGCATCTTGCAGATATGCTGTCCAGAGCCTACCTACCTTACACTGATGGATCAGATGATTTTGCTCAAGTCAATTTGGTTGGCAGCTTGAGTATTGGACCAGACAGACTACGACAGATAAAAGAAGAAACAGACAAAGATGAATCACTGCAACTGCTGAAAGTGGTAATTCAACAAGGGTGGCCCGATACGAAAAACTCCCTTCCATCTCAGACGTTGCCATACTTCAACGTTCGTGATGAACTTTCCATTCATGATGGTCTTGTATTCCGAGGGGAGCGCATTGTAATACCAAGCTCACTCAGGGCAGAAATGATGAAAACAGTTCACAACTCTCATCTCGGTGTTGAGAGTTCCCTCAGAAGAGCTCATGAGTGTCTATACTGGCCAGGCATGTCTGCTGAGATAAAGCAGTTTGTATCGAAATTTGAAGCTTGTAGATCATATGAGACAAAGAATCAGAAAGAAACACTCATGCCTCATGATCTACCTAACCGCCCTTGGGAGAAAATTGGAATCGATCTCCTATATAGAATATGACGGTAAAGACTACCGTACTTAATTACCGTTGACTATCTGTCTAACTTCTGGGAAATAGACAGACTCCATGACCTGACCTCCAAAACTGTCATAAAAAAGTTGAAAACTCACTTTGCAAGATATGGCATCCCAAACTCGGTAATCAGCGACAATGGTGGTTAGTTCACGTCCGATGACTTCAAGAAATTCTCCAAGGCTTGGGATTTCGAACACTTCACTATCTCCCCCAGACATAGCCAATCTAATGGTAAAGTGGAGTCAGCCGTGAAGGCTGCCAAAAGACTACTGAGGAAGTGCAGGAAAGCCAAATCTGACCCCTCCATGGCACTTCTCGAACTGAGAAATACCCCGACTCAAGGAATCAGCAGCAGTCCGGCACAAAGACTACATAGCCGGAGAACCAGAACCCTTCTCCCCACATCTAACAGCCTGCTGGTCCCAAGAGGTACCAACATCTTGAATGGCGAGCGAGCCAAAATGAAACATCTCCAGAGGAAACAGACAGACAACTACAACAAACACGCTATGGACTTACCGACATTGGCAGAAGGAGATGTAGTACGACTGAAACCATTCCGACAAGGAGAAAAACAATGGCCCAAAGCCGTGGTACACAAAAGACTAGATGAGAGATCATATGAAATCGAAACACAACAAGGAACAACTCTGAGACGCAATCGTGTGAATCTGAAGAAGACACGTGAAGAACCGCCAGTAATACTCGGTCACACAAACATAAGACACTTACATGCACCCACTTCCACTGACCAATGTGCTCGAAAACAGAAATCTCCACCCCAAAAGCAACGCCCCACCCCACATCTACCTGATGAATCTGGAGCACCCAAACAACCCATACACATGCCCAACATGGAAGAACTCACAGGACGTCACCAAACAATGGTCCCAAAACCCGGGAATGAAACTATCGAACTGAAAGACTTGCCAAAAACCAGATCCGGTAGACTGATCAAAGAACCTTGCGGACTGAAAGACTATGTGAAGTACTGAGAACTGAGTTCAAGCAAAACCTAGGTTTACTGCTCACAAATTGACTACAGTTGCTTGATTAAAAAACAAACAAACAAACAAACACCCCAACAACCCAACAAACAAACACCCCAACAAACAAACAAAGAAAAGAAGGGAAATAATTGTTTTCCTTTTCGTTATCAGCATCAGAAAATACTGCTTCATTCATAAAAGGCGTTTTAACAAGATGTGTGCCTTCTAAAGACAAATGTGGGAGGATATTTTGGTTTCTCACTTGAATCCTTCATTTTGCTAAAAGAGAAAAGGAATTGTTTCTCATTGTTTTGTTTTTCTTTGGAGAAAACATGATGTTATGCTTTTCTAAAGTACTGTAATTAGTTTTCCAGTATTCCAGTTGGCGTTCAATTGTTGAAGTTTTCCAAAATGCTTCTTCCTCAAAAAGAGGAGGATGTTGCAATATGCATAAAGTTGTTTATTGACGTTTAACCTTTCGAGTGTTGCATTAAACGTTCCCGGATGTTAGCTGAAACAGTGACTTGTGTCTACACTTTTATGCACCTTAAATTCTTCGTATATTACATATGCATGAGGCATAGCTTATTGAAACACAGTTAGCCTGTTAGGCCTACATCATACATAATGTACATGTACATGTTTTTATTCATGTGAAAAGAAATGGCGACACGTTGTGTCCTTATCATTACTGTCAAAACAAAACAAAACAAAACAAAACAATAAACAAAATCAGTCTATGTGTCTCTGTGTTTCTTTTGTCAAAGTTTATGATTATGCCAAAACAAATGTAATAAAAACAAGTGACAGTTAAAGTGAACTACTTTTATTAATTTTCAGATATGGTTGTAAAGCTTTGTTCTAGTCCACATGAGGAATTAAGTCAATGGAGCATTGTAGATGATCCAGTGCAAGCTTAAGTCAAACTTTGCATGGTGAAGAGGATAAGTAAAGACTATATTTGCGGTGACACCATGTGAAATTCTCAATTGAGTAGTAATTAGTTCTGAAAAGAACTGGAGGTTACAACTGGATGTTTCGATCACTATGCTCTGATTGTGTTCAGGACTCTGGGAAACACTGCTACTTAAGTAGACTGCTGGAGGATCGCGCAAAGACTGGATGCTGGACAGGCGCGGATGCAGGGGGGGCCGCGGGGGCACGTGCCCCCGGGTAAATTGAGTTAAAAAAAAAAAATTAAGGGAAAAAAAGAAAGAAAAAAAAAAGAGGGGGAGGTCAGAGAAAAGGAGGAGTAGCCTAAAAAAAAATACCGGCGACAATATTATACATCTGCTGTGTCTACTTTTGGCATAAAATAAATACTGAAAAATGCAACAAGAAAAAAAGGTTATCAATCATGCCATGGAACTGAAAACTTTCTTTTGAGAGAAAACCGAAGTATTTCCCGGAGCTCGGGGATTTCAACTCTCTCTATCTCAACATCTAATCCTCTTGGGGGAGTTTATTACCGGTTAAATGGCCACAGCCAGCAGGAAACAATTGATCACTTGACTGAATGATTTGCTAGTTTTGCCAAAATCCTTTTTGAGTGGCCTAAACGCACACATTCTTTTCAATTAATAAAATATCCAGTGCCATCATGTCCAGTAATGAAACCATGTATTATTTTTTTGATTGTTGAAATTGGTGCCACAAACAAATAGACCTTGGCTTTTAAAAGAGAAAATCGTCTCATCATGATAAAGTTGTATTTGTACCCAAAAACCACGAACGTTCTTTGACCAAAGTACATCACGTAGTATAGGCCTACTTCGTTTGAGCAGCTTAATTATCTGGGCTCCTTGCCAAAATTCCTTTGCAGTGAATATAGCCTTGAATGCAAGGCTGTGATGCATCTCAACAAAATTATGGTCGTATCATCTCTCCGTTAGTTACTAGTTAGTAAGTTTTGTTTATAGGCCTGCTTCAAACGTCGAACTTTTGCCGTATCTAATTCAAATAATGACCCAACAATTTACATTATTTGAATTAGACACGGCAGAAAGTCGACGTTTAAAGCAACTGACTTCTGCCGTAAGTTCGACAGGCAGGTCTTGCCGCTCTGAACGCCAGCTCGTCTCTGGACTCTTTCAAGCGAAGAGATGTTTTTGGAGATATTGGGTTTCCAAGCAGTGCTCCCATATCAAAGATGTGGTCTAACCAGTGTGAAGTATAATTTCTCTTCGATGGACTTTCAAGCCAGTCTCGGTTAGCCCTTAATAGCAATCTTCTGAGGAACTGATTTATTTATTTTAGTCAACCTATTCTTGAAGACAATTTTCCTCCACGAATTTAGTTAATGGAGATGACTTCATAAAGTTTAACACAGCCTCATTATGGCAATTAATTGATTGCAGTTTCTTTTATATTATATTTGATTTTCCACAGAAGCTTCGGTGAAAAAATATCCAAGGATGTGTCTCATAAAAGGTTGATAAAAAAGGATTAAAAATTAAGGGTGCAGAGTAAAAAATAAAGCCACCATCCAAGGTGAACAGCGCCTTCAGTTTGGTGTACTGTCATTATTGAGAAAAGTGGATTTTTTGTATCAATTTCCAATGATGATTATTGTGACTTTTTTCAAATACTTCCCAAAATTAGTTAGTCTACATTTCGTTTGCAATCGGTAGTCTGTGATCGGGTGCAAAGCAAGCTAGTCTGGTTTCTTGACCCAATTCCTCCACGTCTATAAATTGTTCCGTTCCGACTGGAAGAAGGGTCGGGGTACCGTGTGGAAATTACAATCGCCGATGTCAATTTACTGTCGGATTCTACGCCAGTACGCATAGGCCTGCGAAGTACGATGAGTCTTGCAGCTGATCTGCCGATGGTTTTAACACAGGGCAAGGAACAGTATGAAATCAAGCCCTTCTTGAAAATTTCAACTGGACTGAATTAAAACCAAGAAAAATTCCGGATAAATTAAAACTGAAGTCAAAAACTGCAAATTAAATGCCAAAAATCGGGGAGGGAGAAACTTATATTGTTGTAGTCATGACATTGCTAAAATAATGGCTAAAATAATGATATATAAGAGTGTCGTGGCCGAGCGGTCTAGCTTACCGGACTCAAGTTCTGGTGTTAGCAGCAGAATGTGAGTTCGAATCCCGGCCGTGACACTTGTGTACTTGAGCAAGACACTTAACCATAATTGCTTTTCTCCACCCAGGGGTTAAATGGGTACCTGTGAGGGCAGAGTTGGTTGATTAGCCCTATATGCGCTGTAATGGCAGCAATTGAGCTGTATACTCCCCAGGGAGCTGAGATGGTTTCAGGAATGATTTATGAGCCTTATGAGCCTTATGAGCAGGGGTAATGATATAATGCGCCTTGAGCACCACTTAGTTGGTGGATACGTGCGCTATATAAGTCCACACATTATTATTATTATTATTATATATATATATATATATATATATATATATATATATATTCTCCATATAATCTTGAAAACTTTTGCAAAAATAGTCAGGTGAAACTGGCCAGGAATCGCCTCAGATTGCACCACAGAGCATCCAGAATCCAAACTTTTCCGGGACCCTTAAGCGGGCCCCGGACCCCACGCCGTAAGGGCTTCGCGCTTCACGCTCGCATTTGTCCGTGTTGGGTGTGCCCCCCGTCTAAAAAATTCCTGGATCCGCGCCTGTGGAGGATTAGTGCGTTGAAGCGTGCAGGCAGGAAACTGGTGGGACTGGGATCCTTGGAGTGGGGTGAGAGCAAGCTTATTGACCAACTAGGATTGCCGTTGTTGGTGACTCTCCATATTTTTGCTTAAGCTGTGTACTTTGTTCCAGCATGAACATTTGGGAAGATGAACAATCTTCGCATATTAAATGTCAACATGGGCTGTCATTAGTCAGCAAACATGGCAACAAGTCGTAAAATGAATCACACATAAAGATAATGACAGATGATTTAGCAGACACAGTGCAAGGTTTTCATTATTTGATATGCCAAGATCAGTTTCCCAAGCACTTAGAATGTAAACAGAATGGAATGAAATGATACAGGACGGGAGCGTTTAACTTTAGGAATCAAAACAAAAAGTTGCAAATAAAATATACTTGGTGTAAAGTTAAGAGTGCAAAGTTCTTGTTGCTGATCAAAAACCTAAAAGCGTTTTCACTGTTTTGATATTAACGATCAACACAACATATCAATCTGAAACCTTTACATATATATCTTTTTTTACCAAAAAATATATGAAGAATAATAGAGAAGACTAAAGTTCCCTATTGTAACTAAATAACATATATATATATGGATAATATAGATTACACCCTATAACAGAAATTATTAGGCTATTAGCCTTGACCCAACAGTAGAATCAATATTAATACATTCTTTTATTTTGCTTTTATTTTAATTTAAAAATTTATTAATTTATCTGTTATTTATATTTTGCATTTTTAAATTAAATAATCATTTTAATGTATTTATTTATTTATTTATTTATTTATTTATTTATTTATTTATTCTCAATCCCGGTGTAGTTCCCCCTGACCATATCAATTTCACCTACACCGGGGTTAACTACCGTGTTTTTCTATCTACCGGGTCACCCCGTTGCTTTAATTGTGGAGAGTTCGGCCACCTAAGCCGAACCTGCAAAAAGCCCAAAGATGACAATTCCCAGCCTGAAAACCCACTAAATCCACCACCACTCTTGCTCCACAGCAAAAAATCCGACCCCAAACACCCACCCAAGAATCCTTCCTCGAAATCTCCCGTGCTCTCGGCGGCTGCTCCAGCGTCTGCTGGGGCTGCGTCTCCGGCTGCTTCGGGGTCGGGGACTCGGGCGGGGTCTTGGGCCCGGGCCTCGTTTGAGGCCGGGGCTGGGGCCTCGTCTGGGGCGCGGGCTTCGTCTGGGGTCGGGACCTCGTCCAGGGCTGCCTCCTCGTCGGTGGCGGCTGCCCCCTCTTCCGGGGCGGCTACCACTTCGGTGGGGGCGGCTGCCCCGCCCGTGGGCCCGTCTCCTGGGCGTGGTCCGGCGTCGGACGCCGCCGAGGGCATGGTCCCACCAGACTCTTCTCCGAAGTTGTGTCTAAACGCAAACTGTCCCCCAACCCGACTAGTGACCGACCCAAACTCGTCCCACTGAACTCTCCCACCCCCCATCGGAAACTGCAAAAGAATACGAAACCCCTTTCCACTCCTAAATCCCAAACTCCCACGCTATCCCAAGTCCTTGATTCACAGAGCCCAGCCTTTTCTACCCCCAGTCAATCCCCTTTTCCCCCACCGGTGTCTCCAATCCCTGCCCCTGCACTTTTCCGCAGTCCTCCCCCTGAACCCACCCCCTCCCCTGAACCCACCCCCTCCCCCAACCCCACCCCACCCACATCCTCTCCACCCCCTCACCTGCCCCTTCCAACCCCTCCACAGTTGATACAACGGATAACTCGGTTTTTGTGGAGGACTCTCAGGAAGACTTTCCTGAAGTCCTGCCAACCCACACCCAACCTCTTAATCACAAACAACTTGTTGACTTCCTCAACTCTGTCAAAAGCCAGAGGCGACCTCAGGAAATTGCCCGTAAATTTACTCAGAACGTACCTGGACTTGTCCGGCAACTGAAACCTCTCAGAAACTGCCCCCTTTTCCAAAATTGCACGCAGCAGAGGATCAAGAAACTGATAAAAAAAACTAGAATCCTTACTTTATTTGTTTCTTCTCATGGATGTTAGGTCTTACACCCTTTTCCCCCTCATAATGGCGTTATCGCTAATTACCCTCAACACCGGAGGTTGCACCCAAACTACTCGCAATGCTTCCTTTAAATCGTATTTCGACCAACTTTCTTCGTCTTATGACGTCATTCTCCTTCAAGAAACCTACTCTCTCTCCTCACACTGTCCGTGCTGGAAAAACTGGTCAAATTATACCCCTTTTTGTATCCCCGGGTCATCCCCTGGCTCGGGGGTGACGACTCTCGTAAAATCCAATATTGATGTCGTAACCTCCGGTGTTGTATTCAAGGAATACATTCATCATATCAAAATCAAAATAAATGACGTGTCTTATAACATTTACAATGTACTCATCCCCCAGTCAAATGTTTTGCTTTAAAAGCTATCGATGCTCTTAACACACATTGTTCCCAATACAATAGCGATGACGTCATTATTATCCGAGGTGATTTCAACTGCACTGACGATCCTAATATGGACCGTCTGCATAAGCTGACCGAGCGTCGTCCCCAAATCTCTATGGCTCTCAGAAATTTCTTAAATAATCATTCGTTGTACGATGTCTGGCGTAGGCTGAATCCGAGCGAGAAAAGTTTCACCTGGCTCAGGATGTACGCTAACGATCCCGCGCGCGTCTCCAAAGCCAGGCTAGACCGCTTCTACGCTCCTCTCAATCTCGTTTCCTTCATCCGGTCTTGTCAAATTATTCCCTGCTCCCTCTCAGATCATTCCTCCGTCAGTCTTGTTTTTCATTTTCCCACTTCTCACAACAAAGGAAGTGCCTATTGGCACTTCAATAATTCTCTTCTTAGGCCAAATAAAAAAATAAACATGTTTAGCGTCCTGCCTTTTTGAAAAAAGGAAGGAGGCGGGCCTTTTTTTTTTTTTTTTTTTTTTTTTAAATGGCCGCCCGACACATTTTTAAAGACAACCGGCCGGGCTATTTTTCAAGATGGCTGCCAGCTTTTTTCAAAATGGCCGCCACTTAGACTCGGTGTGCTAAAGTTTAAAAAATACGATCTTATTTATTTTAAAATTTATTTTTTTCGTCTGAGATCGTTAAAATGTATCCTTTTTTTTCGTTTAAAAAAAAAAAAAAAAAAAAAAAAAAAAGGAGGCGGCCTCTAAAAAGGAAGCGGGCGGGGACGCTAAACATGTTTATTTTTTTATTTGGCCTTACTGATATGAACTACCGCGATATACTTACCTCTTTCTGGACTAACTGGCGACTCGAGAAAACCAATTTCCCCAACATTGGAAAATGGTGGGATTTTGGTAAAACCCAAATAAAACAGTTGACTATAAGCTACTCTTCTCGAGTCGCCAAAGAAAAACGGAAAATTTTCCAAAACATACATTCTAATATCGAGCGGTTCAGTCTACGCCAGACATCTCCCCAGAAACTAAAAACTTACTTGATAAACAACGTAGAGAATTGAATATCCATCTTAAAAATGAGGCTCGAGGCGCTCTCGTCAGATCTCGTTTCCAAAACATTCAGGAAGTGGACACTAGCTCCTCCTACTTTTTCAATCTCGAAAAAAATAACTCGAAATCTAAAACCATGTCTAGTATCCGGCTCTCCTCGGGATGCATCACCGATAATCCCGAGGAAATCAAAACACACTGTCGAATTTTCTACGAAGATCTTTATGCTAGTATCCCAACTGACGAGAGCGCCCTCGAGTCTCTTGTCAGTGATTTATCTAAACTTGATAGTCCGGATGCAGAGGACCTCGATGCTCTTTTGTGTCAGGACGAATTGGATGCTGTTGTCAAGCAACTTGGCAAAAACAAAACCCCCGGCCTCGATGGACTAACCTCTGAATTCTTTCTCTCCTTCTGGTCCCTGTTTAAGTCCGATCTCTTAGAAGTTCTCAATTCCTCCATTCAATGGAATAACCAGGGGCTGCAATTTCTTGGAGTTCACCTTGGAAACAATAACACGTACACTCAACAAAACTGGTCTGCCTGTAAAAATAAACTCTCAAAAACTCTCGCCAATTGGAAACCTCTCTCTTCTACTCTGTCTCTTAAAGGAAAAATTCTCATCGTGAACCAACTCGCCGCATCCAAAATCTTTCACTGCATATCTGTCCTTACATGTCCTCCCAATGTATTAAGCGAACTCCAAGAAATGTTAGTTGATTTTGTCTGGTCCAACAGACGACACTTACTACCCAGACATACTTTATTCCAACATCCTAATGAAGGTGGGCTAGGTCTAGTCTCTCTCCAAGCACGCAGCCTCACTTCTAAATTCAACCTCGTCCAACGTTATCTCCAATCCGATTCCCATCCCTCCTTTTTTCTAGTCTCCTACAATCTCCACCGATACAAGAAAATGAATTTTGACTATCAAATCTTCCTCCTTGACATCGAAACAAACTTTCGCACTAGTCTCACCTGCTTTTACAGTGAGGTCATGCGTGCTTGGAACACCCTCGGAGCTCGAATTGACACACCCGCCAATTCAATCAACCATGTTGGCAATCTGCCCACTATCCTCCCTATTTTTATGCGGGACCTGCCAGGCGGTACGACCTTCCAAACCCGACTCCTGGCCGGCGGGATCAGAATCGTCAAGCATCTCCTACAATCTACCACTGGCGCCTGGATACAAGCCTCCGACTTTCAGCCGTCAACTTCATAAATCCGTCCTCCCTCTCTTCGAGTTCTTCGACAAAACCTCTCTCGCCTGCACCACGTGATCATCTCATCTTTCCCATCGCTCTTCGACTCTTCTGGATTTCTTCACGACCCTGCCATCTTGGAGCATCTTCCTTCACGACCTCTGCCTCCTGGACTCGTCACCTATGACAAAGATACTGATGCTCTCGCTGCTACTTCCAAATCTCTGTACACGCACTTCAACCAGCAAATAAACAACAGCTCTCCAACACCTGAAACCGACTGGCATCGCCTCGGTGTTCTTCCGTCAACCCACAAAATTCCCTGGAAGTGCGTGTACCAATTTCCTACTTCAAAGAAAGAAGGGGACGTTCAATACAAGCTTCTTCACAACGTTCTTCCTTCTCTACAAGTTCTACATCATCTGAATCCTGCCATCTCTCCGTCTTGTGGGTGGTGCGGCGAGGGAGGTACCGTCCGGCATCTCTTCATCCTCTGTCCGTCTATCCAACCCGCCTTGAAACTTCTACAAACCCTTCTCTCTCGACTATTACCTGATCTGGATCTCCACATCGACTTATACTGGGCTCTGATCCCCCACACCTGGCCAACTATCTCATCATCAGTCTCAAAAATGTAATTTACTGGCTATACCGCACCAGTAATTTCTCCGACCCCCTCCTTATTTGGCAACACCGTCTCAAAAATAAAATCACCCTCGAACTTTCATACTTCAACTTCAACAATTCTCTCAACGATTTTCTCAATAAATGGTCCATCAATGATACTCTTTTTATTTACAATAACAAAAAGCTGACATGGTTGATATGAATCATTCTAAAATTAGTTTAATTGAATTCGTTTAATTTAGATTTTTTTTTCACTTCCCTTCCTTCCCTCCCCAGGTCACCGGTGCGTGGGTAGTCGCCGCCCCCAGGCGGGACGTGGTGTTTTTATCACCGCCCACCCCGGTGGCTTGACTTTTTCCCATTCGGGGCCTTACTGGCAGTGGGCACAAATGTGTCCACATCCAGACGCCAGTGGGCCCCATTCCTCCTCCCCTTACCCCCCGCCCACCCTAAACTCCCCTTTTCCCCTCCCCCTTTATTTTTTGGATTTCTGGTTTATTATCGTTTCTTTTAATCATCCTAAAATTAGTTTAATCGGATTGGTATATTTTAGATTTATTTTCCCTTCCCTTCCTTCCCTCCCCAGGTCACCGGTGCGTGGGTAGTCGCCGCCCCCCAGGCGGGACGTGGTGTTTTTTATCACCGCCCACCCCGGTGGCTTGATCTTTTCCCACTCGGGACCTTACTGGCAGTGGGCACGATGTGTCTAAATCCAGACGCCAGTGGGCCCCATTCCTCCTCCCCTTACCCCCTACCCTCAAACCCCCCTTTCCCCTCCTTATCGTTTTATTTTGAATGTAATTGATTTTTTCCATCGTCCTATGCCTTGTTGCTACCTTTTGGAAGGACTTGGGGCATCCAGCTTCTGGCAGTAGCAACTTGGCTGGACGGCTTCCTTATTTAAAGTATTTGTTCTGGTTTACATATTTATTTATTTATTTATTTATTTATTTATTTATTTATTTATTTATTTACTAGTACCTCGCGCGAAAATTACCAGTTTTACAGTATTTTATTTTATTTTTTATTTTATTTTTTTTCAATCTTGAACAAACCCATTCTCAGTCTAAAAGCGTTTCGTGCCTTCGCATTCCTTCGGGACTCCTTACGGAAGAGCCCGAAGGAATCAAATTTCAATGACGCAACTTTTACAAGAATTTATATAGCCGCGCCCCTACTGACGAGAGCGCTCTTGGGCCCCTCTTACAAAACTTATCTAAACTACATCCCGTAGACGCAGAGGACCTTGATGCTTCTCTGCGTCCCGAGAAACTAGATGTTGCTATCAAGCAACTTGGCAAGAACAAAACTCCTGGCATGGACGGTCTTACTTCTGAATTTTTCTCCTCCTTTTGGCCTTTGTTTAAGAATGATCTCTTCAAAATTCTACAATCTGCCGTCGTTTCGAACAATCTTCCTAACTCCTTTCACAAAGCCGTCATCACCTTGATCCCCAAACAAGGAGACCTCTGCGACATTTCTAACTGGCGCCCTGTCTCCCTTCTCAATACCGATTATAAACTTCTTGCCAAGTTGCTTGCTAACCGTGTCAAACAATTCATTGGCACTGTCGTTGACGAAGATCAGTCTTATTGCAGTCTCAAAGAAGGAGGGAGATGTCCAGTTCAAACTCTTTCATAACATCCTGCCATCTCTTGCAGTTCTTCATCATCTAAACCCGTCAATTTCCTCGCTGTGCGGATGGTGCGGCGAAAAAGGCTCCATACGTCATCTCCTCATCATGTGCCTGGCAATACAACCTACTCTCGACAGCCTTCATAGCCTCCTCTCCAACCTCCTGACCGACATCTCCTTCGACTTTGACCATTACTGGGGACTGATCCCGCATGCGAGGGGTCGCAGTAGGGATGCCGTGTGCCTAGCCAACTACCTCATCATCAGTCTGAAGAACGTTATTTACCATCTCTACCGTACAAATAATTTGTCTCCGCCTCTTGTCGTTTGGAAATTTCTTCTCGAGTTCAATTTCCATAGTCTCAATCACTCCCTTCACAAATTTATCACTAAATGGTCTGTCAACAACACATTCTTCCTTCTTGAAAATAACAATTTGACATGGTTGATTTGATTTGGTCCGCTCGTAAATTACTTGTTTTTGTAGTTTCTATATAAATGTTTTCCTTGCCCTTGTCTCCCTTTCCCTATTCCCCAGGTTGACGGGCGTGGGTAGCACTTGCCACCCCAAAGGCAAGGCGTGGTGTCTTTCACCGCCCACACCCGCTACCTTTCCCGCACGGGGGACTGGCAGTGGGCATATGTTTGCCCACACCCTGGCGCCAAGAAACCCGTGCTCCCTCTCTCCTTTTTTTCCCTTTCCCCACCCCCGATTGCTTTGTCACCGTGGTTAGCCGATTTAGCAGTAGTATACAGCCAATAGGCGAGCCACGGTGACGTTTGCACAGTACATTTTCTGTCTAGTTAGATAATGTTCAATTGATTTGCAAAGATTAATTTTCATTGATGCTTTTGTTTTAGAAATATAAATCTATAACTTGTCGTTCCTCTACCATTTGATTTCCCACTATTCTTTTATTTTGTATATATACATTATATACCGGTACGTATAATTCACTGTTTGTTCCTTTTGTTCTTGAAGTAATAAAGTACCCATTTTGAAAAGTTAAAAAAAAAGTATTTATTTTATTTTTTATTTTATTATTTATTTATTTGTATTTATTTATTTTATTATATATATATTTTTTTTTGGGGGGGGGATAGTTATTTCGTCGACACAGAGGCTATTTATTAATAAATAAATTATAGGCCCACACCCCTAGAAGTATAATTGCTCTTTCTAATGATCTTATACATCCCATAGGGTCTGGTTTGTTTTCTTTAATTTCTTTAATTTTCTTTTCAAAATGGCATTTTTACTTTGCTGATCATAATATATTTATCATTATCAAACTGTTAGAAATGTTTACTTTATTTTTGTAATTTTATGTTTTGTTTCATTAATAAATTTATCAGAATAAAGTATTTAGTATGCTGATCATAATTTTTTGTTCATGTAACATTCTTTGTGGAATGACTTCGTCCAGACTGTAGGCAATATCTCACAGTTTAAACAAAATAAATTTGACTAATAAAACAGGACTGAAAGGGGAAAGAAAACCGAATCAATGAAAATGGAATGCTGTTTTATACAGGATTTATTTCTGTAGGTAAATTGTGGATTGGATTGTTTTTTCCACTGTTAAAAAATATATATACACATCGTTTAAATCAAGGATTCTTTGCAAGAACGATATCTAATAGAATTCTGATAATAGCTAAAACTGCTCCAAATGGTAAAATACACATAATTCTCATGTCCATGGTGTAAATCATTACGCCCTCTTGAATTGCGGGGTCAATCTACATGGACACGAAGTAGACTTGAACGTAATAATTCCCACAGTCCTTTGCGCATGCATGCGCAGTTCGAAATATCTGTTATAAGGTCAATGGCGTACTTCGTTCGTTCGTTCGTTCGCGTGGACACCATCAATCATCTAAACTGGCAGGTCCGAGGACAGTTAGTTAATAGTAGCGTCATCAAGGGTCATCAGGCCAGCAGCACCATTTGGGGGTCCGAAGATACTGTTCCTGGATAATGTGGTTCATAGTCTGGGTGGCTCCGCATACACAAAGATCGGAAGTAGCAGCACCAATTCTGCAAAGGTACTGCTGGGTACGACCAGTACCCGATCTCAGTCGGTTCAGGTTGGACCATGCCTTGCGGGGGAGTTCACATCCCAGTGGCCTGCTTGACGGGGTGTCGATGTAGGACTTCAGCTGTGTAGCTGTGGTGGACCACAACTCGGCCCAGGTCGTGTTAATCCAGTCAGGATGGTAAGGCTGAGAAGAGGCAAGTCTGTGGGCTTTTGTAGAGAAGTACTTGCGAGGTAGTCTCAGGCTGGCTGGGTCTACAGGTTCGGGGACAAGGCTGTTTGGGTCGCTACATTTGCGGGCGAGTTTCATCGTCAGGAAGTTTCGGCGATGCTCATTGGGTGCCTTGTTCGGCTTGAGGATCGCGATGACTTTGGATGTCTTCCATCGTGAAGGGATGGTGCTGGTTTGGATGCAGTTGGTGAAGCAGAGCTGGAGCCAACTCATGGATTCGGTGCTCATGTGCTTCAGGAACTCAGTATGGATGTTATCATTTCCAGGGGCTTTACCTATCTTGAGGGACTTGATGGCCGCAACTATCTCTTCGAAAGAAAGAGGCTGCGAGAGGGGGGCTAGACTGTGGCAGCGTGTTGGTCAGCTCTTTGATATCAGCGTTGACTTTGCGGGTGAAAGCCTTAGCTTTTGGGGTTTGGTCTTTACACCTGCCATTGTTGACCATAACTGAAGCAATGGAGTTAGCTGAGACAGGGCAGGGCTTTGCTGGACTACTTCTGCCTGTGAGACGGTTGATGGTGTTCCATGCTTTACGACTGGAGTTGGTGAAATTGATGTCATTGATTTCTTCTTCCCATCTTGATTGTCTCTTCTGGCCTAGAAGGTCATGATCGTTGGTATTCTCATAGGCTTTGAATAGCTGATCACAGTCTTTGTCCCAACAGGGGACGTAGGGGTTTCGACGGCCTCTGGGGATGGAGTGCTTTGCTGACTGGTTGAGAATGCAGCAGAAGGCAGAGTACGCTTCATTCACGTTGGATGAAGGGTCAGGTAGCCTAGATGTCAAATTTCTGGTAAGTTCACTGAACTTAGACCAGTTGGCCTTCCTGAAGTTCCAACGTTTTTAGAAGATGGCAAGTTTGATGTCACTGGAGATAATGACGGGGCAGTGGCTGGATCTAGGAAACTTGGTGAGGACCAGTCTTGAGCAACGGCTGCTGATATTGTTGGATACGAAAGACAAGTCTGGGCAGGTCCAGGTGCAGTGTCTGCCGGAGTAGAACGTGCGTGGATCCTTGTTGTCAAACAACAGGTGTAGATTTTGGGCTTCAGCCCAGTTGCTTGCAGTGGAGACATTCCTGTCGGTGTTGGAGTATCCCCATCTGGTGTTTCTGCAGTTAAAGTTACCACAAACAAAAGAGCTTGCAGGAATGGATGGAAGTGAGGAAACATCTAGTTCAGCAGGGGGTGGTTTGTACACATTGCAAAAGGTGGTGCGTGGGGCATTCATGGTCAGCCACTGAATACCTGAGTTCTCTGGAGAACGGTCAATTGCTCTTGCGTTGATGCCTTGCTTGGCGTAGGTGGCAATGCCATGCTTCTTGTGAGCAATGAAACTGATAAGGTCAAAACCTTTCAGGTGCAGCTTTTCCTCAGACTCACAATGGGTCTCCTGGAGTAGGATGACGTTAGCGTGGTGTTGATCAGCAATATGTTGGATGACGTATCTTTTAGCTTTAGTTAGACCTTCTACGTTGAGTTGCAGGATACACACGTCGGTACTAGCCATAATGCTCGTTCCGAAGAGGACGCGTGCTCCCTCGTACGTGCGTAGCGGCAAACGCGATGTAGTGGATGGTGTCCGGGTTGACAGCTTCAGTTCGAGAAACTTCTCTTAACAGGATCACCACGGGAAGATAGCGTACTGAAACTTAGCAAATAAAAACTCACCATACTCCACATGTAAAATCTTTGCTCGTCTGAAAAGTAATGTATGACTTTGTTTGAATCTTTCTTCAAATGTTAACATAACTAAAGAACATTGGAAAATTACCTTAGAATAATGTCCTTTTCCCCAATATTTTGGGAAACATTTCAAAATTGTATGACGCGCTATAGGCCTACTTGTAATTTATAAAAATAAAATCATTATTTTTCAAGAAAAAGTACACAGAACTTCAAATTATATGTATACAACGTTTATTCATGGCATTTTCTTTTTAAAAACTGCCCAAATAAGGAAGATGTTCGATGACAGTTCTGATAGTAGACATTGACACAGCCAGGACGTAGCAAGGACATAGTCATTTTAGCGATTATTGCGCAATTACGGCAAGGCGGAAGAACTAAGCGACAGGTATGAACATACGTGGTTATTCCATATACAATCTATACCCAGTCTTATTTAAAAGGGCCAAAGAGTTCAACAGATATTTAACAAATATTGAAGTTCCAAGGTATATGAAAATCGGCTGATAAACGGAGAAAAAAAGGAGCGAGCCAGATCTTAGGAGGCCATACAGGCAAACTCCTTCTAGTCCTATATTTATTTCAGAGTGGATGATAGGCAGGGATATATGTTTTAATGAGAAATTTAATCAATAGTCTCCATCTTCTTCATTTGAAACCAGGTGACCTCAAATGACCTTAACATTACAAAAAGGGTCATAGTGAATATGTTTTCCCTTTTGATATTAACCCTAATCTCCTGCTTACCAGATTTGGGATGTTTTCTGAATTTAACAACAAATATAATGTTTTTCTCTCAGAATTTGATCCGTATTTACCTTAATGACCTTGAAAATTAACTGAGACCACAATCCAGCTTTTCACACCATACCACAATCACACCATACGCTTGATTTGATTTGATTTTCATAAAAAAATTCACCTGCATATGAAATAATTTGACCTTGAATGACCTTAGATGACCTTAAAAACTACCTTTAAGGTCAGCATTGATAATGTCATCCACCCTCATCTGAATCGCCATCCTTTGAAGTGCAAGTTCCCCAAAAAAAGGTTTGCCTCTAAAAACCAAACTTTAGAAGAGTCACTTTTCCAGATGTTGCCTGAAAAGTGGGCCATGATCTCCCCTACCCACTCTCTTGGTCCAACGTTTATTTGTTTAAATAAATTATGTTCCAGCCTTGCAGGAATGAACCAAGTGTGCCATGTGGAAAGATTGCAAAATCACATTTGGATTTCCTTCGGTTAATATGAAAGTGCTATCACCGGGGTATCAAAATGATACATTATTACTAGGCCGACTTATGGCAATTTTCAGTGTTAAATTTGGGGCTATATTAAGTGCCCCCAGCTTCATTGGAGATAGGGCTTCATTAAGGTCCTGCACATAATATACTGCACACTTTCGTAACACAGGTGAAACAGGTTCACTCTGGTTTAAAAGAAGAGCTTTATGTCTTTACAAACCACAACTATATTCATGTTTAGTTAAGTTTGGTATATTATTGGTACTTTTCTCGCCTTTCACCTTTGCGGAACCGGGTTCGAATCCCATTCTAAAACCGAGAAAACAAGTGGACTGGGTTTTCAGTCCCTACCTGATTGCTTGGGTTCTTGGGGTTTTCATTTTACATTTAAACAAAACATTACTTCATCGTCATCTCTTCACATGATTCATTGGGCTTCCGAGTTACACAGGCCTAGACTTTTCAGGAATTTTTTACAAAGCAAAAGGCAACAATAACAAAGCAAATTATGCTCACATTGGAAGGATATGTTACATAGTTAGACAATACTAGTGTAAATGCTTTGCATTTATTATTATTCTTATTCTTATTATTATTATTATTATTATTATTATTATTATTATTATTATTATTATTATTATTATTATTATTATTATTATTATTATTATTATTATTATTATTATTATTATTATTATTATTATTATTATTATTATTATTATTATTCTTATTATTATTATTATTATTATTATTATTATTATTATTATTATTATTATTATTATTATTATTATTATTATTATTATTATTATTATTATTATTATTATTATTATAACCAGAAAGATAAAGGCCTATATCTAATTTAATTTAATTCTACAATCGTCAAGACCAAAACCCTCAATCAAACACGTCTGGTGCCGGTTAAAAACAACTTGTAGCATAGCCTGTAGGATTTACAATCCTTCAGGGTGATTGCGATTTACGTGGTTGAACATGATTCAGAAACTCTACATAATTAACTGAGTGCTAAGTAGCGTGCCTAATGAACGAATGTCAAGCTTCATAGGATCACGGTTTTCGTTTAAACGGCGGAGGTCGAGACTTACTGCGAAAAATTAGACAAGAAGGTCCCATCTTTCACTCTGAAAGTCTCAACAGTAATCGACAATGCCATCATGTTAGTGACCTCCTGTAGTGGAGAGGCGTCTCAGTCTGTAGGCCTAAACACTAATAACCGGCTCCGGCATAATGTTGACGGATACCGGTCAGTGCTGTGATGCAGTGTGCTGTATTCAGCTAACAGACTTTGATGAACTTCAGCGGCATAAATACTGATCTTCCGGATAAAAGTCACCTTCAGGTAAGATTGGCCTGTAATGGAAGGGGTTATATATTTCGTCTGAATATTGGCCTTGGGGTACTAATAATGTAAACGCATCTACAGCGGGAAACTGAGGGGGAGACTGAGACCAAGACTTACTGGGTGTCCGAGACCTTATGTTAAATTTTATAAGAAAACGGAATTTGATATATTCGGCCTATCTGTTGAATCATCTTGTTATATCTTCCATGATATTTCAGCATTTTCCAAAAAAGTAACAATTAGGCTTATTTTTATGCAAGGAGAAGTGACTTGAGATCATGTTGTCATTGTGTGCTAGTCGAATTATATAAACAATGGTACGTTTACTGTGTAACATTTAGAATAATTTATTATGCACAATTAATAATCGGCACGCAAAAGGTTATTTTTAATAATATACTTTTCCCGGTCTCAATTTTCGAGACCAGCAAATCTTCGATACCTCCAAGATCATGACCATAAGGATGTCGAGGTTTAGATATACAAAAATAGTCTGGAGACTTACAATAATATTAAAGTAATCCACTCATTCCGATCAGCAGCCAACCCTATGCCATGCTTTGCTACCATGGTGAAAATGTATGACAAAACCCACATTAATTTAATTGCCAAGACATGCAACCCATGGGCGGATACAGAATGGGATCCATGTAGATACCGTATACGTTATTGTCTAAAATGATCTAAAAGTACGGTTTGGAGTAATTTTACAGTAGTTTTACACTAGTCAGGACTGTGTCATGACTAAAGACACAGTATTTCCAATCATCTGGACCCTTCTCTTTCAACAATCCTGGACCCTGCATCCTGAAATTTAATGTTCTCGGTTGACGCATACATTGCTCCAAATATTTTCATGATAAATAATGTTTCATTTTCTAACATGATAGTAACGTGCAAAATAGTAGTTACTGGCCTTGCGTTTTGAACCAACACAGGTTCTTTCTGCTAAGGCAAAATGCACACAAACTATAAAAACGTACCTATTAGGCTACCTGCGGCTCGGTCATTATTACGGTTATCACATATAATGTAGATCTAAAGGACTAATTTGGATCACACAGTGTAACTTATAAGATTCCATGTATAGGGTATCTACCTTTTCATGCTCTATTGTTGATATTCTGGTCATGTGACTCCCCTCTTTAATCTCTTCAGTGTCGCGCTAGCGCTAGACGTGCATTCGACAATAGAATGGCAACATTAATTTATTTCCCTTGTGTCTAATACTATGAATAAGATGCTATTTATAAGTAGACTGAAGGGCACTGGTTCTTCTAACAATATATTGCTTTAAGCCCTGAAGGTCTTATACAACCTCGGTGAACCAAATTATGTCCTGCAATTATGTATTGAAGGGTTTCAATCTTCTCATTTGAGAAAATAGTATCGTATAATTTCTGGGGATTTGTCCGTTAGGACAGATATAATTATACAAATCAATTACGTTTTAAAGATGGGAATATCTTATTTTGTATGATTTGGTAAATGTGGGCTCTTATAGTGCTTAATTTCTACATGTATATTTCTTGACGAATACATGTGGCTTTTGAATTTTGTAAAAAGGGAATGAGGCTTATCTTCCCGAGGGGATGTTTGTGTTAGAGTTATGGCATGATAAAGATCAAATGGATGTTTCTAAAATGTGAATGATTAGGTGATAATCCATATTTCTAATGATTATTTTAAGTAGGGGTCAATTGTCAAACAGGGGGCACATGGATCAAAAAGGGGTCACACTGCAAGAAAATAATATACTGACAGATTCGAAACAAATATGGCTCCTATCCACCTGATCAAAATCATTGTGAGTGGTGTTTTTATGCAAGTTAAACATTTCTCAAGCTGATATCAAGTGTATTAGAGAAGTGACTTTATCATTGGTATTATTATAAAGGTGCACACATAGAAGCGCCTTTGTGGAAAACAAACCAATCATTAATTATTATTTAACATCCTTTTCCTTAAAACCTAGCCGATGCAGTGACAAAGCAACAAAGGGTTATCAGTCACGTGATTTGCAGGCTCAATGCAGCAGCTCTTCCCGAGGTCGAAGACAGAAAAGCGGATTGGATTTTTGCAATCCCCTTATGCACAACTATAGGAAGCCATGAAAAAGGTATACATGTAACATCAACATACTTAAGATCAAACGCTATTGTGCATGTACCTCTCACATTTATTTACCTTCAAACTATGTATACGAACATATAGTTTCTGAACTTGCAGTAATTAGCATACCCTATTGTATTATTATGATACAGTGTCTAATTTCCAGTTGCAAGCCTATAATGTCACATTTTTGTATATATTATAATAAAAGGGTGCATTAGATGTCGTTTCACAATGTTTCATATTGTTCACTTGAATTTTTCTACCTTTGGGCAGTAAAGGGTTCCTAATGTAGACTCAGTGGCATTCAATGGATATTTCCGAGGGGGTGGCAAAAGGCTACCATTGATATTTACCAACAAGTACCTGGTGTGATATCTAATTTCTTAATTAATTTATTTAATTTCTTAAATAATTTATTTAATTTCTTAAATAATTGGTTTAATTTCTTAAATAATTTATTTAATTTCTTAAATAATTTATTTACCATTTTTCTCCTAAACGACATAGAGCAATGCGCGAACTTTCACAGGTGACAGTGAGACACAGTAAGTAATGCGATACATCAGAATGGACGTTTACCAATCATATATTTCCCCTTTAAACAACGAATTTAAGCCAATAATAAAAGGAACTCTCAAGGTTTGCTGGACCAAAAAATCCACTTGCTTTCACAACATGTATGCACTGATACCTGGCCTATACTTACTTTAATTCAGGATTTAGCGCAGGGGTTGGGCTTATCAGTAATTATTTAAATGAGCATGTATTGGTTATTTAGCATTGGGGTAATCTGCCACATGTTAAGGTGACATTGTTCAGCTTTTGTTATAATTTTAGAATTTAAATATTAGAATCTTGCATTTTATTAAAATAGCAATCAAAAACTAGAATTTGCTGTTTATGTTAAATTACAAACACCAGGTGTTCGAGTTAACCGGTTTATTCAAGTGAGCAGTTGATGACGTCATAATCATATTTTTGAAAATGTCTTTGATCATGACAATATCAATTTCATCTTCAAAATACATATACATTTTTTGTTAGAATGTGTTGAAATTAAAGTTCCTGTTTGTACCCGTACTAAATTTGATGAAATTCTGTTCGATATTTTCTGAGATATGAAAATATTCCCTTTTAAATACTGCCGCTAGGGGGCGCTCTGATCTGTGATGACATCATCAAACATTTTTTTAAAGATAAGATGTGACTAGTCACTTTATTCACAGAAGTCATACTCAAATTCCCTATCACATTGGCTGCAGACGATATAATAGTTCTGCAGAATATTTTTTCTGTTGAACTTCCGGTTTCAACCGGAAGAAAAGGTCAAAATTGGGTTATGCCTGTGTACGAAATGTCACATAATTTGAGGTCTGTACGATGATGCAAAGATTGTTAATTGATCTGATGTGGTTCATGAGATGACGTCACCATGACGTCACAACTTCATTATGACATTAAATATATTTATCTTCATGTTAACGTAAAAGTGAGAAGTTATAAGTTGTCTGAAATTTGCAAATATGGTTTTCTCTTCAGAAAAGTTTCACGACAAAACTCGCATCCGTGGTACCGCGTGCGACTGAACAAAGAGGCTCTACCGCTTAGTACATCAACATGGGGTTCAGTTTGGCGTGCGACTTGGCTTGAGACTATTTATGCCTCGGTGTGTGTACATAAATGATGTGTGTGTGAAAAGGACATGGGCATGCGAAATGGGCTGTACATAATACATGTAGGAATAGTGTTTCAGAATATTTTTCACTTAAACTTCCGGTTTCGACCGGAAGCAGAGGTCAGATTAGGGTCATTTCTGTGAACGAAATGTGACATAATTCAAGATCTTTAAGATGTGCAAAGATTGTGAAAATATCTTCTGTAGCTCGAACACCTAATAAGTGGGGGACAATTAATGTATATTTCTCCACCCATGAATATGCGCATTACAGTGTAGGCCTTTACAACATAGAGTATTTGGTAGAGGACGGCACAATGCGACGCAACGGCACGACCCGATGGCACGATGCGACGGCACGACGCGACGCACCTTTGGCGTCTTTAAAACACCATACTATAGGAACTTCGAAATATAATAAGCTGTCAAACTGTCGCGAAAATGGACTATCGCTTTTATGATCTGTTGCAACAATGGCTGTCTGACGTTTGTGCAACAAATTTCGGGCGAGTTTTAGTCCGAAAAGTAGGGATGTCGGAATATCGTCAGTCCTTAGGTAAACCTTTTTTATTAACTTTTTCTTATATACATCCTATACAGCTATGCCACTGTAGGAATCCATTTAGCAATTGCTTCCTATTTTATGCCTTCCTGCTACATACAATTATATATATTAATTATGTTGGTTTATACAATATATTAAGTCAGTGGCAATTGATAATAAATTTGTTAATAAATTTGATAATAAATCATTTCATGCATTATGAGAAAACTTTATCGCCATGCACGTAAATTTACCATACGTTTTTGAGTGTTCTCCCCTTTTTGGCAAAGTGTCCCCACTTTTCAAGACCCAGGACCACCCCTGTATTTCAAAAAAGTTAAGATTTCTGCAATGGTTATGTTAGGTGGGACTACTCTCAGCCAAGGTTAAGGATCAGGCAGCTATCCTTCCTTCATTAGGATTGTTGGTGTATCAGTAGCGGAACAAGTTACCGCCGGGCCGGGGGGAAGAGCGCACGGTCGGGCCCCCCCCCCCCCCACCCCTTCCCCCAGGCATCATTCCCTAACCACACGTGATTTCCGAGAGACCCGTCATGATTACACTTCATGTTTTCAGGGGAGCTCAAAATAAAGAAAGGGCCCGGTTGATTTGTGTAAGTTCCAGCTCGGGTCCGGTCCCCCAACCACCCCCACCCCCCCCCATCCCCACCCCCCCTCCACCAGAATGTTAAAAAATTAATAAAATAAAATAAAAAATTCTTTGGGGAGGGGGGTCCGGGCCCCCCCCCCCCTCCGGGCCGGGGGACGGCTGCCCCCCCAGCCCCCCCTGACGGTCCGCCACTGTGGTGTATAAAGAAGACACATTAACATTTCTAATGAGAGATGTGCTCGGGATTTTGGTGTTGGAAAATCATGTCCGAGCATCAAGAGTGTATGAAGGAATCAGGAGCACTAATGGCTTCAGAAAACTGTCAATGAAAGGAGAGACAATGGGGAAACCATTAACATATAACATGGGTTGCAAGGCTTGGGCAGCAGATAGAATCTCACAGACCTGTAATCTTCTGGGGAAATTAATTTATTAGGTTTCTTCGAAAAGTGGTTACGGTCTCAAATGTCATCCAATGTGTGTTGAATTTCCCTTGAGAAGGTGACTGTTGGATCAGAGTCAAGGGGTTTATAATTTGTTCGGTTGTTGAGTTGGCGCATGGTTGCATCGATGCTGACTGTCCATGACTACCACCGCAGAACCCTCGTCAGCCAGCTTGATGCTGATTTCTTTCCGTAAATGAAGAGACTGGAGAGGTTATCATGTGTTATGTGAGTTGAATTAATTTTAAACTTAACCTGTATGTACGTTTCTAGGGATGGAACACTGTTATTTGGATGCACCCATGTGCTGTTGTAGTAAAACGGCTCAACGTGCAACTGAGGTTGAATCCATAAAGAATTCACGGAGTCTTTTATAGGTTTTCCAGGCCAATTTAAACACCTCGTCATTCTATTTCGCGCGAAATTGAATGCTGCTCAAAATCATCATTCAATTTTATTTCAATAGTACTCTTGCGTCATGCGATTTAAACAAAGTAACCATCCAAATAACAATCCACTCGAACATCATTCAAATTCGCAGGAGCTTTTCACGGCGCGTATTTGGTCATTCAAATTCATTATTGGGCAGGCATTTGTAGAATTTGTGCAACTTAATTGACGCTTTGTTAAACTTCGTTTAACTTTAGTTTCATATAGATTTTTAATGGACAATAAGAAACCAGGATAAAAAAATCATAAAGACACACTCAAACAATAAATCAGGTTAATGAAGCTGTCCAATACCGGTATAACATAAATGTTTCAAAAACACATTACAGAATTAGGCCCAGTTCAGGAAACCAAGAAAGATTCTAATAAGAGAATAAACAAAACAAAGTAGCCTATGATTAATTTTAAAAAGACCAATAGGCCCTATATACAGTATACGAGACACGCACACGAATAAAGAAAACAAAGTTAAGTTTGAATTAAAGTAACAATGAACTGTATTCGGTTGTCTTGTACAATTAATTTGTTTCTCGTATTTTTTGAATTCTCATTTTGCGAAATTGATTGCCCGTTATACGAAAATGAAAAGAACAGTTTAGTGAAAATATCCAGTCGAACCAACTCTGCTGAATTGGATGACGAATATGCATTACTAAAAAGAACGACGTATATACTAAATTAAATATTTTGCTAAATGAATTCGCATGCCTGAAAATGAAAATTGAATGCTTGAATTCTTAATTTGAAACACAATAGCAACTGCAGAGGCAAAATCGCTTTAATATGAACGTATGAAAGTGAAATTGGCTGCTTATTTGCCGAAATTGACCTATACATTATTCAGTGAGATCCTGAATGAGTTCAACCTGGTTAACGGCAGAAGTAATTCAGGTCTATGGAGAGCAGTGTTTGTTATCTATTTGCTCTGTTTCTAAAGGCAACAGTAATCGTCAGTGCCTGTGATGTTGCTGTTTGCTGAGCAAAAACAAATAAAAAGAAATAAGCTGTGAAAGTTTCTTCAAAATAAGTGCTCACCTCCTTGAGAAAAAACCTAAAAACTATTACATATTTGTTATGTTTTTCTGCTTTACAAAGTTTTACATGTTTTTCTGCTTTGTAAATTCGACATAACAATTCCTTTATTTCTCGAAGATGAAAGCACTTACAAAATCTTTTCTCAGAATGATTGATATGTGTACCAACTTTTCACCAAGTAAGTTCTGAGATAATATATCGTTAATTTGATAATCTGGCAATTACCAACCTTAAACCTATCCTTTATAATAGAAGACACAATGGCTAAAATGGACATGAAAGGGAAACTGTTGACTGCACACTACTGTGCCATTTAAACATTCTCAATATCAGTCACAGAGAAGGATACAAAAAAGATCGCGATTCTGATCACAAAGGTATCAATTCATTGATATGCCACATAGCTATAGGAGTTATACACTTGGGGCAACACTACACCAGTTAAAGCCATAATACATTCATGAAAGAAGCCACCCAGTAACAAATAGGAAAACAATATGCGATCTTTGAAGAGTTGAATGAGGTGCTTGGGAATGCAACATAAGACCCATATGTAATGCAACACTTAAAGGCAGGCCATTGTTACTGACTTATTTTGATGAGCGAAATTTGCAAACATGTCACTTTCCGTGTATCTTGTTGCATAAAAGTAGGCATCAGTTATCAATATACTCGGCAAACGGTTTTCTTGATTTAAGGCCTACTATAAGCTTACCCTCCATAAACATACAAAATAATAATACACAAAATTAAATTTAAAAAAATAAATAAATAAATAAAAATCCAGGGCAAAATGTCTGTCTAGTACAATGTGTTCATCACTACTTGGACTCATGTCTGCATCATGTATGAGGACATTCGGACTGCTTAATTGTATGTACATATGTATGTTGCGAACATAAATACATTGTAACTGCAATGTGATGGTGGGCATTTCATGTGTCCCAATAATGTATTCGTAGCTCAGAGTAATTAATGTTTGACCAGTCACAATTCGTTATTAACCAAACGCACTGCGCTGCCTTGCCTTGATTTAGTAATAATAGAGAGGTATGGGATATTTAAACTTGAAAACATTATGCACAGCTCTGTATCCATGTTGACATCACTTTCAACATTTTAATAACAAATTTGTGGATGTTTTGAAACCATTTTGGAAACCATTTCTATATGCTAAAGAAAATGTATATATTGAATACACTGCATTCCTCATCTTTACAAAGAGAGTTTGGTTACTTCTCAGTACACTCTGTGAGGTAACTACTATTTTCTTTTGTAACTTTTGTAATTGTCGTATTGTGTCAAATTAAGATAAACATAGGCATTTTTGTACTCAATAAAATAAATGTGATTTGAAGCTTTGTACGGTGGATAGGATAAGACAAGTAGGTTTACAGGTAACACCATGTATAATAATCCCTTCTTGGAAGAAGTGATGTACTATGTGGTTCTGAAAAGAACCGGTAGCGATAATAGCACTGTCTTCAGGCGGATAGAGCACACTTCTCTTTTCAGAAATTTGACATTTTAAGTTAAAATCGTCAAGAACCATGGATATTTGCTAAAAATTATCCACATAAAATTATATTGCATAGGTCTTTTAAGCTACACGTATTCGAGTATCGCATGTAGTAACGAGTACGTGTAGCCTAGGTCTTACAAGTCAAGCTTTATTGTTCGTGTATACAATTATATAATTATGCGCTATGGGGCGTGCACTGAAAATGTATTCAGAAAGTGATTTTAGTGGCGCTTATCAGGCATGGGCGTGGAAACATTTTAATTTACTAGGTAATTACATGTAGATTGCTAACATATAAATCCACAATCACGAAACTTTTAATTTAATATATGAAAACATTTTGATATATGAAAATAGCGCCCTTTGTTGGCCATTTTTAGAGAACTGTGTACATTTCATTGGGGATTTTGTATAATCTGAGTAGTTGAAATGGTCTTTTTTATGTTTCCCCTACACTGATATGTCAAATCGTTCCAGTGGGGGGGGGGGGGTGAGTGTGGTGAAGAGATGTTCAAGTTTTTGGAAAATATCTGAATATTTCATTGCAAAAGAATCACATTACCAAGAATCACTTGCCTTGAACAAACTGACTGCTCCCTGTATGTCTGATGCTCCAATGCTCCAACCACCCTGGATCAACCACCCCTGCCTACCCCCAAAGGCCATTTTGTGCTGCTTTTGTTATCTTTGAGTTATTTAATGTCAATTGTTTTGTTAAAATATTTAAATTGATGAACATATTCAATATTAGTCTTCATGAGTAAACCAAGTGGTTTATTTATTTTTGGTTATTTAAATAAAGGCAGAGCAAAATAAAATAATTTTTGTATTACACTTCTACTTTATTGTGCTAAGTTATAATGTTCCTTTTCCATCGATTTTTTTTCTATATAACAGACTAATAACAGACTAAGTTCGAAAAATGAACCTATAATTAATAATTTGTATAACATTTTATAATGAATTCCTGACAGAGCATTTACAAATGTACATGTATCATCTTTGTAAGTTATTGTAACACCAACATTGATAGAATCCCTCATGCCTATACGATTACCTGTGTCACATGATCCCAGCATTGACAGTGTGACACTACGACAACAGCCTTGGTCAAGGCTACATCGAGGGTGACTATTCTAAAGAGGTTACATCTGCAAGAAATGTGTATACATTAAATTAACAAATTACATTTTTTGGAGAAATATTTTTTTAAGTTCTTCCCTGTTTGGTCTTGAAAGTTATTATTATTTAAATTTGGAAATTCAAATGTTCTAGACTAATAATGTTTGAAGCTATATTGAAAATAAACCATGTTACTTGCAAATGAAACAACGAGAAAGTTAAGTTCAACAATTTCAGTGGATTTTATGTTGTGAATTATGTCCTGAATTAAAAACAAATTATTTGTTTTATTTGTATCACACATGCAAAAGTATTTGGACACTCTGTTTAACTAATTTGGACTATATAATTGAGGTCTTTCGGGTGTTCCAGCAACCTGTTTATACATTAGAAGTCCTCGCGCCATTTGAAGCTTGTGGATGTGGTGCATGTGTGGATGAGATCTTGAAGTTGTTCTGGAGTGAGGTTGGTGCGGTCTTGTAGGGTGGAGTCTTCCTGTAGTCTGTTTTTGGCTATGAGGTTGGCTTCTTGTGTGGGGACATTGGTGAACATCGACTCGACGTCGAAGCTCACTAGTGTGGTGGGTTGAATGGTGATGTTCTGGATGGTCTTGATGAAGTGGGTGTGGAGTTCTTGATGTGTTGTTCTGTTTTGCCAACAAGGGGCGCAGGATGCTGGTGAGATGACGAGCTAGGTTGTATGTTGGAGAACCCCTGGATGATACGATAGGTCGGGAGAAGAGAAGAGGGGAACATAGTGTTTAAGTCTTATTACTTAATTTAAACAATGCGAACAGTGTCATAAAATTGATACCGTGCATCCTATTCCGTTGTAGCATAGCCTATTGTGTCCTTTCTTTGTTTGTAGTAATGTGATCGGAATGTTCAAAAACAAAGTGTGTCTTCCAGAAATTAATTACAGTGAATTATGTACCCAAGCTTCAATGTACAACATCGTGGTGTTTGGTGTCAATTCTAGAAAAATGGATGAACATTTTGAAAAGTTTGCATTCAGGAGGCTCTGTGTGGGCATTTGTGAGCTTTTTCAGCGTATAAAATGTGATTTTATGGAGTTCATTTTGGAAACAATTTCTTAGTGCAGATGTGATGGTAATATCTTTCCCATATGTTCCTGTATACGAAGCCAAATCAATGTTTAGGCTAGACTGTATTTTCAACAACAACAACAACAACAACAACAACAACAACAACAACAACAACAACAACAGCAACAACAACAGCAACAGCAACAGCAACAGCAGCAGCAGCAGCAACAGCAGCAGCAGCAGCAGCAACAACGACTTATATAGCGCGCACGTATCCACCAAACTGGTGCTCAAGGCGCATTATATTATTATCCCTGCTCATCAGGCTCATAAATCATTCCTGAAACCATCTCAGCTCCCTGGGGAGTATACAGCTCAATTGCTGCCATTACAGCGCATATAGGGCTAATCAAACACAACAACCAACTCTGCCCTCACAGGTACCCATTTAACCCTGGGTGGAGAGAAGCAATTATGGTAAAGTGTCATGCTCAAGGACACAAGCACCATGGTCGCGGTTGGGATTCGAACCCACATTCTGACGACTCAGCCATCAGAACACAAATCCGATGCACTAAACCGCTCGACCATGGCACTATTACGAAAGATTTGAGAAATTTCAAACCATTTTCAAATAATGTTGGGAAATTTTTGGAACATGAGATACTAGCCCATATATCTCGAGTATTTTTTCACTTAACTTTGAACCTTGACATATATATATATATAAGATTTTCTTTTTACGTTTGAATTTTGTAAGTGATTCGTGACTCGGACTCGGACTCGACCTTCGGGACTCGGACTCGAACTCTGACTCTGACTCGAGGTTTGAGGACTCGAATACAAGTCTGGATATTAGTGACCATCTTCCTGTTTTCATGGTTACAGATAAATGTAAAGCATGAAATCCAAAAGCACTGAAGCTGAATAATACCAGGCGTACTTTTAACAAAACAAATATTCGGAATTTTAACCAAGAACTTAATGACACTAACTGGGATTTGTTACTTTCTACAAAAGATGTGAATGAAATGTACGACCAATTCATAGATTATGTAATGAAACTTAATGACAAACATTTTTCACAACGGGACTTCATATGCAGAGTTAATAAAGATAAATCTCCATGGTTAACAGAAGGCATTTACAATTCGAGTACACGTAAAAATTACTTGTACAAGAAATACGGTATCTTAAGAGTCCTACTTTTCAAAATAAATATTCCTATAGGCAGTATAAAAACAATCTTACATCCATTAGAACAGCTAAAAAAATATTTTTGCGAATAGCTCAATAAAAAGAAACATAAACCTAACGGTACATGGAAGCTTTATAAATTCATTATTATGTAGATCCAAATCTAAATCTAACCCATCTTATTTTGTACAAAATGGCGTGCGAATAGAAAATGATAAAGATATTGCTAGTTCCTTTAATAATTATTTTATCAATATCGGTAATAACACAGCAAGAGAACTACCAATACCTGACCAATTTTTGAGACCTTTCTTGGTGACAGGTGTCCACATTCGTTATTTCTGGCCCCAATCACTGAAGCAGAAATTGTCATTGTTATTCTTAATGGAATAAGTTCTCTAGTTATAAAATAATCCAGGAATGCTTTAGCGAAGCCACACACTGTTATTCACCCAGTCATTTACGTCAGGGATTTTCCCCAACAATTTAAAAATAGGTAAAAATTGTACCATATACAAAAATGTTAGCAAACACGATTTTAGTCATTGCAAACCTATCTCAATATCACCTGTGTTATCTAAAGTATTTGAAAAAAAATTGTTTATACTCGTTTGATTTGCTTCATAAATAAGTACCGGGGTATGGGTTGTTATCAGAATCGCAATATAAATTCAGAGCACAACGTTCCACTGAGTTAGCAATTATAAGTGTACTTAATTATTAATGCCATTGAAAACAAGCAAATTTGTCATACAAAATGTCAAATGCTTTGTCGATTTTGTTCGAATGTGACGTATAGTTCTTTAAAAAAAATAGTAATCGTGAATAGCGCTATTGTTGCCAGTCACTGTCCTTGGGATCTACTGTAAAGATATAAGTGACAACATTAGTAGTCGGCAAATTAAATCTACGCAGAGATAATTATATAAGTTCATGGATAATACTTCCAAAACATCAGCTAGATCGAAAATGTAACGTGAACTGTAAGTTCCTTAGTGATTACTTCACGAAGGACCTAATTATGTTTTATACAGGCGCAATTCCATGTACACTTTTCACTATAATAGTTTTCAGTCATAAGAAGATGCTATATTGGATATGAATCTGGTGAAAAACTTTTAACGCATGAGATCAGATGGATTTCTTTTTGCATATTAAGTTGTTTAAAGTATATTTTATTAACATCACAAACCGTGGCCAACAGGCCAAATTGCATGTGACAATTATATTACTCCATTATTTTATAGTTAGCTATAATGTGACCATGTCTCAAGTGGGTTATGTGATATGTGCAGGAGTTGGGTAAACAGTGAAGCTAGGAAGTGGTGAAGCGTTTTTTAGTAAACCGTATATATAGCTAGCCTTGGGCGTCGTTCAGAAGAAGTGCCCCTTGTAAATGATATTGATCGTGATAATGACATTTGAGTGATGTGACACAAACTTAATTTCAGAGCTGTTTATGATAAACAAGACATGCTAGAGGGCAGTTATAGACAGGTGTTACATGACAACACGGTTGCTAGTCACATTAAAGGTTATCAGTATAGAATCAGTGTACAAAAAAAACATCCAATCTTTTTGGGAAATTCATTCATTTATTCATTCACTCATTCATATACATTTATTTCTCTTCATGGCCAAATAAGTACAATACAAAGTGATGACAACATCATGAAATGCCAATTGAAGAAAGGCCTATTACCAAGAAAACAATGCGCATGAGAGATAAGCCTTACATAAAACAAAACACTAACATGGAAGCAAAAACGAGAGCGGTCACTCGGTAGAGTGCATACCTTCGCCACAGGTTTATGGGCGATGATGATCGTATAGGGGAGGGGGAAGAGATATGCCACAATTTTGAGATGGGCGGTAATAGGAATGTAGCTGGTAGTATGTTTGGTCTTCTACCGCATTGCGAAAGTAGATATGCCGGGGTATTTCTATGTTGCTTGGATTAATCAACAGAAGACGCGGGGCTAAGGGTAGAACTAATGCTATTTACGAGACTCCATAACGTTAGGCTATACAGAATCAGCGAACTCGCTATAGAAATAGTTTTAAAAAAAAACTCTTTTCTGAAGTCGCATCTTCACCAAAATCTAATGGATTGGTGTTTGTACCAAATCGTACACATTCACAAACTTTCATCGAAATCCGCGGATAATTTGAAATATCTTGTACAGAAGACAGTTGTGTCACGGCCAGCGATTCCGACAGCGATCATCATCATCATCAGTTCGACCGTAGTCGGGTAGTGACAGTTCTTCTCTAAAGTGCCTTGATGTTCATAATGTTGGAAAATGGCATTTAGGGATGTCAGTGTCACGCTCAAGTGTGTCAATGAAAGTTGTGACTGGGTGACCAACAGAACGTTTACCATGGTAAGGTTCCCAGAATAAAACTTGGTGAATTATCTGACTTTTGTCTCTCCAGCAATGTCCTGCAAAGCGTAATCTTAGATTCGCTATGGTGTCAAATAGTTTTAGGCACATCACCGGAGAGTTCAGCCTTTGTTAGGTATTTTCTCCACGATGTGTTTGTGACGGCACGTAGCATTCTGGTGTAGGTGCTATCCAGCCTTTTAGAGAGACTCTCCGTGAGTGTCTAACATTGACTGCCATATATTAGTATGCTTTCAACAGCTGCTCTGAAAAAATATATTTTTATAGATTTACTTAAGTTGAATCCACATCAGTTTTGGTGTTTTCAAGCTGTGATCCCAGATAGCAACAATTTTGGACTTGTTTAATTTGTTTTCCACTAGAGGAGTATAGGTTACCATTGATGTTGAATGCCATGAACTCAGTTTTGGATTCATTGACGAGTACGCTAACTGCTTTGGCGGCAGTTTGAATTCTATGTAAAAGGTTTTCAGCATCTGCAAGTGTGTCTGAGAATGTTGCAATGTCATCTGCAAATATTGCATCAGTTAGCTTGATGGCTGGGTACCTGCTACTCTTTCTGTGATGAAGGGTGAAGCCTAGATATGTTCGTTGCCTTCCACAGCCTTTTACATGATGCAGTCGAGGGTAACAATGAACAAGAAGGGGGATAAAGTATCTCCTTGTTGAACCCCAGCAGTAATTTTGAAATAATCGGTGGAGCCGTCAGGAGATACTGCTCGTGCTGTGGTGTTATCATACATTATTTTAATGGCATTTAGTATTATTTGGGGGTATTCCATAGGATTCCAGTATACGAAACATCCGCTCTCTATGAACACTATCAAAAGCCTTCTGGAAATCGATAGCTTTGACACCCTCAATTCTACATCACAATTACCTCCATTCGGAACACGTGAGATTGTATTGTCTGGTAGGAACGTACCACACATTTAAAGTATAGCAAAGCAAAGTGATTACGACCCTTTGCTATATAAGTGCCCTCTCCGCACAATCTCGCCAGTGTATTTCTGTTGCAGACTACGCGCGTGGGTCACGCTTCGCGGATGCAGCGTAATTCTTTCTTGTATTACTGCAGCCTTAGCGTTGTTTTTCACTGCAGGCCGCAGTGTTACTCCTTCCGAGGACGAGTCCCTTTTCACGCAATTGGAGAAGGATATTGCAGTTGCACAGTAGGCAAGCACTAGCTCCAAAATGCCGACTAAGCTTGCTCGAAAGCGTGCCACTAAACGCAAATCTGCTGCTTCGAGCCATGCCTCGGCGCTTGACCCGTCGGCGACTGCACCGGACGGCAACGGCGCACCCAAGGGGAGGGGGGGGCTCGGGGGGCTTGAGCCCCCCCCCCCAAGAGGGTCCACGAAAAAAAGGGACAAAAAGAAGAAGGAAAAAAATGAGAGAGAGAGGGGGAGGAGAAAGGGTGGATTTCTTTTCATCTTATGCCACTCGCATTTTTTTCTTCTTTCTGCCAAAATTATTTTATTATGTCTCATGAAATCTCACTATAATTGTTTAAATTTGCAACAATAACATAAACATTTGAAACCAACGTGCCAATTTGTCCGGGCTAAAATATATTTTACGTGGTTCCGGCATTTTTCAAATTTAAGTGTTTTTCCCTTTTCAAGGGAATGCCGGACAAGTGTAAGGAAAAAGTAATACATTTTTGTTTACCCACAATGATTTATTTTTAGATGTTGTATAATGAATATGCATGAACATGTAACTCTGGTGCAACGACCAGATCCAATCTTATTTTATCATGTGTTGCTTCCTTTTCTCCATTTTTCTTTAACTCGGCTATGTGCAGGGCATTAAAAGGCCTGCAATCCTACCCTTTCAAATTAGACATCACATACATGCCCAGGTTAGGGTTTTAATTTTATTTGTTAACAGTAATCTGATATAAATAATTATTATGTGACACCGTTTTAGCAACAACAAAAAAGAAAAAGATTACCGGTAGGATCTGGGTTTGCCGCCCACTTGTTCATGGAATTTGCCGCCCATTGATGGAAAGTAGGTAGTTACTGAATCACAATTGATTGATTTGTGCAGTTCGTAATTATAGACGATACACTAATGTTTGTGTGTGAGTGAGATTGGCTCTTGCCAGCTTGGCGTTTATGCCCCTCCATGGGAGGTAACCGAGTTCCTAATGGGAAGATCGATCCATCCATACCTATTATACATACATACAAGCCAAAATTACATACATACGTACATATACATACTAGGCCTAGTTGATTTGTGACAGTAACATTTTCTTTGAGCCCCCCCTAAGACAAAATCCTGGGTGCGCCGTTGCCGGACGGTAATTTGCAAGCCACTTTAAGCCAGCGGCAAGAAACGGTTGCTTCTCTAGCGACTGCATTCAATTGCTTCAGCAACAGCACTCGGGCCACTAATGTTGTGGCACATCTAGAAGACGCTGAAGGGGGCCAAACTTCAGGCCTTGAGTCGATAATGTTTGACAACCTGGTACCCGAAAGGGGCAATGATGGTTATTACGACACCGTACCCGAAAGGGACGACAATTTTTCAGATCGTAATATTGACACGCTCTTGTTTGGGCAAGAGAGTGATCACTTGCTTAATGTTTGACAACCTGGTACCCGAAAGGGGCAATGATGGTTATTACGGCACTGTACCCGAAAGGGACGACAATTTTTCAGATCGTAATGTTGGCACCCTCTTGTTTGGGCAAGAGAGTGATCACTTGCTTAATGTTTGACAACCTGGTACCCGAAAGGGGCAATGATGGTTATTGCGGCACTGTACCCGAAAGGGACGAAAAAAATTCAGATCGTAATGTTGGCACCCTCTTGTTTGGGCAAGAGAGTGATCACTTGCTTAATGTTTGACAACCTGGTACCCGAAAGGGGCAATGATGGTTATTACGGCACCGTACCTGAAAGGGACGACAATTTTTTTTCAGATCGTAATGTTGGCACCCTCTTGTTTGGGCAAGAGAGTGATCACTTGCTGCCCTGGCTGCCCTGGCCAAAAATGGCGAAAAAGTGGGGACATCCATTAATGAACATTTGGATCAAACTGTGAACACCTTAATCAGAGGCAACCTGAAAAGCTCAACGAAAAGTTGAAACTTTATAATAAGCCAGAAAATTGTACAAATTAACATTGTGCCTTACACGAGTTAATCCAGAAATCTGGTCAATTCTGAAACCGGCAACACGGTCACACGATGCCAAGCTACAAAAGATTTAAAATTAGGTAGAACTGCATGGTGAGGAGTATAAGTAAGATTCAAGATTGTTTTGTTCACGGATCTGTAGCCATTTCCATGGTAGCAGACGAGCTCCTGAAAGCCCGTAACAATAAGTCGGAGGCCAGCATTGATTCGGCCAAACTAATACGCAATCTCGTTGATGCAATTGCAATTCTTGGGAATGGCAATTCCTTGTTAACGTGACGCAATTCGCCCAGATTTGAGCCCGAATTTCGACCCCCTTTGTTCATCACAAGTCCCATGTTACAAACCTTTTGTTTGGGGACGACTTAGCGCAGTCATGCAAAAATATTCAGCATGCCAATAGAATTGGATCTAAAGTACAGGTACGGTGATAATTATAGTGCAAACAAAAGAAGCTATTCACACAACCTGCCACGCTCTTTGGGCGATTGGCGTTACAGGTCCTCCATTGGGAGAGGAGGTTATAACCGCCGATTGAGGGCGCCTTATTACCAAGGAGGTCGAGTGTCAGGAACCTGGCCATTCAACCCGTACTCACTGCAGAGCCAGTTACGGCCAGGCAGCAGTAGCTCTTCGAGCTCAAACAAACAGCCGACAGCCGACAGCCGACGGCCGACAGCATGACTAGATGCAGAAAGTACTAACCCCTCATTACGGTAAAAGATTCGGCAGAATCCCAATCAAACTTTGTTTCACTCGTTTAATTGGGAAATTCTACCTCACAGTTACCTTCATTCGGAATACGTGAGGAATCACGTGACACCCTCCCGACTTTACCATACTAAATACATGCATTTGCAGTATAAGTGGCATAACTTAAGAGGTTGCATATATATATATATATATATATATATATATATATATATATATATATATATATATATATATATATATATATATATATATATATATATATATATATATATATATATATATATATATATATATATATATATATATATATATATATATATATATATATATATATATATATATATATATATATATATATATATATATATATATATATATATATATATATATATATATATATATATATATATATATAGAACCCACCCTATTCTGTTTTCGGTGGGGCCAGTGTAATGATTACACTATTGAGCTTTAAACACTGGCGAGATTGTGCGGGGAGGGCACTTATATAGCATAGGGTCGTAATCACTTTGCTTCGTTATGCTTTAAATGCGTGGTATGTTCCTACTAGACAACACAATCTCACGTTATTCCTCATATCGGTAAAAGATTCGGCAGAATCCCAATCAAACTTCGTTTCACTCGTTTAATTGGGAAATTATCCTTCGTAGAGCTAGAACTTGCGCCAAGGTGGAACGTTTTGGTCGGAAACCATTTTGATTTATCCGTAGTATGGGGTCAATATGTGGCCTAATCCTTTCTAGTATCATTTTGTTGAATATCTTGGCGGAGATGCATGTCAACGTTATACCCTGTAATTGCTGACAATCCCTATGTCGCCCTTTTTGGAAAAGGCATGATGTATCCTTTAGACCAATGGTTAGGCTTGTCTCCGTGTAGAGTGTTGTTGCAAACGGTTAGGAGTTCCTCTAGGAATATATGGGTTTTCCATGCTTCAGCAGGTATATTGTCTGGTCCGCATGCTTTGTTGAATGATGTGCTATTAATAGCTGCCTTTAGTTCCTCTATGGTAAAATCTGATGTATTGATTGGAAGTTCTGCTGTAGGACATGATATAGGAGTTGTCTCAGCTGATGGTGGTTGTCCAAGCAGCTTCTCAAAGTGATCTTTTCCATTTGGCAAGACGTTATTTAAGAGACTTTGCTCTGATTCTGCCTTGGGCACTGCCTTTTCTAACAGTGATCTCATTTACAGTGTCCCATGCAATTTTAGATTTGTTGTTTTCAGTTGCTTCCTGAATCAGTCTTGTTAGGTGTTCGAGCGACAGCGCGAACACCTCTTGATATTGTTCGGGTTTTTTACGGTGAGACATATCCAGAGACAAAAACATAGTTGCAAAGTTCACAGAACCTTAAAACTTAACACATAGTTAGACCTTAACATGTAATTGTATCCTAAGTTGTGACGTCATGGTGAGGTCATCAGATGTCGAATTACACTAAATCAAATTTTAATAATTATTTCAAAAAATCATATCTCATGAACACAAAATATATTTTCACAATCTTTGTATCATCTGAAAGATCTTGAATTATCTGATTTTTCGTACACAGACGTGACCCCAATCTGACCTCTCCTTCCGGGTGAAACCGGAAGTTGAATATTTCAAAAAAATCATATCTCATGAACCACAGAAGATATTTTCACAATCTTTTCATCATCTTAAAGACCTTGAACTATGTCACATTTCGTACACAGATACGACCCTAATCTGACCTCTCCTTCCGGTCGAAACCGGAAGTTTAACCCTCAAACGAGGGACCTGTTTGGTCGTAACGTAAATGCGTGACGATGTCAGAAACATCTGACACACGGTTTTAATAAGTTAAGAGGGTTTCTTTGGCATTTCCCCCAACGATTTTGTTATGCAATTGTGTTGTTTACATGTCTAGGTATTGCGGGAATTAATTTAAGCAAGCTATTTTCACAAGCCCCTGTAATAAACTTAGAAACCTGGCACAATTGTTTACATACTTGAAACAAGCCACATGCCCACTCTAGTACATGTATGTCCTGAAAGAAAGGGGGGTGGGGGTGGGGGGCATTACAACTTACACTGTCGGCATGCAAGAGATCAAAAGATAATGATCTACTACTAGCCCAGTGACTGAACAGATGGTTCCACTTATCACTGGACGAGTTCCAAGTGTATTCAATTCCCCATGCATCCAACATGCATTGATGTTGTACACAGAGCATGCTGTCAAAATTTGTGCACAAACCATACGGGCTGAATTTTTCGATGCCCCTCCCCACAACGTCACTGACTCCTGTTGAATGAAACCCCCTGTAGGATGTGTGTTATGGTCCAGCTTGAGATATCATTGACTGATAAGTGGGTGGTGTTTATTATTTGTATAGGGGAAGGAAAATACTGAATTGTGTCAGACGTTTCTGACAACGTGCCTCCCTTGAGGGTTAAGTGAACAACTATTCAGAATCACTATTCTGTAAATGTATTTGTACAGCCAAAACATAGTTGCGGAGTTCAAAGAACCTTAAAACTTAACACATAGTTAGACCTTAACATGTAGTTCCAGGTAACGTTGTGACGTCATGATGAGGTCTTCTAATGAATTATTACGTAATTACTTATAATTAAAAGAATATAATTTATATCTTGTGAACCACAATAGATAATTTCTTGATTCCTTCATAATCATACAGAACATGGAGGACTCGACATTTGATACACAGACATGACCCTGTTGACCCTTACTTCCGGTCCAAACTGGAAGTTCAAGTTTAAAAAGCTCTTTATAAATTGACGCAAATCTGAAAGGGTATTCGAAAAAACATTCTGGGTTTATATGTTTTTATATGTTAAGTGGGATCTGCTCTTTTCAAAAATATATTTTGTGACGTCATCGTTGTTAACAGCGCCCTCTAGCGGCATGTTTTTAAAAAAGTCACTTTTTGCTATCTTGAGAAAACATTAGAATTTTACCAAATTTGGCACAATTGACACCCATATTTATGAGGAAAAATTTTGTGAAGTATGAATAACGTCACATGACTGAACCGGAACTTACGGTTGGAAGAATTTAAAATTATATGGGATGAATGAACCGGAAGTTAATGTATTCAGTATAGCACATTATATGTTATTTTAATTATATATTATGAAAACTCATATCTCCTGAAGTAACTCTTGTCTTTTAACAACTTTAGGTGATGACGTCATCACATATGATGCACACTCGAACACCCTGAGTTTGTTTTTAACAAACTCAATACCTCTAGTTTTAGCTTGGATATACTGCTTCTGATTTTGAAGATATGCATCTTCAAGGTCTCTCTTTGCGTTATCATACTTTCTGTGTTGTTGTCTTGTTTTTCTCATTTGAAGATATTCTGACGCTTTCTGTAATAATTCCCTCTTTTTTACAATATTTTCATCTTCCCATGGACATTTTACCTGTTTCTTTGGTTTTCTGGTTAACACTTTCTTACTTGCATATTCATGTGCTCAAACGATGTTGTCATAGATAATGTTTGAGGTTGGATCGGTCTCTACAACCATGAGTACGTCAAATTTGTTGCGTACTTCAATACTGTACTCGAGTCTTACTTTATCATCAAATCTAAGTATACTCCACTGGTATTTGGTAGGTTTCTTAAATTTGGAATTTGCTCTTAGGCTTAGTTTAATCCTTGCAGTAACGATTCTGTGGTCAGAGCCCACAGAAAGAAAAGAGCTGTAAGCTTCACATTTCATAGCACTGTTACGCCATTTCTTGTTGAGAAGTACGTTATCAAGCTGGGCTTGTACTTCATTTGAGTAAGTGAAGGTCCACAATTTGCCTTTTCGCTTTTGGTATGAGGTATTTAGTTTAATCAAATCATATTCTTCCATCATACTAAGTAGATGTTCTCCATTTTGATTTATTGCTGGGTTGAATGTGAACCTGGCTTTTTCACAAGATGTTATTTGAGCACTGAAGTCACCTCCTATGAGCTTGATGTTGTGATTTGGTATAAGCGTGATATAATCAGTGAGTGAACTATAGAAATCCGCAGCTTCTCTCCGTCGCTAGATGAATTAGTTGGGCTATAGCACGCGATGATGCTAGTGGCAGGATTGCCATTAAAGAAAGCAATAAGGATACGTTTGTTTATTCTCTCTACGTTATTTAGGGATTCAGACGCTTTACGATCAAGAAGAATGCCTACTCCCCCGATCGTGGCATTCTTGGTATTTTTCCATGCTGAACTAGTGAATAACTAGTGAAGAGACTTGTACTCTAAGTCAGTTTTCTCGTGGTAGAATCTATGTTCCTGTATGCAGACTACATTTACTTTAAACCTTTCTGCATTTGCGATTAATTCGCTTAAACCTTTTTCAGTGCTAGTTGGGTTCAGGGTTCTTACATTGAAGGTTGAGACTAGAAAGTCTTTCTTAAAGTTGAGTAGTTTAACGGTTGTATGGTCAGTAGCTAATTTTTCGAAATCACCAGCCTGGCCATCCACTGATGAACGCGGTCCTTTTTTGACTGCGCGACGACCGATGCAGCATTGGATTGGTTTTGTAACTGTCATGATACCTTTCGATAGCTAAAGATAAGTACCAACGGTAGCCACTCCTATTAATACTCGCAGTTTTCAGTCTGACTGAAATGGTCGATCCATGTCGTTATCTTGTGCTACGAGCCAGCTATCTTGTCTATTAGAGGCTGCCACGTACACTACTGAAGCACTGCTGACTACTCCAGTCAACCATCCTAGCCCACACTCCTTTCCTTGACCTGTCTGGCACGGGAGACCCTACCAGGAGCATATAAGTTCCGGCCAGCATATCTCATGGAGTTGAATAAGTGCGACGACAAGGATCGGTCGAAGGCCTGCCCATGCAAAGCATGGGCGGGGGTGCTCCCGCCAGCGAGGACCATAAGAGAATCTCATGAATCTCATGAATCTCATGAATTTATGAATCTCATAAATCTTATGAATCTTATGAATCTTATGAATTTATGAATTTATGAATCACATGAATCTCATGAATCTCATGAATCTCATGAATCTCATGAATCTCACGAATCTCACGAATCTCACGAATCTCACGAATCTCACGAATCTCACGAATCTCACGAATCTCACGAATCTCACGAATCTCACGAATCTCACGAATCTTACGAATCGTACGAATCGTACGAATCTCATGAATCTTACGAATCTTACGAATCTCATGAATCTCATGAATCTTATGAATCTTATGAATCTCATGAATCTCATGAATCTCATGAATCTCATGAATCTCATGAATCTCATGAATCTCATGAATCTCATGAATCTCATGAATCTCATGAATCTCATGAATCTCATGAATCTCATGAATCTCATGATCCCCTACCCGTACCCACAGCGATATAATGATATAATTTTCTCATGAATCTTATGAATCTTATGAATCTCATGAATCTCATGAATCTCATGAATCTCATGAATCTCATGAATCTCATGAATCTCATGAATCTCATGAATCTCATGAATCTCATGAATCTCATGAATCTCATGAATCTCATGATCCCCTACCCCTACCCACAGCGATATAATGATATAATGATATAATTTGCGATTACCGCGCGCTCCAGAAATTTCCAGACACAACAAAGAACTGAAACAAGGTTACACTCAAGAAGTGCGACGACAAGGATCGGTCGAAGGCCTGCCCATGCAAAGCATGGGCGGGGCTGCTCCGGCCAGCGAGGACCATAAGAGAATCTTATGAATCTCATGAATCTCATGACTCTCACGAATCTCATGAATCTCATGAATCTCATGAATTTCATGAATCTCATGAATCTCATGAATCTCATGAATTTATGAATCTCATAAATCTTATGAATCTTATGAATTTATGAATCTTATGAATCTCATCAATCTCATCAATCTCATCAATCTCATCAATCTCATCAATCTCATCAATCTCATCAATCTCATCAATCTCATCAATCTCATCAATCTCATCAATCTCATCAATCTCATCAATCTCATCAATCTCATCAATCTCATCAATCTCATCAATCTCATCAGTCTCATCAGTCTCATCAGTCTCATCAGTCTCATCAGTCTCATCAGTCTCATCAGTCTCATCAGTCTCATCAATCTCATCAATCTCATCAATCTCATCAATCTCATCAATCTCATCAATCTCATCAATCTCATCAATCTCATCAATCTCATCAATCTCATCAATCTCATCAATCTCATCAATCTCATCAATCTCATCAATCTCATCAATCTCATCAATCTCATCAATCTCATCAATCTCATCAATCTCATCAATCTCATCAATCTCATCAATCTCATCAATCTCATCAATCTCATCAATCTCATCAATCTCATCAATCTCATCAATCTCATCAATCTTATGAATCTCATGAATTTATGAATCTCAGGAATTTCATGAATCTCATGAATCTCATTAATCTCATGAATCTCATGAATCTCATGAATCTCACGAATCTTACGAATCTTACGAATCTCATGAATCTCATGAATCTTATGAATCTCATCAATCTTATGAATCTCATCAATCTCATGAATTTCATGATCCCCCACCCCTACCCACAGCGATATAATGATATAATTTTCTCATGAATCTTATGAATCTTATGAATCTTATGAATCTCATGAATCTCATGAATCTCATGAATCTCATGAATCTCATGAATCTCATGATCCCCACAGCGATATAATGATATAATTTGCGATTACCGCGCGCTCCAGAAATGTCCAGACACAACAAAGAACTGAAACAAGGTTACACTCGCTATTTTTAACAACAGCTATTATTCAAGTGGTTTATTTAACACAGAGTAATCAGGTTCACATGATAACTACATAGTTTAAATCAAGCTTAATTAAAGGGGTATGTCGTCACGATCAGAGCAGTGACTGAAAATAATACCCCACGGGCACGCGCTGCATGGCCCAGATAACAGGGCGCGCCAGGTCATGACTGATGCATAAGTAATAAGCCAATGGCTGCATAATGAGACCATGAACCTGTAGTTATGATATTGTGGCGAAACCCGTACCGTGCCAGGCGAGCGGTAGTCCAGCAGATACATGGGGGAGGTCCGTTGGAGACCGTATATCGCCACGCGTGAAACCACTTCCAGTGCAGACAGACCAGACAGACCAGACAGACGACAACAGATTAAGTTTAATTAATGGATTATATGAATTAAGATTATATGGAAACAAGGCTTAATTATATGCGACAACGTGTAGATTAACCACTAATACTTATGGATACATGAATAGTCATGGCCATAGCAACGCCAGCCAATGGAATTGTCTAATTTGAGCAGTGGCTTATCTATTCGCCAACTCATTTCCGCAAAGACGGTGAACAGCAAAACACGTTTTTCGCAGTCACCGAAAGAAATGAATCCACGTGCAAGGTAAATTCAGTCCCAAGAAGGAATCGCCTTCACTGAGACAAACGGGAGGAAGGCGATAACACCTTTCTAAGGTTCGGATTGAGTCGCGTAACCCAAGCTCACCTGTAAGTCTCAGTGGACTCAACGAAGGGGTTGCTTTTCCGTGAAGTCGTAAATGACTGGTCAATGATTAAAAAGATATTCCTTTGGATTTCAATTACCGGATAGAGCAACCGTTTTCCTTTAAGAAATAATTGCATGGATTGGTATTATTTTGTTCAAATAATTTCAAGTGAGCAATTTCTGTGAAATTTGAGAAAAGAAATTTATATGTTTTGACCATTTCTGATGAATTAAATAAAACAAATCAAATGTAATTCTTTGAAAGGAACTCTTTCAACAAAACACAAATAAATGAATATTTGGGATCATGTTACACCATGTGTTTCAAACGCTACTCATTGTGTACGGCTATTTGCTGCCTTTGCAGCCACAGCAACATCGTTCAATACCGGTATTAATATATTCTGGTATATCAGACCTGTAGCTCATATTGTTCTAGTGTTAAGGAATGATATTTGCAATACTAATCGAATTTACATGATAACATATACCCAAGGGCGTGTACAATGGGTAATGATGGGCATATCTGCATATGTAAAATATGAAAAAACGAAGGTAGGCCCAATACTTTATGGTACTCGATCATGGGATGTTTGCATGTATGTTTGCATGTATAAACAAAGGGAGACCGTTCTAACAGCTGTTTAAAGGTATACCATTCATTATTAAAACAAAACCCAAATGATGAAATTAATGTAAACCTACTTAGTGTTGAAATGTTGTCTGAGGTTCACAAAAATCATTTAAAATATAGGATAGAGTAAGTAGTCACTACTTTTTCCTACGTTTTATCCTAATTTTCAATAGTTATTTCGCATTAGCACAGCATGAAAAGAAAGATCTTGTTTTCCTTTCTGCCGGTTACACCTCGAGTCAAGCTACGTCCCGTAGCCTTAGATCTCGAGTGTCTTTCGCAGAATCCTTGCTGTCCCTAAGTGTGTCGCCTTCTGTAGTAATTCTACTCTAACAGATGTTCCTATCTCCTTGAGATGTTTCTCCAGTGCCCTCGGGATTGTACCCAGTGCTCCCACTACCATGGGAATAACCTTCACCTTGACTTGCCACAGCTTGATATTTCTGTCTGGATGTTGAAATCCCAGAGAATCTTGACATGGTCCGTTTCTTCTACATTTTTCATGATAACATATACCCAATAATAATAATAATAATAATAATGTGTGGACTTATATAGCGCACGTATCCACCAACTGAGTGGTGCTCAAGGCGCATTATATTATTACCCCTGCTCATAAAGGCTCATAAGGCTCATAAATCATTCCTGAAACCATCTCAGCTCCCTGGGGAGTATACAGCTCAATTGCTGCCATTACAGAGCATATAGGGCTAATCAACCAACTCTGCCCTCACAGGTACCCATTTAACCCCTTGGTGGAGAGAAGCAATTATGGTTAAGTGTCTTGCTCAAGGACACAATGTCACGGCCGGGATTCGAAGCCACATTCTGCTGCTAACACCAGAACTTGAGTCCGGTAAGCTAGACCGCTCGGCCACGACACTCCACAGGGCCCATATATAATGTACGTGTACAATGGGTAATGATGGGCATATCTGCATGTAAAATATGAAAAAACGAAGGTAGGCCCAATAGTTTATGGTACTCGATCATTGGATATTTGCATGTATGTTTGCATGTATAAACAAAGGGAGACCGTTCGAACAGCTGTTTAAAGGTACACCATTCATTATCAAAACAAAACCCAAATTATGAAATTAATGTAAACCTACTTAGTGTTGAAATGTTGTCTGAGGTGCTGTAACGTTTTGGAAAATTGAACACAAAAATCATTTAAAATATAGGATAGAGTACTTTTTCCTAAATCTTATCCTAATTTTCAATAGTTATTTCGCGTTAGCACAGCATGAAAAGAAAGATCTTGTTTTCCTTTCTGCCGGTTAGGGAGCGTCTCAAAAGTCGGAACGGATAGTCCGTTCCGCTGGGAATACCAGAGCGGTCCGTTGGGAGCACGCCAGCGTTCCCCCGGGCATACGCAAACGGTCCCGAGGAACGGAGCTGTATGCCCAGCGGAACGTTCGACTGGGCACACGCGAGCATACTCAGCTACAAGAACGATCCAAAGGAACGTTCCTTTTGGGAGACTGCAACACTCCGCCAACTGCGAATGGGCAGAAAAAATGTAATACATTGTGTTTACCGCACGCGCAGCACACGTTTATAGTGCAATACTACTGCACGAAAATAAACTACTTTTAGCTCACACACACTGAGCTAAACTGTAGTGTACACCGTGTACCGTGTACCGTGTATGTCTTCGTGTACCGTGTAGTTGGGTAGGATGGCAACTGCTGAAAATCACGTGCTTGGTAAGTAGCCTACAGTCCCAAATCTTTAGAAATAATTTATAAATTGTCAATGATGTCAACAAACTATGTGTACAATAAAGCCTGGGACTTTACCATGGCCTTCAAGTTGACCTATAAACCCACTAACGTTAACGTTAACAGTTAGTTTGCCCTGTTGTTGTTGTGACTAAAACCTTACGGTATTACAAGTATTAATTATAACGACGCATTAAACCCAGTTATCTGTGAGCGAAGTCAGTAATTTGTGGAAGTTGCACATGTTCATCACTGACTAAAGACTTTACAAGAAGGCTAGGGATGGCACGTATGCAAATAAACTGTCCGTTTAACGAAAATTGCAACATACCTTCACCTTCCAACCATAAACACGTATAGTAACGATTCGCATTCGGTGAAGACTATGCTGCAATTACTAATTGAGAATGTTCCCGTGGGAACGTTCTGCGGGGAATGCAGTATGCTTTGCGTGTTCCCGCAGGATCGCTCATTGGGAACACGCTGGCGGTCCATGGGAACGCACCATTGTTCCCACAGAGCATACGCATCCGTTCCCATGGATCGCTGGAGTATTCCCAGAGGAACGTTCGGGTGGGCATATATCCGTTCTGACTTATGAGACGCTCCCTTACACCTCGAGTAAAGCTACGTCCCGTAGCCTTAGATCTCGAGTGTCTTTCGCAGAATCCTTGCTGTCCCTAAAAGTCTCGCCTTCTGTAGTAATTCTACTCTAACAGATGTTCCTATCTCCTTGAGATGTTTCTCCAACGCCTTCGGGATTGTACCCAGTGCTCCAACTACCGCGGGAATAACCTCCACCTTGACTTGCCACAGCTTGATATTTCTGTACCTTCTCATTCTCCTTCGAAGCTACTCTACTATCACCCGGCACAGCTATATCGATAAGATTACACATCTTCTCATGCTTATCCAAGACAACAACATTCGGCCGTCTATGTTCTATAACATGATCTGTCTGGATGTTGAAGTCCCAGAAAATCTTGACATGGTCCGTTTCTTCTACATTTTTCGGCACATGGTCGTACCACTTCGATTCCACCTTGACACCGTACTTCTTACACAAATCCCAATGAATCACCTTGTCTGCCTTTGTACTCTGTCTGAGCATGCACTCTGCATTCGCTGACAATGTGAAATACAGTCTCCTCCGCCGCATTGCACATTCTGCACATACAAGAGACATCTGTCTTCTCGATCCTTGCCTTCATCACATTCATCCGCAGAGATTGCAGTAATCAGACCCTTGGTTTCTTTCTTCGGTTCTCCTCTCCTCAACCATTCCCAAGTCTTGCTACTCGCCACTTCTTCAGTACATCTCAGGAATTGGCCGTGAAGTGATTTTTCCTGCCAATCTCGTGTTCTTTCTTCTCTTCTTTGATTCTTGTACTCCTTTGGACCTAATTCGTCTGCCTTCATGTATTTCTGCGCAACCTTCAACAACATTTCCTGAGTCCTACTAACATGACACTGCAAGCTCCTTCTCTCGATGTTAGCACTGTCTGATATACTAAGTAACCCTCTTCCGCCGTCTGACCTCGGTAGATAGAGTCTGCTGACATTCGACCATGGATGTAACATACCGTACATCGTCATCACTTTCCTCGTTTTCCTGTCAGCAACATCTAGATCTGCCTTAGTCCACTCGACAATTCCTGCTCTGTACCTCATCAGCGACACAGCCCAAGTGTTGATCGCCTTTATCATATTCCCTCCATTGAGCTTTGGACTTCAAACATTTCTTTACTCGTCTTATATACTCTTTCTTAAGCCTCTCTTTTGATTCTTCGTGCAGTACGTGATCTGCTTCAAGCACTCCAAGATACTTATACTTATACTTGCGGAGTTCTCTCGCTAAATCCTGATATTTCTGTACCTTCTCCTTCTCCTTCGAAGCTAATCTACTATCACCCGGCACAGCTATATCGATAAGATAACACATCTTCTCATGCTTATCCAAGACAACAACAACCAGCCATCTATGTTCTATAACATGATCTGTCTGGATGTTGAAGTCCCAGAGAATCTTGACATGGTCCGTTTCTTCTACCTTTTCCGGCACATGGTCGTACCACTTCGATTGTTCTTTGACACCGTACTTCTTACACAAATTCCAATGAATCACCTTGGCCAATTTGTCGTGTCTGCCTTTGTACTCTGTCTGAGCATGCACTCTGCATTCGCTGACAATGTGAAATACAGTCTCCTCCGCCGCATTGCACATTCTGCACATACAAGAGACATCTGTCTTCTTGATCCTTGCCTTCATCACATTCGTCGGCAGAAACTGGTCTTGCGCTGCATTAATCAGACCCTCAGTTTCTTTCTTTAGTTCTCCTCTCCTCAACCATTCCCAAGTCTTGCTACTTGCCACTCCTTCGGTACATCTCAGGAATCGGCCGTGAAGTGGTTTTTCCTGCCAATCTCGTGTTCTTTCTTCTCTTCTTTGATTCTTATACTCCTTTGGACCTAAATTCGTCTGCCTTCATGTATTTCTGCGCAACCTTCAACAACTTTTCCTGAGTACTACTTACACAGGCACGTGCATACATAGGTCCCAAAGGGTGCTTGAGCCCCTGCCCTTTTTGCCTAGTATAAAAAGTGCCCTTTTTAGCCCAAGGTTTTGTTTTTTGTTTTTTTTTGAATGAATTATTAAGTTCCTGTTGCGCATAGACTGCCCTGCCTAGTTGAAAGATGTCAGGATAGAATAAAATTAGAATAAATATTAGGTCAACAGAGATGCCCCTTACTATTCCTGTGCACGGGCCTGCATGTGCCCCTCCGCGAAACTAGATTTCACGCATAGCCGCGCGCGCCTATACGTCTTTCAACATAATCTGATCTGATTGTAATGTTAAAAACCATATTATGCGTTTTTATTAATAAATAAACGCCCAATTTTTTTTTAGCTCGTGCGCTACGCGCGCTCGCATGGAATTACACTGCCCTTTTCAGACTCTGAGCCCCTGCCCCTCTACAACCCTGTGCACGTCCCTGTACTTACATGACACTGCAAGCTCCTTCTCTCGATGTTAACGCTGTCTGATACACTAAGTAATCCTCTTCCTCCCTCTGACCTCCGTAGATAGAGTCTGCTGACATTCGACCGTGGATGTAACATACCGTACATCGTCATCACTTTCCTCGTTTTCCTGTCAGCAACATCTAGATCTGCCTTAGTCCACTCGACAATTCCTGCACTGTACCTCATCAGCGACACAGCCAAGGGGTTGATCGCCTTTATCATATTCCCTCCATTCAGCTTGGACTTCAAACACTTCTTCACTCGTCTTATATACTCTTTCTTAAGCCGCTCTTTTGCTTCAAGCACTACAAGATACTTTCTTCTTCACCCAACGCCCTCAATTGTGTGCCATCTGGGAAAGTAATTCCATCCGAATGTACCCTTTTACCCCTCTTCATGGTCATCGCAGCACATTTCTCCAGACCAAACTTCATGCCGATGTCATCGCTTATGATCCGTACAGTCTGCACCAAGGAATCACTCTCTTTCTCGTTCTCGTTCTTCGCAAACAACTTCAGGTCGTCCATGAAGAGCAGATGATTAATACTGCATCCATCCTTTGTCATCTCGTATCCCGCACTAACCTTCCGCAAATTCATCGTCAAAGGGAACAGCGCCAAAACAAACAACAGTGGAGGCAGAGAATCGCCCTGGGAAAATACCTCGTCTGATGTTTACCTTACCAAGGCATTCATCATGCTCTCACGTCTTCATGCTCTCACCCAGAAGACATTTCACCGCCTCAGCTGCCCCTATCATGTCCAAATAATCCATAATCCATGAATGTTATATACCATGTCGTATGCCTTCTTGTAGTCTATCCACGCTATGGCCAGATTAGTTTTTCTGTTCCTACAGTCCGTTAGCACCGTCTTATCAATGATAAGTTGGTCTTTCGTTCCTCTTGACCGCTTCTTGCAACCTTTCTGCTCATCTGGAAATAACTGCTGATCTGTAATGTTCGTATATAACGCAACAGTACCATTACTTTATTGCAAACCTCCTTGTGTTCTATGTGTTTTAAAACAATAACATCACATTATACTTAGGTGACCTTTGACATCAGTACAATGAATAAACCATGCATGCCATATGCCATGATTCAGTGCCAACAAACCTTCGTCAAGATTTAATCAATTTATTTACACATCAAAACAAAAAGCTGTAAATATTATAAGATCTTCTGCAATGATACCGGTTAGAAGTTTATACACCATGGGTAGACATGTAATAGGTCGATAATTACTTGCAACGTTACCCTTCTTAATGTCCTTCATGATGAGAACCGTTCTTGCTTCAGTCACCCACTTCGGAACGTTGCCACGCGCTAAGCTCTCTTGCGGCTGCTGGGCTATTCTTTGGCACTTTCCTCAACTGTTTCTTCACCTTACTCACATCAATCTGAAATCCCTCTTGTTGTTGTACACTCTTTAACTCGTCTTTCACGTCGGCTAACCATTCTGCTTGTCTTTTATGATCACCAGGCTGATCCCAAAGGCCACCCCAGAAAATCCTTGCCTCTGCTGGCTCTGGGCCCACTTGTGAGTTGTCACATTTCCCGTCCAATTCTTTGAATAATTGACGTTGATTTGTATTGAATAGGCGATTTTGATGAAACTGCCTGACCCTATCATCATACCTCTTTACTTTTGCAGCCTTCGCCTTAACTAACCCTTTGCTTTATTTCCTCCTTAACTACACTCATCCCCTTTCCGTTTACTTGATACTTCTTTATTAATCTATTCCTCATATCTGAATCTTTCATTGCATCTCTGTCCATTTGCTGTATTCTACTGAGATCTTTGCGTAACTTAATTTGGCCCTCAAGTCTGCGTTCCACCAAGGTTTATTATCTTTATGTTGTGATTGTGAAGATTTAACCCCTAATTTGTCCGCTGCTACAACTGCACCTGCAAAGACAAGATCATTAATTTCAGTAAGGTTAATAGTACTTACCGTCCCAAGGGTTCTACTTACCATAGCCGACACATTTGTCAGCTTTTTCCTTGGGACCTGACGCAATACAGGAATACTCCACTTACCTGTCCCTTTTACCGATACCATTACCTCTTCAATCCTCTCCCTAATCTCGAGCTCTTCCTCCGTCAAGTCTGTACTTGCATCTTCTGTTCCCTCCTCTACTCGTCCACTGACCTCATCCGCACTCTGGGAACTTGCCAGCTCTTCAGCGGCCACGTTGACCAGTTCCTCCTCCTGCACTTCTTCAGCTTCATCACCAGCCTCTGTCCGTGATATTATTCTACTCATCTCTTCCACCTCAACTTTCGTTAGCCACTGGTTATGTTTGATTTGTGTTACCTGGTCGGCAAGCCGCTGTTCACTTATTTCAAACATGCCTTTATCTTGCCATATGCTAATCATTCTCA
>CM055834.1:28378482-28530982 GCA_029582265.1 Zoroaster sp. YZ-2022 | reverse complement strand
AAGGGTCAGGAATGCTTTGACAATATTAGACAAATCTAATTGTAAAAACTATATGTGGCTAGCATCAAGGGCTTATATCCAGTGTTAAACACTGGGGATTAAATCACGCGAACTTGAGATACTTGGTCCACACAAGAGCCCAAGAAGCACTAGAGTTATAGATGCTTTGTATTATAGGCAATCCCAGACATATATTTAAATACGTTGGTGCTTTTATGTAGTGTCATTTTAAATGTTAAGGGTTACACAGAGGTGTTGTGAAAACATAGCATAACCTGTTTTTAACGTGGGCAAATATTGGGGTATGATCATTTAACTATTACATACAGCATTGTTCATATCAAATAAATAAATAAATTATCGGTTGTACATGTTAAGTTGATGATGGTTTCAAATATCTCTTGAAATCTTTCTGTCGAAATAATAATAAATAATAATAAGATAGCGTCTCAAAAGTCGGGCATGTTCGAGGCGCAAAAGGACGTTCCAGTTGGCATAATTATGCCCGCGGTCCAGCGGACCGCTGGAACGTTCCACTGGACCGCGAGATCATGCCGAACGAGCGTTCCTTTGAGAACGTTCCATTTGAACGTTTCGTGGGAACGTTCCACGTGTACTATTGTTCGCAGTTGGTTCACTCATTGGGTAATCATGTAGGCCAATACCGATATGAAGTTACACACAGGCCTGTGACTTTTTCAGATTTGTTTCGTTCTTTTTACAAATTCCCATTTGATGCCTCATCCTCATGACAAATGTATGTTTTCTTTGTTGTTATATTCGGTTTACGTTAAGGAGAAAATATGTTGTTTCCAACCTAGAATTAGCTGTTTGCGATAATCGTAGCGAAGATTTAGGGTTTCATCAATCAATAACAAATGAAAGCCACTACCTTGAGCTACAATCGTCGCAGCCTATTACTTCATGTAGAATATGAATACTGCATTAAGTTGGCAGTGGTGGGACTAGTATTATTAACTATGGTGATTTTTAATAACGTCAGTAATAGTAAGCATATGGGTAAGGGGATATAGAATATAATACATGTCAGTACCCATCACAAAGTCTATAAAGACAACCTCATAGGCCTCTATGATTTTATCAATAATTAGCCTAAGTAAGACTAATTGCGGTGACACCATACGAAATTCTCTTCTGAGTAGTAATAATTAGCCTAACGTTAGCCTAATTTGTGTCACCATTTTGGCCATCATCTTGGCCAATTGTCATCAAGTCACTCATAACGTTAATCTCTTCTTGCGCAATTTTTTGTCTATTGATTAAGTATGTCATGGGTAAAAAACAAAAACAAAATTAAGGAAGGTTTTTCACCATTACTCACCGCCTCCATGCTCACCACCAGCACTTTTGACTCTGGCAGCCATTTTATTATTACGTTTGTGTGAGCACAACACAGGCCCACGGGGTCACGTCGTACCGGTCCAGCCGAACGTTCCATAGGAACGATCCTACGAGAGAGAATGTTATGGGAGAGTATTTGGAACGCTCCGACGGAACGTGCCCGCGGTCCAACGGACCGGTCCAGGTATACCAGATGGAATACTCTACCGATCCAATTAGAACGTTCCAACTGTTCCGACTATTGAGATGCTCCCTAATAATGGACACTTATATTGCGCCGGTATCCGCCAAGTTTGACGCTCGTGGCGCATGAACATTATTACCCCTGTCATCGGGCCAGTTATATCATTCCTAGAACCATCTCAATACCAGTATTAGCGTATTTCACCAGCCATTTCCTGCTTTCAAACAAACTAGGAAATATTCAAATGTTATAGCCCCACCCATTCTTTTTATTTATTTGTTATTTATTGATTTTCGTTTTCAAAAAGGAAGAGTCAGGCCCAGAATTTACCCGACGTTTTAGGAATGTTTGTAAGTCTGCTTGTATTTATACTCGATTTAGGCCTACTGTGAACTTTAAAATGTGTGTGTGTATTTGTCCACTCTGTTTTATTAATTCCAATGTGTCGTTAACAAGATATTTGTGTGAAATTTCATTTGGATTGTACTCTATTCGGGACTGTCGTCTCATGAAGTCAACAGTTGGGAAACTACCGGTATTTTATTAAATTTCTGAAAATTATTGCACCTCAGACAGAAAGATTTCAAGAAATGCTATGTAAAAGAATCATGTTAACACGGTAATTAGGTGTTTGGGTACTGCCCAAACACCTTGTTTTTGTTGGAGTTTTTTTCTTGGCCAACTTTCTCCGGCAATTCATTCATTAAACGGACTAATTTATCAACTTGAAAATTGGCAAAAACATTGGTCTCAATATGTAGATGTGTCCAAAACCATAAAAATCATAAAAACATCATCAGCTAAAACAATAAAATATTCAAAGCCCAATAACTCCCAAACGAAACGATTGACAGACTTGCAACTTGGAGCAAAAACATTGTTCCCGATATGATGATATATCCGGTTCCGCTATTATGGGCTAAAACAGTGGAATTTTAATGGGGTGACGTACAGATTTGTACTTTAGCACAATAATCGATTGGATTTACTATATTAAACATTAAGGAAGTTCGGTGGTCCTGTGTTGAATGTGTCCGAGTGATAATCAGAACGCCCTGAGTTCGAGACCCGATATGAACATGACAGCACTTATTTTATTACTCTTCTTTGTTGTCTTTATCCGTTCACGGCTCTCATCTGCGGCAAGTAATAAGTTCCGAAAAGCTTACTGAAAGCTATTTTTATTGAACTTAATGACTTAATAACATGGCACAATAATTGAATGAACTTTCACGTTATGGAAGCTCGGTGGTACAGTGGTGAATTCGTCTATTAAACTGTTAATCAAAAAGTCATGAGTTCGAGATCCACCATGAACATGACTGCGCAAATTTTATTACTTTTCTTTATTTTCTTCTTTATCCGTTCATAGATATTATCCGTGGACAATTAAACAATTCCAAAAAACATCCACATATTTTTACATAAACGCTTTTAAAATGTTTTAATTTCCGACTTTTTAACAAAAAACCAAAGCCAAACACCTTACGTTTGTAACCCAACAAACGTACTTCTCGTTTGTTATTAATTTTGTTTACTGTTACCAATTGTGTTTAATGCGTGGCTCTTAATATATCTAAAGTAAGTAAATTAAACATACTAATTCTCATGTCAAATAACGAATATCTGAATTTACGATTGCAATTTCGGCAATTTTACTTAATTTAATATTTTATTAGGCCTACAGTACTTATTACCTATGTACATGTACACACGAATATAAAAATGTGTACCGCATAGTTTTCCCATGTGAAAGCGGCAACAAACGAATACAACCAAATCGTAAAATTAAATAACATTTTCCCGTACAGTTTGCAGTGAGAAGGGTAACAAAAGGTAGACCTGGACCTAATACATAATGGTAATTATATCCATATTATCTTTAATTTTATAGCAGATGTTTTGAAATAACGAGACACTGTTATCAACAATTGATGTGTATATTGCTGGATTCTGATTTTCAGACTGCTCTGGGTAATCTGTTTGACAACTACTGATCATACAGCTCGTCTGTTAAGACAAATATTTCGTTGCTCAACTCCGTGAAATGCTTTAAGAATGTTCTCACTGTCTTTGAATCAAGACAGTGGCTTAACCAGGATTTTCAGTGTGGGTGTAAACATTTTTGAGGGGTAAATTTACCGACACAAAGCCCCCTGCCCTCACTGTATCAATATATATACTCCACACACATATATATTATATCTATATATATATATCTATATATATAAACGGGAAGCGAGCGAAGAACATTTGGCTGATGACGGACTTGAACCTGCGACCTCTCGAATACCGTACGAGCGCTCTACCAACTGAGCTAACCAGCCCCTATGTTGGTGGGCGGTCCACTTATGCCAATTATCTATTGCTCTATGGGGCCAGGTCAGAGGCCAAATCATATCTGCCGAGTAGCCAGGGATCAAGCCCCGGTCAGATGCAAACAACCTGGGTAACGGCAGTAGCGGGGATCACACCACAGGACACAAGCCTTTCACGTGGTTGTACACAGAATAAATATATAGGAAAAACTGACCTGAAATATTATATTATATTATAATAATAATAATAATAATAATAATAATAATAATAATAATAATAATAATAATAATAATAATAATGAACATTTGTAATGCGCCGGTATCCGTCAAAACGAGACGCTCATGGCGCAGTGACACATCAGTGTAAACAATAAAACAAAATACATGGTAAGAACAATGCAATATAAAATTACAAGGAACAATGATTGTAAAAAGGCTGACTGGCCCTGGTTAGGATATGCTAGGCAAAGACGATATTCTGACAACAAGGAAAAACCCTGCATACACAACCATGCAAACAAGGTTGATTTGCAAAAAATATAAACACCGTAGCGATACTCTTGACATATTAAACAAAAACAAAAGGTATAAATACATCATCATAAAAGTCAATAGTTAAACATAAGTAAATTATACATTAATTTTCATCAAATGAGTTTTGAGAGCAGTTTTAAATGAAGCAAGAGATAGAGATTGTTTGACATGCTCAGGTAAATCATTCCACAAAGAAGGAGCAGCAGCAGCAAAAGAACGTTTTCCCCAGGATCTCTTTGTCAATGGATGTGTTTTTTATGTTTGTACTTTGTCAAAGCCTCTGATGAAGGTCCGGTTTGGAGCGAAAGCTAAGGCCACCCTCCCGATTTAATTTATATCCTCTGACCTGGCCCCATAGAGCAATAGATAATTGGCATAAGTGGACCGCCCACCAATATAGGGGCTGGTTAGCTCAGTTGGTAGAGCGCTCGTCTGGTGTTCGAGAGGTCGCGGGTTCGAGTCCGAGTCCGGCATCAGCCAATTTTTCTTTGCTCGCGAAATATATATACATACATACATACATATATATACATACATACATACATACATACATACATACATACATACATACATACATACATATATATATATATATATATATATATATATATATATATATATATATATATATGTATATATATATGTGTATATATATATATATATATATGTATGTATATATATATATGTATGTATATATATATGTATATATATATATATGTATATATATATATATATATACATATATATATATATTTCGCGAGCAAAGAAAAATTGGCTGATGCCGGACTCGAACCCGCGACCTCTCGATTACCGTACGAGCGCTCTACCAACTGAGCTAACCAGCCCCTATGTTGGTCGACGGTCCACTTAACAGCAATCCTGAATATGACATAATATGTTTGAACTTATTATGTTGAGTATCGTTCACGAGAAAATGGTAAACATGCATTCAGATATGTTGTATACATTCTAACATGGAATTTAGGACAGAGTACTCTATTATAACTTCGTACTGGAAACTGTTTTCACTTTTCTTCCAAATGTCAGACAAAATTATTTCTATGGAAGATCATTACCATAATAATAATAAAGTGGATTTATAGAGCGCCAAAGGATACAAGGCGCTTTTACATCATCCCTGGTAATTGGGCCAATATCAATCCTTAAACTTTCTCAGTTCCCTGGGGAGTATACAGCCCCGAGCTACCGTCGCGCTTCAGAAGCTTTTTCAACCACAATATCAACCTCTACCCTCACAGGTACCCATTTATCCTCTTGGGAGAAGAAAAGCATTGTACAGTAAAGTGCCTTGCTCAAGGACACAAGTGCCATGGTCAAGGCCAGGATTCGAACCCACATTATGACGACTCAACCATCAGAACACAAGTCTGAGGCGCTAAACAGCTCGGCCATTATTATTATTGGGGTTATATCCTATTTTTTGAAATATGTTTCCAACAAAGGTCCTTTATTACCAATAAACATAATTTTATGATTTTGATTAAGACTTCAGTAAGGCATGTTATTAGCCCACATGCAGGCGTAGCCATGGGCAGCCAGAGGGTGCATGGCCCCCCTGATTGACCGGCATGCCAGGCATGCAACCTCAATATCTTGAAATAAACCAAAATTTCATTGAAACATCCACTATTTGTATTCGCACAATAGCCCTACAGAACCTCCGGGAAGCACACAGCGTCTATCTGTTACGTTACTGTTGCTTGCATGGGCGTCAACTGGTGGAGACGGGGGACATGAATCCCATCCACTTTTTTTTAGAGTGTGGGAGGGGCACTATATCAAATGGTCCCCCGCTTTTTGATGGCCCATGTAAAAAATAACTAAATATTTTAGTAACTACTGCAACACCACAAAATATTCATAAGCGCTCAGCAATGGCGTAAATCCGTGATAAATAGTGGGGGATGATTTTGAAATTTGGGTGCACGGTATAGCTTTAAGTTCTGCAGTCGACAACTATTCAATCTTGCGGCTACAACACCTATATATTTTTTTCAACGCATGGAAAATTCAGGGGGAAGATCCTATGGACCATCCCCCGGTCCAAATCCAATAAGTGGGGATATATCCCCCCATCCCCCTGGGATTTACGCCCGTGGCGCTCAGAACGCACACAGAGCGTCCAGAGTCGAACAATTTTCGTGACACTGACTGAATGCTGGAAGACGAAGGCGTGCCCCTACGTCCTAACACTGATAAAAGCTTTTAGTAGTATTCAAATACCATGAAATTGTGAAGGTATAAATGTTATTATTTTAAACATAAAAACAGGCCTTCTGTTTGATATGAAATTTGGTAAATTGGAGACATTGTTCTCTCTTTCGAATATTCAAAGGAATTTCCAAAATAAGAAATTAAAGAATAAAATTCATAACAATTCCACACATCTCCGAAAATTGTAACAACACCTCGATCGTTCTCTGTAACATTCTTAAAACGGATTGGTAAAATGACAACATAAAGATCAAATAAACAAATTCTCTAATAACTCTTGGATGTCTTTAATCAAAATAGTGCACGTGACCGCCTCAAAGCAACTGACGTCAAGTTCAATTATAAGGAACAAGAAGGCAGACTACCGAGATTTTAGCAAGAAGACGGCAAATTGTACGGAACTCTCCGACTATTACTGGCATAGTGTAACCAGCCTTGTCAGTCCAAGGGGGTCTATGAACAAATATTAGTGAGGGTAATGAGTGGGATTATTTCGTATGTAGTGGCATGTTTTCCGTCTATATCGGCACATTTTTGTTATGGACCAGCACGTTTTCCGTCTTGAAACGAAAGGTAAATTTCGTAGAGTTGTTTTCACTACCCCGAAAGCCAGAACATGTTATTTATGCCGAGATGGTTATTCCTGACCATACATAAACCATTAGAGTGAGTCGTATCACTGAATTTGGAAAACATTAACAGTGTCCCATTTTTGTGCGACGGTACTCCCTTTTTTATATTATTTTGACAAAGACATGATCCAATCCCTTGCTGTTAAAGGGCCTATGAAAAGCAATTTTTTGTAGATACATATATTCGACTAAATATCCATGGTTCTGGGCAGTTAAAACACAATTAGAAATCACGCGAGGGCGCTGTTTCACAAGATAAATCCTAGAACTCAGTGTCACAGCAGCACTGAAAGTGTTAACATTCAGAACTCCAACAGCCGTAACCTCAATATGTTAACTGACAGGTAACCGAACTCTCAGTTAACATGAAAATATACAAAATTAAGAAAACTGACTTGTAAGAAAGATGATGAATTAATGCACAAATTAACCATGATGTTGTTATGACATCACTGATGTGCCATGAATATTAAAATTGTTTGCATAAATACAAAAAAACAGTGCCAAAATAAGGTATAAAACACCCACACATTTGCAATTAAAAGGCCCTTAAGGCTGTTTGATGATAATCTATGACGAATACATTTGGCCAACATTGTTGCATGTAAATGGATTTATGATCAAATACCCCCGCTTGCTTTCAGATTATACAAGTGAAATGCCACGCAATACATAATGTCATATCTTAGACAAACAACATTGCTCAAAATAATTACTTATGGTAATTTACTGAGTGGAATTTAAAAGAGAGGTTTCCATTTCTATGACCGGAGGCCAGTGCAAATAATTAGTGCTGCACTCATCCTGTTTGTAGTTAGTGCAAGGGTTGGTGAGCATGGGAAGTGTCAATGTTTGCCGTCCGCATTTCTGAGTCTCTGGGGAAAAAAGTAATTTATTTCTGTTTGATGGGAAATATTTATTCTGTATTTATGATAAATTGATGATAAATTCACTCTCTTGTTATAAGGTAAGTTGTGTCTTAAGGCAGCCAGCACGGGTAGAGAAGTAGCATATCAAGTTCCATTTAGTAAGAATTTCCAGAGAACCCTATTCACACAAAACAATGTTTGCATGTACCCATTATTGCCTGAAATTACCAAACCGGGATTAATTGGGTTATAATAAAGGGGAGGTACATTACGGCCCAAATTTTTCTTATTAAATTTAAGGGGATTTTACTTTACCAATTGTTTGTTGTTTTTATTGGTAAGAACCTTTTTTATTATAATAATTTGGGGTAATTTTCGGAATGAATATCCCTGAATTATTTAAGATAACAATTGGGATTTGTTTCAAGTATAAAATTGTTTATCATGATACTAACACCGAAAACAAAAGTGTTTGAACCGTAATTTGGCTTTTTTGCCTTTTCAGGAAAATTTGTTAGAGATATAATAACATTTAATTCAGTAAACCATGTACACTCTTGTTAAAGGTCATTATTCATACTTTTTCAAATCAATTATATATTCACCTTTGCCATTGCAACTTGTGTCTTCTCTGAGATTTTCAGACAGAATACTTAAGCAGGATGATTGGTATTCTTGTCAAATTCACATTAATGGCTAAATAGTTCAGTTGTCAACCCGGAGGTTGCAGGTTCAAGTCCCCTCTAGTCAAGTTTCTTTGTTCACATTTATTGACATATTAGTTCCCCTTATGGTTTATTTGATATTAAAAATAAACTTTTCTCCGCTAGATTTAAAACAATAACAACATATGTAAGCATATTAAAGGGACAATATCGTCACGATCAACAGGACATGGAATCAGAGTGCTAGTTTTATATTAACTCAGTGACTAAAAATAATACCCTACATGATAAGGTCGTGTTACCGTTGTTGCTGCATACATGAGCCAGTCAATTTCAGCCTCTGTCTTCATCTTAATTAAACTAGTACACCGATTCCTTGCCCTGTCGAGAGTCTGCTCTTATCGTGACGATACTGTCCCTTTAACCCTATCAAGCCTAGGCGTTTTTTCCTTCACAGACCTGGGGAGGGGCTCATTGTTAGCCCCTCCGTATTTTCTGTATTCAACAGCCGATTTTCATGACATTTTGTAGGCATGTTCGGTTTGGCACAATCTATCTAATGAGGGCAAGAAAACTTTCATAGGTCACCGTTAGGGGGCGCTATTCCCATGTTTTGGTCATTTTCCCTCATTTTTGGTCAAAAATAGTATTTTCCCCATAACTTCCTTAATGTTTATCCGACGACCATGAAATTTGGCACAAATGTTGTCTTCAGTAAAAGCAACAATCTGACATCATCTAAATCACCGCTAGAGGGTGTTCCAAAAACATGATTTTTAAATATTTTGACCCAAAATTAGGGGTTTTTAACCAAAAGTACAATAAAGGCAGATAATTATAATAACATCCATGGTACTATTGATGACATGAATTTATAAACTGAGCAAAAAATCAGTCTGGCCTCAGTGACAATGTTTTATTGAAAATCGACAGGTCTGTATATAATGTTTTTTAAATGAATGTTACACCATACAGAAGGATAAATTGTCAACAATATGAAGCAAAAACACAAATTATAATATAAGCAATTAAAAAAATATGATTTAAAGAACATCGAAACTGTGTCCTAAACAATAGTTAGGAAAAGTCAGAAAATGTCAGCGTGATCGGACAAAGCGTTCTGGAGATATAAAAAATGTCATTGGGGGAACATTGTGCACCCCCCCCCCCACCCCCAGGCCTAATAGGGTTAAGGTGTATCCTGCCTACCAATTTGGTAACCTCATGTTCGATTAAGTACATTTGGTTGGGTGGACCTGTGTGTTCCCTTTGTGTGTTCCTTTTGTTTGTATCCAGTAAGTATAATAGAGATCAGTTCTCTGCATAATGAAGTGCCCTCATTAGTAGCGCCCTCCAGTGGCAAAGAATGTTATCCAAGACAGTGATAGGTCAGTCGACTTTGAAGTAAGAGGTCGGAGGTTCAAATCCCTCTCGAATGAGGAACATTATTGTTTAAACCATTTCATATCTGGTTCACATCTTTTCTAAATGTTATCCTCTTCAGTATACACCGAACACCTATTGTTATTGTTCGATTTGCTTTCTTGTTATTTTTCTGAATATCTCTTGTAGCGGGGTTTCAACATCTTTCCAAAGCTCACAGCGTCTTGAAACTTGGAAATGTAGTATTGCATAATTTTGTGACGTCATTATCACTTCATCTAATGAATTATTACGTAATTAATTATAATTAAAATAATATATTTTATATCTCGTGAACCACAATAGATAATTTCTTGATTCATTCACAATCATAGTGAATATAGGGGACTCGACATTTCATACACAGACATAACGCAAACCTGAAAGGGTATTCGGAAAAAAATTCCGGGTTCATATGTTGAGTGGGATCTGCTCTTTTCAAAAATATATTTGGTGACGTCATCGCTCTTAACAGTGCCCTCTAGCGGCAGGTTTAAAAAAGTCACTTTTTTGATATCTTTTGAAAAAAATGAGACAGAATTTTACCAAATCTGGCACAATTAACACCAATATTATGATGAACAATTTTGTGAAGTATGAATGACGTCACATGATTGAACCGGAAGTTATGATTGGTAGAATTTTAAATTACGTGTAATTCAATCAAATATTTAGAAAATTTGTATCTCCTGATTCATTTGATAAAAATTTGAATTTTTTCATGATCTTGAAGATATTGAATTATCTAAAATTTATCCTTTGAAAATAAAGCTGATCTGACCTTTACTACGTGTCCAAACAGGAAGTTCATATTCATATCAGGTTCATGACGTATATTCATGTCAGATTCTATCTGGTACGGCGCGTTCTAGAAAGTCAGCAACGGAAAGAAATGAGTGTAGAAAATTTCTCTTTTTTACATGACATTGGGTCATCCACAAGTCTTCATTCCTTCAAGTCATCATTTCTCAAGATTTCCCAAGAATTCCTACAGGTTAAGGTATGACATTAGGTCTTTCTCTGGGAAAATACGTGAAAATTTGAACCATATTCGCATACTGTACCGTATATATACACAATTGAACGTGGAATTATAGCCTACTTGTATACAGCGTTTTCATGCACATTGTACATGTACACTTACAGTACATGTCCCGCAGTATTACATGTGTATGTAAGTTTACATAAGCCACGGAGCATATACACTATAAAGTGTATGGTCCATGCACAACTGTTACTGCAATACAGAGTGGATATATAAGATTATTAAAAAGGTACTTGTATAATTAATTCCGGAATATTTGGTGTTAAAAATGCTCTCCTATGTACAAAAGTTAGAACAACAATCTCTCAAATATCTTGGGAGAATTTAAAATTATTTTTTGTGTGTACTGACATAAACCAAGGAGCATGTAGCCTACACTACAAAGTCAATTACATTGTAAGATATTGTGTGAGTTCACAGTAGTTTTGTTTCTATTGAAAGGAATCAAACATTTACAGCAGAAATGGCTGTTTTCAGATTTTCATGTGAATTATATAGTAATAATAATAATAATAATAACTTTATTACTTATAAAGCGCAAAATACATATGTATATGATCTAATGCGCTGTACAAAATAATACTATCTTACAATACTTAAAAATATAAAAATATTAAAATATAAGAATGACAAAAATTAAAAAAAAAATATATATATATAACTAAAGAAAAAGAAACTATAGAAACTATAAAAACTATAAAAAACTTTTACATATATTAGTAAAACTATTTATATTAGTAAGACTATTTTTCATATGCTTCTCTAAAAAGATATGTCTTAAGAGACGACTTAAATTTAATAAAATTGTTCTCAGCCCTGAGGCTAGCTGGTAGGCCATTCCACAGGGCTGGGGCAGCAGCGGCAAATGCTCGGTCTCCTGTCGTCTTAGCAGTTCGGTGGAGCAAGCAAACATTCATTGCTAGAACGTAGATTATACACAGTCCGTCTTTTAAGAGATATAAGTTCATTGATATAAAACGGGGCACTGCCATAAAAAGCTTTAAAAGTTATTATAATAATCTTAAAAATTATCCTAAATTTAACCGGCAACCAGTGTAACTGGTACATTGTCGGAGTAATACGGGAAAAGCGCGGGGTATTAGACACTAACCTAGCAGCCGCATTCTGAACGCGTTGAAGCTTATTAAGCTGCGTAGCCGGCAAACCATATAGTATACTATTACAGTAGTCTAAACGCCCTATAACTAAAGAATGAACAAGTGTGCGCGTAGAATCTTGAGAAAGATACTTCCTAATACGCCGTATATTATATAGGGAGTAAAAGGCTAACTTACATATTTTAGTGACATGAACATTAAAATTCATTATTTTGGTCTATGAAATGAGCCGTTTCTAAATGGTTAATTTCCTATTCTCTGTAAAGTTACAGCAGGTCTGCTGTTGATGCACTGTATAATAAAGAAGTCTCCGTAATGCCATTTGACAAAACAACTTACTGTAAATGAACAACAATTCTTTTAACACTGTATCTCATCTTGAAATTTGATGTTTCGCATCTTTTTTGCGATTGACGCAGTTAAATTAACAATCATCGATGCCCAGAGGATTCGTTTATGGGCAATTAGTTTCATCGTAAGATTATTCCAATGTGCCCTTAATTTCAGTGATTTAAACTATCATTCAAAATATATATATATATATATATATATATATATATATATTTCATAGACCACAAAAGATAAATTCTTATTATTTTCCTGCATTGTCAGAACTAACTTGTAAAATTTTGTGCAGACATGTAGACATAATTTTATCTCCAGTTACATCACAAATAAAATATCATTCTTAACAAATGATTGATTGATTGATTGATTTATTTATTTATTCGAGTATTCGTGTATTCGCGTATTCGTTTATTTGTTTATTCGTTTATTCATTCATTCATTCATTAGTTCATTTATTTATTTATTTATTTCAAAAATCAAAAATCAGCACGCCCATTGCAATTCGAAACGAATACTGACAAAAAAGTATGCCTGTGTTGTATAGTCTGTACACATACAATACAACAAATACAACAAATAAATATATATGGAATGGATAAAAGAAATTAATATGATGCAAAAATAACCACAAATGATACCAAGGATGTCCATAAAAAAAAATTCATTCACCCCCACCAAAACAATTTAATTTTTCAAATAAGAACTTTTAAAATCCACAATTTGCTGAAAAAAACACATATTACTTTGTATGATGAAGTTCATCGTAAAGAGGGGTAATGTAATAAAGACAGAAAGCAAATGAAACATGAGTTGATCTCTTTTTAGAAACCGTTTTTGGTTTTACTGCGTTGGTCGCTAGACTTCTAGCCACCGAAGCCGTACAGGGTGCGGCCCTGCCTTTTCAGTGCGTACACGACATCCATGGAATTGACTGTTTTTCTCTTGGCGTGCTCGCAGTAAGTCACCGCGTCCCGGATGAGGTTTTCCTAGAAAACCTTGAGAACACTTAGATGAGACTGGAGATTCGCTTGACTCCTCCTCGGCGGGCCAGACGCCGGATGGCGGGTTTGGTGATGCCTTGGATGTTGTCGCGCAGAACTTTTCGGTGGCGTTTGGCACCCCCCCCCCCTTGCCGAGTCCCTTTCCACATTAAATAACGGTACATTTTTCATTAAATATTTATGTTCATAAAATAAAGGACAACAGTTTTTTTTTAAATAGCAAATATTTTTAAACATATTCTACAAAAGAAAGTTGGTTGTTATGAACAGCTGAACTGTTGTAATTTCGTAATCTTGTTGGTTATGAGATTATTTTATGTGACTGGCCATCAACACTGCGTAATGTTGCAAGGGAACGCCGACCATTAACTAAGATCTTACACAAATATTTATGTTGAAAATTATTCATGTGTCGACAACAACGGACAAAGATCTGCTGACATGTCGTTGGTATGGCTAATCTAACGGTCAGGATAAAATTTTAAAAAACACGGACTCAGTGTAACGGATCGTGACAATTAGCCTTCCTTACGGCCAACCAATCAACGTACTCTTTCCCTGGACGTTTAGTTGTTTTTCACTCTGCTTTTTAATACAATCAGCCAATTAAGGCACGCTTATTCGCCCGATAATGCAATATAAAGTATTTATTTCAGTTTTTGAAAAGTAACACGATGCCAAGTGGAGTAAACGGGACAACGATGGTCGCTAATCGGGTCAATTCGGAGACGACCTCGTTAGGAATCTCACGCGAGCTTTCTTGGTGAGAGACAGAGACGTAGTAAAGACATTTCTGGCTGATTGTGGATTTTGACGTTTGGGCCAAACCGTGAACATTGCAATATAAAATTTTGGCTATCGTATTTTGTTAGTCATGTATTGATGGTTTTTTCAAATTACGTATTACTTTTCAGAGTAAACACAAAATGAGAGTACTCGGTCGTGGCACTATTTGTACGGGAAAGTCAGCATTTGCACTTTATTTGATTGTTCACAATATAAGTAAGACTAATTGCGGTGACACCATGTAAGAATCTCAATTGAGTAGTAATTAGTTCTGAAAATATAATTACCTAATGGTGCCCTCACACCATAGCGATCACCAGTTGCGTATGGTTGCGAATAAAAAATAGTGGTCATAAGTTCCGAACGCAACTCACACGCAACTAATAGGTTTTATAGGTTTGAAGTACGCAACAAGCACGCAGGTGATCGCAGACACACGCAGAGTAAGTTCAGAAATTTTGAACATGTTCAATAATTCTCTGCGAATGCCTGCGATCAATTTATACGCAACAGGGACGCTACGCACGCAACACGATCGCAACACGATCGCAACAGGTACGCAACTCATAAGTTATGAACGCAGGTGATCGCAGGTCCAAATTTGAGGTATCTGGCCAGGCTTTGGTAGCGTACATGTTGCGAATGTGTTGCGTACCTGTTGCGATCATGTTGCGATCGTGTTGCGTGCCTGTTGCAATCCTGTTGCGTGTGTAGCGTACCCCCAACCTATTGTGCGTATTCCCAGCGTATCCCCAACCTATGCCCTGCGTATCCAACCTATTAGTTGCGTGTGAGTTGCGTGTTAGTTGCGTACTACATGCGTGTTGAGAAATGGTATAAATAGTGGGCCTTTGTCTAGATCGGTGTCAGTTGTTGGTGGACCTCCGAGGTGACAACATGGAGCTACCTCTTGCTGTTATTGGACATCAGTTTAATCTGGTCAATTTAGCACTCCAACACATACAGAATAGGTTTTTATCACGTGACCGATATTCGCAACTAGCACGCAACTAGCACGCAGATCCAACGCAACTTGTAAGTTTTGAACGCAACTCAAACGCAACTCGTAAGTTCTGCACGCAACTCACACGCAACTCGCACGCAACTCGTACGCAGGTGATCGCAGATATTGGGGGATCATAAGTTCAGTTCGCAACCCACACGCAACCCACACGCAACCCACACGCAACTCACACGCAACCCATAGGTTGAATAGGTTAGAAATTGACAAAATTGTTGATTTGGGTTGCGTTTGGTGCGTATAAAAATATTTTTTACACGCAACTCATAGGTTTCAGCATACGCTATGGTGTGAGGGCACCATAAATAAAATTGTGATGGATTTTGGCCTGCCTCTGTTCGTTTGACCAAGATAAATGGATAACTTTAATGAAAGTCTCTAGACATATTTATTTAAACAAGTATAAATATGTTGTTAATTTTACATGAAAAATATTGGTGATTATTATCCAATGCACAACTGTATTTCTTATGCAGGTAATGCGTATAAGCTTACACAACACTGTATTCTATGGGGTAGAAATATGTATTTTAATAATTGACTAGTGGGGGAATTTATAAATGAAAGACTTACTTCGTAACTGGTAATACAAAAAACTAACTAATGATCACATTTTACCTACAAAACGTCCCAGGTGTAAAGCTGATGATGGTAACTTGCAACCATACCCTAAAATATCAAACACTAAATATATATCTGAATTTGAATAATAATGGAGGCATTTTAAAGCGCTCTTACACAAGGTATCACAGCGCTGTACATTATTGCCTCTGCTCATCACGCGCATAAATCATTGCTGAAACCATCTCAGCTCCCTGGGGAGTATACAGCTCAATTGCTGCCATTTCGGTGCATATGGGATAATCAAACACAACAACCAACTCTGCCCTCACAGGTACCCATTTACTCCTGGGTGGAGAGAAGCAATTATGGTAAAGTGTCTTGCTCAAGGACACAAGCACCACTGTCACGGTCGGGATTCGAACCCACATTCTGACGACTCATCCATCAAAACACAAATTCAATGCACTAAACCGCTCGACCATGGCACTCCACTAATAATAAATGTATATCGACATTTCAGAAATGTAAATCGAGATTTTGACACAATACTCAGGTTTTAAAGGGAAAACGTTAGCATTGACCCATACTCATTTAGTCATGTGTTTTTTCGTTAATGTTTCTAAATTCTTGTTTAATTTTTTACTTTGTTTTCATCATTTTCCCCTCAAATATTTTTAATCAATGTGCTTTGGGGGCATTCCTGACTATTTCCCTCGAACGCCTCAAAAGGACCACGAGCTGCCATTTCGTTATCTTTATCTGTCAACGTAGTGAATTGTAGAAATGGAACCTTAACCATCGACGAACATTAATGAAGTGACAGGCTCCTACCAATGAGTAAACCAATTGCTACTTTGAGTTTCACATATGGACAAACAAGTGTAACAGTGTGAATTTCATTGCACAAATGTCACAGATGCTTGCCCAATAACGAATTTGAATGAATGACTGAACGCCGCGAGAAGCTTAGGCAAAATTGAATACTAGCTGTTAGTGAGTATTTTTTTTTAAATTGCATGACACAAGAATGCGATTGCATGCTCATTACATTTGTAATGACGTAGAAATATTACAAAGGGGAACATATCTGTTATGCAAGATTCTTGTTTGGTACTTTTTGCCATTGGAAAAACATTGGACAGGGAAACTTTACATGAAATTAAATTATCGTTTTAGGAAATTGAATGATGATTTTGTGCAGCAATCAGTTTCGCGCGAAAATGATTGACGCTGCGTTGAAATTTAATGCTAAATTTACGAATTTGGCCAAGAAAACCTATATACTATCATTGGGTAAGTCCCAAGATGTTTTATTACCATAGGGGCGTTTAATATAGGTTTTCCCGGCCAATTTCAAAACATTTTTGTTAATTAAAGAAAATTCAAATTCACGCCGTTTTTACTGATCCAATCAAATTAAGGTTTTTTTTCTATATTTTTGCGTTCAAGCGTTTAATTTTCAAGCAGCCATTATTTCGTTCCTGTCATTCACAACTGCGTTTAGTTAGTTCTATTTCCTTTTTTGGCATTCATGACTTCAATTATCTTATCCTGAAATTAGTTGTTTCGCACTTTTCGCGACTGATGCAGTCAAATTAACAATCATCGACGCGCAAAGGATTTTGTAGAAGTTTTTTATTTATTTATTTATTTTTTATTTTAATTTTTTTTATTATTATTTTTTTTATTTTTCACACTCGTGTATGGGCAGTCAGTTTCTTCTTAAGGGTATTCAAATGTGTTCTTGGAAATTTCAAAGAGTTTTTGTTGTTGTGAGTTATGAAAGTCACTAAGGCCCGTCTTTTCGAAAAGTCTTCTTTTGTGTCCCTGTCCAATTTCTTGTTTTTTCCAATGGCAAAAAGTACCAAACAAGAATCTTGCATAACATATTCTCCTTTGTAATATTCCACGTCATTCCAAGTTTACTTTCTTTGTTTCTGTGTTTGTGTTTGTGTTTGCTAATTGAATGATGATGTAAAGAAGCATTACTTTTCTAATCAAATTGAATGAGTCAGGTATTAAATTAAAAGAAAAAAGTTTGAACGTCGCCGGGAAAACCTATAATTGTAAACATTTCATATTTTGCAACATTTGCTACACTACATGATAGTGTATTAAGTCGGCTTAATATAGGAATATTTTCGATAGTACTTTTGCTAAGGCTAGTAAATAGAGATAATCATGTAATGAAAACATGAAAGCAAAGTCAATGCATAATTTGAGTTCCCTGAACATCACTAGGTACATGTATCTCGGTACATATCTTTTTCCCTATGCTATCATTGTATATTGTTTGTATTCATGTTTTTTCTTTGTTTCCGCGCCTTGAGCGCCCAGCAGGGTGGATTTGTGCGCGCTAAAAATCTTTATTATTATTATTATTATTAGGTTACAGCAGGTGCTGAGCCATACAATTCCTTATTGCATTAAAAAATAACGTACTTCTCCCACTGGTATTCTCTAAAAGAAATTGAATTTTAAAAAGGTGAACAATAATCGGAAAATCAGCGGCTTGATCACAGAGTAGACATTTCAGTGGTGTCATAATGACCTTATTCAGCGTCAAAAATGATTGAGCACTCTCCAACTGAATTTCCTTACCGTCGATTGATTTTCTAATAGATGTCAGAACAAATTAATCTCTCGGTAAAATTAAATTTGGCTCTTCGTACAATTTTAGAGTGGTGCTTGGGTTGTCGTTGCCAAAATGGTGTCATCATTCATAAAAAACGAAATCTTTAACCTATATAAGTGCTTTCAGGGCCGTAGCGAGCGGGGGTGGGTGGGGGTGTGACACCCCCAATAATTTTTCTCTGAGTCAGCATTTAGACCCTCAGTCGGCAAATGAAGCACCAAAGGTACTACAACAAGGGTTGGTCCAGAATAAATTTTCAGTCGGCAAACCTTGAGCTATGGGTTTGTCGACTACAAATGTATCGTGTTTCTAAGCTGCGGTTTCGGTGGCAGTTTTTTGTGTACCCCCTTTTTCGAGACCATGGAGCCGCCCCTTTGCAACCCATCGAGAGGAACTGTCCACAAATCAAGGCATAAAATGTCTGACAAGCAGAACTGTATACGTATAAGCCGCAGAAAACGTAAATAAGGTGTTTCTTGCCGTAATTCGAATTCAACGAATTCGACCGTCCAACTTTCCCTTTGCTTTACAGTCCCTTTGTCTTACTGTCAAACTGTTCAACTGTCCCGTTGTCCCACTGTGCATTTGTCCTACTGTTCCGCAGTCCTACAGTCCTACTGTCCGTTTGTGCTATTGTCCTTCTGTCCCATTATCCTCATGTCCTACTGTCCTACTATCCCACTGTCATACTGTCCTACTGTCCTACTGTCCTACTATCCCACTGTTCAAATGTCCTACTGTCCTTTTCTATCCCACTGTCCTACTGTCCCACTGACCATATGTCCTACTGTCCTCCTATCCCACTGTTCAAATGTCACACTGTCCCTATGTCCTTTATTCTGTCCTACTATCCCGCTGTCCTACTGTCTGACTGTCCAGCTTAACTGGTGTCCTACTGTCCCTTTGTCCTACTGTCCCTTTGTCCCATTTTTCTTCTGTTCCACTGTCCAACGCTGTCCTTTGTTCTATTGTCCTTCTGTCCAATTGTTCAACTGTTCCTAAGTCTTACTGTCCTATTGCCCTACTGTCCCATAGTCGAACTCTTCTTTTGTCTTACTGTTGTATCATGCTGTCCAGTTGTCTGACCCACTGTCCCACTTTCTTATGGTGAGTTGGATGTCGTTTTCCGACATAGTTGTTTGTTCCAGTTGTTCAAATTAGTTCCCTTTACTCGTGGCGAACCTTAAGCTTTGCGCTGATTGGATCAAAATATGTCAAATAAAAAAGATTCTTTGTAGCGTCATTTTTACCATGCAGTTCTTGTGAAGTAGTTCTAGTAAAATAAACTGTTCGAAACGTATTTGACTTTGGAATTCATCTGGTGTGAATGGAGCCCTTAAGCAGAGCAAAGTGTTGATGATAGAGTGACGAATGAAGATTTACCCAAGGAACCATGCACGATTTGATTTCCCAAGAAAGAGGGTGTCCATTTACGATATTTTAAAAGAAAAAATAATAAGAACGTGACATCTGCTAGTTTTGTGGCACTGGTGAAAGGGGGAAGGAATGGACGTATATTCTTAGGGTAATTCCTCATTCTGTTATTTAATATCTAATATTTTCGGCTAATTTACTCTCTTAAAATGTTCACTCTTCACGATTGCAGATATCGTGGAGCTGCCGGTACTGGTAGTTATTTGTTGATGTTGTTCGCTGAATAAATGATAATACTAAAATAACGTTGATCTTGGCTGTTCAGATAATATTCTTAAACACAATGTTATCAAAATATGTGCAGGTTATACTAGCGGCGCCTGGGTAGCTTATGGTCTTCAAAATCCCTGACTGAAATTCACGTCTCAAAAACCCCAATCCCTATTGGCCTGAAATCACAATTCTTGTACCATTTGTAAACATTTAAATTTTAGTCAAACGTGATTATCCACCAATAAGCCAAACCTGCTTGCGGGTTCCGAAACATTTTATCTCGTGGCCGCTTTGTATATTTAATCAGCATGCATTTATTTCTTTAATACTTAACACTGCTTTTCCAGGCAGATGTTTAATCATAATATCAGACTGATAAGAACAATTTGTATATAATGGTTTTCGATCTTCTTGCCCCTTTTAGTTATAGCTTCTATCACAATGTATTGAATTGAAAGGCCAATCTTTTAGACATCTCAGAATTGAGAGGTTCAGCGTCCGGGTATCCCCATAAGAGGTTCTATTTCTTACATCCGTTCCATTGTAACTCCAGTTTCCAAGGCAGTGTTTGCATTCCTTCATTATGTCATCGTTTGTGCAAATTGTTCTGATTTAATCTATATATCTTTCACATACCCCTAACAAAAATCCTAATGTGCCTCCTTCTTATAGAAGAGACTGCGTGTAAACTCCGAGTATTTTATTTCAGAAGATCAAATATTGTCGGCTCTCGGAGAAAAGTGCTTGGCAAACACAAACGGGTGATTGTGATTCTGAATACTATTGCACAGCACGCTCTCTGTTCGTGCCTAAAACCCAAATTGCACCATTCCGTTATCGCTTGCCGCCAGCTGTATTGTCCGTGCATTGTCCACAACTAGTCACTCGTTAATGTGCATGCATCTATAAATGTACACTCGACAGGCTTGTCACAAACCTTTTACCACACACAATGGACCACATTGCTTTATCTACTCATACGTGACATGATATAATACTAGAAGAAACAAAAGGAACGAGCGTGACTAACATTGCCATCACAATCATAAACATTCGTCAAGGCGATTGTGTTTATGGCTTGCTTGCTATATTCTATGAATTCAAATAGTTACTTCCGGTCTATAATTTTTTATAACAAAGGAAGGCAAATCTCTACATCAAGGTAGAAGATCAGTACGCATTTCTTCTAATGATGATATTACTTACAGTAGCGGCCGGCATTTAAAGGCTGAGCTGGCACGCCCCCTCCACACTGATGCTGGTAAACATTTGCTGCATGCATTTCAACATCTTAATCCTGAATCTGCTAAAGACTGTTCGCTTACTTTCACTTGCTGTCATCTTTAGGTAATTTTCAGTATTGATGACTAAAATAGACACTACTTTTCTGTCTATTAAAGGGACCAGTGTGTTTTCCTTCTGGTGTAGCCTGGGAGGCTACGCCGCCCTGTGTTACCATCACAAAGTCAGACAAAATGACAAGCCCAGAACTACCACTGCAGTAAGTTGTTTACACTCCTCCCCCGCCCCTGTTCAACATTCATGGGTACTTCTTGGTATGCCTGGGGTATCAGTTTGCTTATTTACTTGCTTTTATAGACAGGAGGCATCCTTGAACCACGATGGCCATACAAATTGCTGTTTTGAGATATGTGGCATCAATGCACGTGTCTCACTTAAGGACATGTGGACATGTGGGTTATATAAGTGCAGGTATTCCTGGATTTCTCTTACTATGCTTGGGGATCCAGTGCAGCTTTTTTGACACCGGTTCATTCAATGTATGGAATGAAAACTAGATGGCTGTTGGGTGAACAGGGTCTGTACGTAAAGCAAACATCAGTCATCAAACGTCAAATGAGATACCATTTACTTTAAGGTTATCCCCGTGTAATTGATCCCCGTAGTCAGTCACAAATTCAACATGGCGGACGTTGACATACAAATGAAATGAACAGAAGAACATAGACCTTAATCACGTTGTGGCTACCATTGGTCAGACTCCATGTACAGATGACTGTGTAGCACTGATCCTGCAAATGAGGGGTCAGTCAGTGTGATTATTTTAAACGAAACAACAATGTCCGTTATTGGGAGAATGTTATTAATACGCAACGGGATTGCACATACACCCTTAGGCCAAAAATGTCTCCGGTTTCTGGGGGTTTTTTTTGGTTTTTTTTGCCAACCAGTGAAATACGTGATACATGTAATGCAATTGGACATCGTTTCATAGCAAAAAATAAATAAATAAATAAATAAAAATGTCGACGCGCGCGGAGATGAGAAACCGGAGACTATTTTGGGCCTTAAACCCCTATATACTTGATGCGTTCGAGTGCCTGGGTCAGCCTCAAGTAACCTGTTCGCGAAGCTGGTCACTGATCGACCCGGGTGCGGGTTTTTCTGCAGAACACTTCGTCCACTATATGCATTTGTATACTAAAAATGAATTTTTGACTTTATTTTCCTTTAAAAAATCCTCCACAACTGTGAATTACTATTATATAGAAAGGCTTTGCTTCTGAATTAATTTTGTAGTTAAAAAAAGGAATATAAAGTTTTATAAAAATAAATTTATGAAAATGTTGAAAAACCTAGTATTGAACTCGCTACCTCTTATTTACAAGCGAGCGTTCTAACCACTTGACTACTATGCCAGTCGAATTTGTTGTTGAATAATTACTGAAAAACCAATTTCTCAGCCATTAACGAAGTGTACTGCAGAAAAATAGCGACCCGGGTATTAAAGTGATGTGGAGTCACGTTAAAGATTTTCTGAATGGCCAGCATATATTTTATTTTCAGTGAGGCAATTTCGTGAAGTTTGACGTAAATGTTTGACCCCTAAACCTGTATGGTACTTATATTAATGTTTTGTACTATACACGAGAAGTAATACCCTGGAAATCATTCTTTTTCGATCGTCTTGTCTATATATCAACGAGTTACGTACTTGTATCGCCCGTGTTTGGGCTGATTTGATGGTAAAAAAATTAAATGTTGAATTGCTGTTTTTCTGGAGTTAAGGAAGTTATAAGCTTTCATTTGAGTAGTGAACGAAAACAAATCGTCAAGGATTAGTACCAGTAAATTAAAAACTCAAATTAATAAAAGGCAGGACCACATGTTTTAACCATCAGGTTGCATGTGACTGCGCGATGTATTGTATGTAACAGGCCGAGGGCGTGGACAGTCTTCCGATTGGCCAACGCGACTGTCAATCAGAATCAAGCGCATTTGAAATATAGCTTTAATTGACAGTTGCTAATATCCAATTTTTTTCGTTTAACAACGATATTATCTTTCAAAAAAGTTCGTTTTATGAATTTATTTTTGTGGATCGTCTCAGCCAAACACGGGTGATATATCTTTAATGTACGTATGTAATTTATAGGTCTGGTCGGACTGTCCCATTATGCACTGTATGCAACGATAATTGATTGATTCGGTCAAGAAGAAAACAGGTAATGAACAGGAGCACAAGCCCAGATATGACAGCAGTATTCCATAACATGACGTATTGTAGACTTATATAGGTAGACAAGGGTAGTCGGAGGAATGCATCGTCAAGCACGATAGAAACAGCTACACTACGTATGTAGCATCCTGACTTTTAGTGCTGAATCTGGGGAGATACGTGTTCTGAGCTTTAAAGGGAATATGCAATATTAGTAATTACCCGATTACAAAATAACCGAATTATTATCCGAAAGTTAAATTGATGCCAAATTGGTGTACGGTATACGAATAATTTTCTACGACATCACTTTGTATTGAAGTGAAACATTCACTAGCTGGTTGGTTGTTTAATGAATATGCATATTCAAAGTAGTATCCTGTTGGTAAGTCTGACGTATTTCCAACATAAACCACGCCTACTTCGCACGTGCTGGCTCCAACGATCATTAGAAGCTCATTAGAAATGCATTGATCATACTTTTCTTTAAGGAATTACGCAAAAAATTTGAAAGTTCGGGACTTGCATTTAACGTAGCCTATATGTGTTGTAAAGACTCAAAAGATTATTAATAAAGTCAATTTCTGCCTCAAAAATCGCTTTTGAACGTTAAAATCAAGGAATTTACATGTAGGTTAAATTACACACAACAGTATACCAGCTTTGGAACCGGAAGTAGCGAAAAGAATGTGCATACTGCCGATGCACACGCGTATTACGAACAAAATAGGTATTCTCCTAAAAGCAGTTTTGCCAACATAACCAATGTTGTACCTTTCCTTATACAGGCCTGTAATGTATTTGTCACCAAGTGTATTGCCCCAAACGTATTGACTTGTCGCTAGGGACGGCGATAGTTTTTAATCAGAAAACAAACTAATCTAAATGGTCTCCCAGCTGGTTTCCGCCGCTGCAAAAAAATAATTTTCTGCCGAATTTTCTGGTCTCAAAGGAGCTGCCGCGAGGTCTGACAAAATAATGCTACGTTCGATCGAGTCACTTTTGGGGATGTATGCGTTAAACAGCGAAGCGCGAAAAGTACAATCACTTTCGGTATATCTCACACACGAGCTGCAAATTGGCTGCGAGACCTTGGGGGTACGGAAGGTATTCTACACACTTACTCATACTCACGATGTGAAAGTATTTTTGGAACCCAATACACACCTAGAAGTATCGTGATCTTGCAACAATTTATACTAAGGCCATCCAACAGCAATATAATATTCAAAAATTTCTACACGCAACAGAAACCAAATAAGGTTACACTTGTATTCGATAATTGCAACATGAAACAAACATAAATCAAATTGTTTAAACAGCTCACTCGAATTAAATTAACATGATTATAATGAATTTATGACAATGGTCGTGATTAATAAGTGTTACAATGGCTTATGACAATCTCAGACTGACACAGTGGCGCACCCAGGATTTGATTTGGGGGGAGGGCTCATTTTTTTTTTTAATCCGACATAGGGGAGAGACATGGCGGCCCCCAAACCATAACCGCTGGCGCAGCTGTAGCCGTGTCCCTAATTGTGCTCGTCAGTGAACCTACGGCACATGTTAAATGTTTCCTTGTGGTTTCTAGTCATAACAAGAAGACACTACGGCATGATTCGGACTCGTAGGATTTTACCTTCCATATAATTTCAAGTGGGAACTTAGGCCTATACATATAGTTTTTGATTTGATTATTTGATTGCCCATGTATTGTGCCATCTTCTTTTAGATATCATAAGGATTTATATATTTGCAAAATTTAGAAAGTCTGATGAGAGATAGTTAAAGCACAAAGTCCAATCTACGACGTTTTGCAAGTGCCATCCGGTTGATAACGTCATCAATGTTAACATCTATTGCCTTATGTATAGACATAAGAGCAAGACCTGTCAGCAGATGGTGGTTTCAGATTTTCAGTCACTCTTCTTGATGTAAAGAACTTGAGCTTGTTTCGTCTACAAGATTTCTATATTTAAATACTTTCATTCCGGGGCGGAGCTAAATTTTCTCAAACACAAATTTGGCGGCAAAACCAAATCCCAATATTATCCAATCAGTGTTTGCTAAAACAGTGTCACATAATCTTTGTAAATTGGAAACAAACTGGAAAGGAGTTGATTATAATGCGGGCGTTTTTAAATTCTAAAAAACAGTTACAAGTAACCTCAACGACAGTCAACGACCTCAACAAGAGAAAGGGAGAACAGAAAATGAAAATTAAATTAAGTAAAGCTGCTCCCTGATCAGGGTGCACCATGGCGGGGGAGGGAATGTCCAAAAATGCTTGTTTTATATACTGGTGGCCCTTCAAGCTTACATGATTTCACACTAATGGATCATCCCCGCAAAAACCGAACAGGTGGTGGTACTGCTTTACTTTTCAGAATACTATATGCTCTACTAAAGTGGCTGCAGGTGAAATGAATTCTTTCGAATATTCGGAATACATTGTGAGTAATACACTTTACCGACTGCAGCTTATAGTTATTTATAGGCCACCGTACTCAGCAAATCACCCCATAACGACAGGTACATTTTTCACTGAATTTGGTGATTACTTAGAATCAGTCATCTTATCCCCAAAATCTTTTCTTATTACTGGAGACTTTAATATACATGTTGATGTATCTGACAATCATGTTTCATTGTGTATGGTGCAATTGCTTGAATCTACGGGACTTCAGCAACATGTGGATCAACCAACACATGAACAAGGACATACGCCAGACCTTATCATCACACGTCAAAGTAATGATGTTCTTGAAAAACCTCCCACTATTGGTCCCTTATTCTCTGACCATTTCTCAGTCGTTTGCAACTTGAAAACTGTCAAACCTGCTCTCCCTACCAAAATGTATCATACAGGAAAATAAAAGCTATTGACATTGACACAATGAAAAGTGAACTTGCTGCTTCTGATCTATGCTCAGACACACCCAATAATCTTGATGATCTAGTTGATTGTTATAATGGGACTTTAGTCGAGACACTTGATTGGCATGCTCCCTTACAAAATAAACTTAAAATCAGACCCTTGTTACCCTGGTTCAATGATAAAATCAAGGCTTCAAAAAGATTACGATGTCGGGCAGAGAGGAAATGATGGAGGAAATCTACTTTGTGTACAACCACGTAAAAGGCTGGTATCCCGTTGTGTGATCCCCGCTACTACCGTTACCCAGGTTGTTTGCATCTGACCGGGGCTTGATCCCTGGCTACTCGGCAGATTGGTTTGGCCTCTGACCTGGCCCAATAGAGGAATAGATAATTGGTATAAGTGAACCTCCCACCAACATAGGGGCTGGTTAGAGTTGGTAGAGCGCTAGTACGGTATTCGAGAGGTCGCGGGTTTGAGTCCGGCATCAGCCAATTTTTCTTTGCTCGCTTCCCGTTTATATATAGAGATAGAGATAGAGATAGATATATGTATATTACTTATGTTTAACTTTTTATGTAATGCGCGACTGATCATTTTTATGAAAGTCGCGCAATACAAATTTTAAATTATTGTTATTATTATTACATGCACATGCATACGCAGCACCGTAAAATATAATAGTGAGTGGAATAAATGGAAAAATGTTGGTGGGGAGCTTGAGTCTCCTGAGCCCCCATCCCTTGTCCCACTGCCCTAATCCCTGCCGAACTCCTGTGTAGACAGGACTTTGGGTCAGATTTTACTCTCTTTCCCGGCCCCTTCTTTTTTTTAACTTAAAACAAATCAGCGGGCCCTTGGGGGGGGGCTCGAGCCCCCCTGAATCCCCCACCCCCCCGCCCGCTTGGGTGCGACGACACTGGACTGACACTCTCCAGATCTAATGCCATTGTTTAGCTGCCGATTTCTCTTAAATGGTATACCATTGGTAATTTTCAGATTATAAAATGATTCACTAAAAGCTTACTTAGTGTAAAGTTACATGTAAAGTTACATGTATCAATCATCCCGAGAAGTTGTTCCGTCTGAAGTGCTTTCATCTTAGAGAAAATGTAATTAATATGCAGAAATGACAAAAAGCTGCCGGATAGCAAATATTTGTAAAACGTAAAAACATACCTGAAATCAAAAGGGTTGAAATGAACAAATGTTTTACCCTTCCTTTAAAATAGCCTGTTCTATCTCCATGAGTTGGCGTATAGCTTTGTTTGATGTGACTTTACAGTCGATCTAATATCATGCTAATTTCCTGAATGCAGTAGAAATCACGAACATACAATGTACAAGGCCAGTTAAACTGGACAATTTCGGTGCTAGAATGCTTTCAATTAATACCAAATTCTCTTCTGGACTTCTTCAACTTCATTCCACACATACAGCGTAAATTCCTGTATGTCACGTTTATCTCTACACTCCAGTTCGTAGTGAACTAAATATTTACAACTTCCTCATCCTTCTCATGCTTCAAACTTATATCACATAATAACCACTCCCCGCATGTAATTTTTGTTAGCACACCTACGCACTTTGAACGTGCCTGTTTCCAGTATAGGTTAAAATATTTCAGAAATGCATAATAAACATTCTTTTATCATTCTCCTGAAGGTGATCAGAGCATACTGATCGAAACGTCGAGTTCTAACCTCCAGTTCTTTTCAGAACTAATTACTACTCAATAGAGAATTTCACATGGTGTTACCGCAATTAGTCTTACTTATTCCTTTATCAGCAACTGATATGACATAATAATTGTAAGAAATGTCTGGTAATTTAACTTTATCCTGTCAACAGATGACGACCAAGATTTGTTGCTGTTATCGTTGTCGTCTTGTCGTCATCGACGTATACGATGTTCGCAGGGCCAGATTAGCCATTGGGCCGGTGGGGCCGGGGCCCAGGGGCCCTTGGCTCTCAGGGGCCCTTCGGGGAAACTGGACCGCACGGCGCGGTACTGGGTTTGAGGCCCTGACAAGGGCTCCTGGGGCCCGGCCTTCAGGCCCCCCCCCCCCCCAGGCTGGAGGTCCCTGCTGGGGACCTCTTAAAGTGGGCCCTTTGAGGACCACTGCTACACCGTACTGTGAAGCAGTGGTCCTCAAAGGGCCCACTTTGAGAGGTCCCATTGAGGAGGGGCCTCAGGGGGGCCTTGAAAAATGATCGGCCCAGGGGCCCTAGTGGGGGTTAATCCGTCCCTGGATGTTCGTCATTGTCGTTGTTGTCATTGTCAATTAGCCAACATTTGATAGGTTTATAGTACTGTAAGCAAGTAAAAAGCACATGAAATAACACAGGCCAGTGGCTTTTATATGGGTATTTCAAACACATTACCTGGATTTGGGGATGCAGTATGCTGCCCATTAGCATGGTTGCATACTGTGAATAAAGCTTTGTAAACTGGGTATATCAACAAGTGAGTTGACCCAAACGACCACAAACGGTAAACAACCCAAAATGTGCCACATAGACTGTTTTTCATAAGGAAAGGGGGAAGCTGGAGTAAGTGTTATAAATGTTTATAATATCAACAAAATATACTCTAAAAATCGTTTCGTACTGTTTTTAGGTCAACAGTAATTTGATACAGCACTTACATTCCCCGCACTTTTAAAACAAGGTTTCTGTGTACATGCGTACTTCATGTGAGTCAAGTGATATCGAAACCGACCTTCAAAATTCAGCGCAATATAAGAACTCATTGCTTCTGATAACATTGTACAATTCCATGCAACAAAAAGTTACAATTTCACATGCATGTTTTTAAGGGAAGTGGTTAAAATCTAAGCGTTAAAACTTAAAAGGTACATGTTTTGTAATAACCTGGAGTTATTACAAAACTGGAATTCCTGGAGTTATTTTAACTACCAAAGGACGAAGTCTATACATTTCTTTAAAAGAGCGATTACTCGGTACTTGACTAACCGATTACACCCTTTAATTACTTTTTCTTTCTTTTTTTTAATCTCAAGGGATTCTTATTTATTGTTCACTGTTTCTTGATCACAATTTCCATACAATAACATTCCAATGAGCAATACAAATTAAAAAAACATTAAATGACATTAAAAGAGAGTTAATCTTGGCCTAAAATCAAAAATGAATCCCATTTTTGATAAAATTTAAAAGCTATGCTCCTTTCTTGTGAAACATCAATTTTTTCCATCAAGAAATACTTCTTTATATCATTTTTCTGAATTGATAGTGATGGACATTTCCCGTTCATTTTCATTTTATAAACATGAAATCTGCAAATCAACAGAATCAGATTAACCATTTTACTATTGGCGATAGTTTTACCGAATAAAATGGCTTTGTTGTCCAATGCGGAAGAAAAATTGGTCTTCTCCTTAATCCAAGAAAATACGGAGGTCCAAAAAGACGTTGTGTGGGTACAAAAGCAAAAAAGATGAAGTATTGTCTCTTCTTCCTTATTACAAAACGTACACAAATTATTATCCTTCTTATTAATTTTAAACAAAAAAGAATTGGTACCCTTTAATTAACTTACCAAATCCTTTATGTCTTTCAAAACAATAGACGAAGGTGAAATAGAAGGTAGGTACATCATTGGTGATGTTGGTAAACCAGCCTCTATGAAAATGCTTACTCTCTTTGAATTAAGATTTACATTAAAGGGAAGATACAACATTGGTAATTGGCAGATTAATAAATAATTACCTAAAAGTATGATTGTGTTAAGTTGGTAGAAGTATCAATTCTCTGAGAAATTATGCTTTTATCTTAGAGAAAATAGGAATTGTTATGTCGAAATTTCAAAATGTTGCCGGACGCTATCTTTTTGAAAAACATAAACACGAAACAGTTTGTCATTGTTTTCTCAAAAATGTAAGTATTTATTTTGATGAAACTTTCAAAGGTTAGTTTTATGATATCTTGAAGACTAGAGGGTAGAAGTAAATGTACCGTACCAAATACCAATGTCGTACTGTCCCTTTAAACAGAAAACCTACTTATTAAGTTGTTGAAAATAGTGAAAGAGTTCCTTAAATTTTTCATAAATTACAGCACCCCAGACCAAATTATTTACATGAAAGACTAATACCATCATCAGCGTTACGCTAAGTTTGACATTAAATTTCGAACATTTTGTTATTTTTCAATGATCAATCCTTTACCTTGTCTTTATGATTTCTGGCGAACCATGAAATATCATAGAATGTAATGATACATGCTAGATAATCTTTGTGTGGTACGAGAACGTTAAAATCTGTCATTTTAATAACTTGGATGTAAATTTGCCTTTACACGTTGATAACAATTGTCGACATATGCAAACAAAGTACGTACATTCCAAAAGTTGATTGATCGAGTAGAGAGTCCATGCAATAAGTCATCCTATTAATACTCTGATTTTATAACGTTTCGTCTATATTGTGTTTCTAATATTGTTATATAAACATCGATTTCACAGAAGTGTTTTGTGTTCTGATGCTATAGGCCTATATCTCGCAAATGTTGAAAGCAAAACTTTAAGTTTAATCTTTAAAATTACTCACGATAATAGAGCTGTAAAGGAAACCACCAAATCAAAATTCTGAGTCGTGGAAAGGTATCAATGATTATGAATCGGTCTTAAATTCTAAAATAATACAGTGATCTACAATCACAGACTTAAACATCCTGCCCACCCCCCACCCCAAATACAGTGTCGAGTCTTCTGGGGTTTGTTTGGATTTAAGGATTCATGTTCCCTCAATTTAATTTCACCATTGTTACGATCCGAAAATCTTCAAACTATCCGTGAATGCAAATTACTCAAAAAGATGCAACATTTTCTCAGATGCAACAAAGAAATCAAACAAGGTCACACTGATATAAAGAACAAAGAAACAAAGTGATTTAATAATGAAAATATCAACCGCTTCAAATATCGATGGGTTTAACAAGCGTACAATGATTAGGGTAAACAAGTGTACATTAAGAAAAGATCTTATACTAAATAAGAAGATCTTACGGGCGAGGACTGAGCAGGCTCCAGCGAAAATGACGCAAAAACAGTTCTCTGACACGGTGTAAATAGAGCTGGACGTGGGGCGAATTCACCTCCAACAAACGGCCGGAAATAGACGAAACCACGGGGACGTAAGTCGACTACCGTGACAAAAATATGGGAAAGAAGAAATCCCAAAAATACTGAACTGTAGATTTAGTTCACAAAATGTCTCTTCCGGAAGTAAATTCAGCTCTCAGACACTTCACTCGGTCAAGACGAACTTTCTCAAAACACTCCACAGACGAGTCGTAAGCGACATCACAGGTCCTAGCTGGTGTACACTGAAGTCTGGTTTCTCAAGTACTGTTTACCGAAGTCTTGGTTTGCTCAAGTCCTATTTAAAATCCTCTACCAGCCCGTATTTATAGTTTTTAATCCCTTCTAGAAAATACTAGAGATTTCTTCTTCACTTCACTTCTAGAAATATCTGAAAATTACATCATTTTCCAAAATAAACTTCCAGAACGTTCTAGACATAACCTGTAAACATAATCCCGCCCTCTTTGGGGTCAACACGCGGTCACGCACAGATTATCTAACACTTTTGTTAGCGGTTTGTGTGTGTATGTAACATCTCCCCCCATAAAAAAAGAAAATTTACAGGAGGAAATTTTCGTTTCAAAAAGAAATTTTAACATAAACTTATAACAAAGCCAAGTTTAAACAGTTATGCCTGGCTGAGACTTCTTACAGTAATAACAAAAGAAGTCTTATTAAAACTATTAGGCCCACTGGTTTACCAGAGAAATAAATATTAAGTGATTAAGTACATCTTCTAAACTCTGGACAGAGCATCAGCAATAACATTGCTCTTTCCAGCAATATGAACAATCTTGAGTGGATAGGGTTGCAAAATTAAACTCCACCGAAATATTCTTTGGTTCTTGGTCTTGAATTTCTCCAAAAACACAAGTGGATTATGATCAGTATAAATGATCGTCTCTCCAGCACCAGTGGTACACTTCAAAGTATTGTAGGGCAAGGACCAGACCTCTTTTTCGATGGTGGAGTATTTTGCCTGGTATTTATTCAGTTTCTTTGAGAAGTAACTGATCGGTCGCTCGATGCCTGACTCATCTTCTTGGAGCAAAACCGCTCCGACACCAACATCACTGGCGTCAATGGCTATTTTAAACGCCTTGTCAAACTTTGGCGCAGCCAGAACCGGTTCGTTCGTTAGAATGGCTTTCAATTTCTCAAATGCATTTTGGCATGAGTCAGACCAAACAAACTTCACATTTTTCTGTAAAAGTTTAGTCAATGGAGTCGCAATAGTGCTGAAGTTTGGAACAAACTTTCTGTAAAATCCACTCATACCCAGGAATCTCATTAATTCTCTCTTCCCTGTGGGTACGGGAAAATCTTGAATGGCTTGAATCTTTGCTACTCGTGGTAGCACGTGACCTTGACCGACCACATGACCTAAGTAGGTCACTGTTGCTTTGGCAAACTCACTCTTTTTGAGATTTACCACCAGGTTTGCTTTTGAAAGCTTATCCAACAGGGCACTCAAGTGTTTCAGATGGTCTTCCCAGCTATCGCTGTATACCAAAATGTCATCAATATAGACAACACAATTTTCTAGCCCAAGCAATGACTTGACTCATCATTCTCTGAAACGTAGCCGGGGCATTTTTCATCCCAAAGGGCATCGTTTTACATTGGTACAGACCATCGGGTGTCACAAACGCCGAAATTTCTTTGGTTCGGTCAGTCAAGGGCACTTGCCAATATCCCTTTAACAAGTCTACTTTACTGACAAATGCAGAATTTCCCACCCGATCAATGCAGTCTTCTAACCTAGGGATAGGATATGAATCAGTCTTAGTTTCTGCATTGACTTTTCGATAATCTATACAAAACCTAAGAGTACCGTCAGGCTTTGGTACCATGACAATGGGAGAACTCCAAGAACTTTGACTAGGTTCTGTAATGTCATGCTCTACCATGAACTTAACCTCTTCCCGAACCTTCGATAATTTGTTAGGATTAAGTCGGTAGGGTGCCTGTTTTATCGGCCTTGAATTTCCTACATCAACATCATGAACTGCCACCGACGTACGGCCCGGTTTGTCAGAACAAATTTGCTTGTACTTTTGGAGTAGGTTTGATAAATCTGTCCGTTGGTCATTGTGCAGATGGCCAAGGATTTCTTCCAAGTTAGCCAGAATTTCAGAATTTGAAAGCTGCACAGCGAAAAACTCAAGTTCAGACGTTTTTGTCTCAATGTCTTCATTACATGAATTGTCATCGTCGGGTTTTGACTCAATAACAGCTACCCCCACTGGTTGACCAAAATTATCACGCTCATAATATTTCTTGAGCATGTTAACATGACAAACTCTTTGGTTCTTTCTTCGGTCTGGGGTACTGATTACGTAATTAACATCATTGAGTTTCTTTTGGATACAGTAGGGCCCACTAAACTTCGCTTTAAGGGGCTCGCCAGGCAGAGGCAACAGCACTAGCACTTTCTCGCCGGGTTTAAAGATGCGGACCTCAGATTTCTTGTCTGCTCTTGTCTTCATGACCCGTTGAGACACCTTGAGATGTTCTTGTGCCACAGAACACGCCTTGGATAACCTCTCTTTGAAGTTCGACACATAGTCGAGCAGATTGGTCTCATCCTCCTCTGCCAAAAATCTCTCCTTAATTAGTTTCAAAGGCCCCCTCACCTCATGACCGTAGACCAACTCAAACGGAGTAAAACCAGTTGACTCGTTCGGTGAGTCCCTAGTGGCAAACAACAGAAAGGGAATTCCTTTGTCCCAATCTTCTGGGAAATCCTCGCAGTATGCTCTTATCATATTCTTGAGGGTTTGGTGGTACCTCTCCAGAGCTCCCTGAGACTGCGGGTGATATGCAGATGATTTCAACTGCTTGATCCCCAGCTCACGCAGGACTTCCTGAAACACACCCGACATGAAGTTAGACCCCTGATCGGACTGCACTTCTTTCGGTAAACCATATCTTGTGAAAAACTGCATAAGAGCCTCAACAACAACTTTGGCTGTTATCTTCCTCAGTGGAATGGCCTCTGGAAATCTGGTTGACAAATCCATGATGGTCAACAAAAACTGATGCCCGGACTTCGTCCGCGGTAGAGGACCAACACAATCCACTAAGACTCTCGTAAATGGCTCATCAAATGCAGGAATCGGTATCATCGGTGCAGGCGTGATTGATGGCTGTGGTTTCCCCACCATCTGACACGTATGGCACGTCTTGCAGAATTTCACCACATCTTGGTGTAGCTTAGGCCAATAAAAATGTGCCATGACTCTAGCTTGAGTCTTTCTGATGCCAAGATGACCTGCAACCGGAATCTCGTGAGCAATTCTCAAGATCTCATCACGGTAACACGGAGGAATAACAATTTGATGGACAATACTCCATTCTTCATCAGCTGGTCTCTGGGTAGGTCCATTTCCTCATTAACACGCCCGACTTGACGTAGAAGCATTCTGGAACCCCCTGAGCCTCTTCCTCAGAACACGCTGTCTGGGCGAGCTTCCTCAAATCTGGGTCCGCTTTCTGCTTCTCTATCAGCGAGGATCGGCTAAATTTAGCATCTTGAGACACTCCCTCATTTTCTTCAAAATTATTGAAAAAAGTTTCAGCCAGCCAAACACCAGAGTCCTCCTCTATAGGCACTGACTCTGCAACCTCCTTTTCCGTATGTTTCATCTGAGATCTTGTCACTGCACATTCGGTGAAGATTTCTGGAAACTCCTCCTCCAAAGAATGAATTTCTGGCTCATCCACAGGTTCACCAGAGACAATAGGGGATGCCGACACTTTACCTCCCGCAACGTCATTACCTAGCAAAAATCCGACACTTTTCATCGGTAGACTAGGAACAACTCCAACATCCACAGGGCCAGTGATCAAGTCACGTTTCAAATTCACCCTAGGCAACGGGACAGGCATAAAATTACCCCCAATACCTTGAATCAACATTTTCGCATTCAGCGAACTTTCTGGAGACAATGACAACACATCCTCCAGCATCAGTGACTGTGACGCGCCTGTATCCCTTAGGATAACAACTGAACTGCCGGCTTCATCAGACGCACACTAAACATCACCACGGTAAACAAAATCTGTGCAGACCTCATCAACTTGATTGATTTCATCAAACACCTTCGAAGAAGAAACACGGTTGCCATCGGCCTCACCGGACTTCCGACCAAGTAGAGTGTCCTTACGGACAAAAGTGACAGGCTTTTCAGAACGCTCTCGCTCGTCAGCGATGAACCTGAAACAACTCGCCTTCGTGTGGCCCTTTTTGTGACAGTAATCACACGGAGGAAAAAACTTCTTCTTTTGGTCCTCCTTGGCTCCACTTGGTGATGAAGACTTCTTATTCGATGGATCAGGATTTCCAGTGCCAGACTGTGCCTCGGGACCTGACTTGCCCTTATCAGTGTTTTTGTAGAAACCCTTTGACCGGAAATTAGTTTTACCCATACTCATATTGTGAGTTAATTCATAATCATCGGCTACCACTGCAGCTTTCTTTAATTTGATGATCTGGTGTTCTTCCAAATGGGTTTTGATACTCAGAGGGACACTGTTTTTGAACTCCTCCATGAGGACAACTTCTTTTAACTCCTCAAATTTCTTCTCAATTTTGAGAGATCGATACCATCGGTCAAAACAATTTCTTTTTGTCTAGCGAATTTGACAAAGGTCTGGCCATTTGATCTAGTCAATTTTCGAAATTTCTGCCTATATGCCTCAGGAACCAATTCATAAGCATTTAAAATAGTTGCTTTAACGGTAGCATATTCACTACACTGTTCCTCTGAAAGTGTGGCATAGACCTTTTGAGCCTTACCCACAAACGTGCTCTGCAAGAGCAAAGGCCAATATTTCTCAGGCCAACTAAGACTTTTGGCAATTTTCTCAAAAGATAGAAAATATGTTTCAACATCATGTTCGTTGAATTTTGGCACCAACCTCACGTTCTTCGCTAGATCAAAGTCAATTGGAGTTTTCTCTTTGCCTGTGTCTTTCTTTGCACCTAATTCCAGTTCTTTAATTTTGAGTTGATGTTCGAGTTCAAGCTTTCGTAGTTCAAATTCTCTTTCTTTTTCTTCTCTTTCAAACTCAAGCCTGAGCCTTTCTTTTTCCAGCTCAATTTTGGCAAGCTCAATTTCTCGATCAGCAGTTTGCGGAGACTCAGCCATCTCCAGATTCAATTTTTCAGCAAGAACGTTCACTAGTTTTGCCTTCTTGACACTTCGAGAAATTTCTAGTTGAACATAATTATTTAGCAACTTCATACAACTCATCTTTTGTTAACAGTTGCAACTTATCGACTGACAAATCCTCAGCCTCCACGAAAGCTTGTACCTCAAACTTACTAGCCATAATTATTCTACACTACAAACTAGCAACAATATAACAAAGCGTGCAACCTTGCTTGACAGTTGTACAATAAAAGTAGTAAGGCTTATTTTATTCGATTTCCCAGACAGGCCCCCAATTTGTTACGATCCAAAAATCTTCAAACTATCCGTGAATGCAAATTACTCAAAAAGCCTGAATTTTCTCAGATGCAACAAAGAAATCAAACAAGGTCACACTGATATAAAGAACAAAGAAACAAAGTGATTTAATAATGAAAATATCAACCGCTTCAAATATCGATGGGTTTAACAAGCGTACAATGATAAGGGTAAACAAGTGTACATTAAGAAAAGATCTTATACTAAATAAGAAGATCTTACGGGCGAGGACTGAGCAGGCTCCAGCGAAAATGACACAAAAACAGTTCTCTGACACGGTGTAAATAGAGCTGGACGTGGGGCGAATTCACCTCCAACAAACGGCCGGAAATAGACGAAACCACGGGGACGTAAGTTGATTACCGTGACAAAAATATGGGAAAGAAGAAATCCCAAAAATACTGAACTGTAGATTTAGTTCACAAAATGTCTCTTCCGGAAGTAAATTCAGCTCTCATACACTTCACTCGGTCAAGACGAACTTTCTCAAAACACTCCACAGACGAGTCGTAAGCGACATCACAGGTCCTAGCTGGTGTACACTGAAGTCTGGTTTCTCAAGTACTGTTTACCGAAGTCTTGGTTTGCTCAAGTCCTGTTTAAAATCCTCTACCAGCCCGTATTTATAGTTTTTAATCCCTTCTAGAAAATATTAGAGATTTCTTCTTCACTTCACTTCTAGAAATTTCTGAAAATTACATCATTTTCCAAAAGAAACTTTCAGAACGTTCTAGTCATAACCTGTAAACATAATCCCGCCCCCTTTGAGGTCAACACGCGGTCACGCACAGATTATCTAACACTTGCGGTTTGTGTGTGTATGTAACACCATCTATTTTTCAAAAAATATATCGTAAAACTGATCCCTGAAAGTTTCGTCATAATGGGTGCTCATGTTCTTCATAAATCAATGATAACTGCAATTTTTGTTTTTATGTTTTACAAAATTGCCGGATGGTAAGCTTTTGTAAATTCGACATAACAACTACCGTTTTCCGAATGATAACTCACTGCAGACGAAATTATTTCCCAGGATGAGTGTACCAAGTTAATACCAAGTAAATAACAAACCTATATTCATTCTTGATTATGGCTGCCTTGACGTGTGTCATATGACGAGAAATTGGATTAGAACACTTACCTGTGAAATATCTGTGGCATAGGCCTAGTTGAAAACTTAACAACCCATAACTGTGACAGCCCATGCATTAGTATAAAGCAAAATTATAAATATAATTTCCGGCAATCCCTTGTTCCAACAGTTAATTGATCCGATTGCAATTTTCCCCCACAGTCCATGCACCATTAGTCCGACGACTGATTTGTCCTAAACTGAATATTATGGAACAATGCAGCATTGGAACAATTAGCTTCCGAACTAATTAGCCATCGGAACTAAGAAACCTCCAGCATGAATCTGTTCGGATCCTTATTTACCTGCCATTTTTTGTTTAAAAATGTAAATCGATCCTTTCCTATAGTTGAAAGAAAAGAAATTACTTTGTGTTGGACATTGTGCCCATTATGGAGAACACTGCCCTCTATGTTCAGAAACTGAGTGATTTGTCCCCTGTTTAAAACAAACGTGACTGTTTTATAACACCAAAGGTTAACACTGGTTGTTTCTTGTTTGTTCACAGATTTACTGAGATGAATAGTAAAAGTATACATAAGCTTGATCAAACGTAGAAACAAAAGAAGCATATATAACGAGGTACTGATATGAGCGCACCACAAACAACATTTTTGAAGGAATGATTGATATAAGGCTTATCATCAACTTAATGATGTTTTATGTAACACTTGGATCATCTCTTTTGGGATGATTGTCAACTCAGATTCCAACTTAACATCTATACAGCTTTCGGGAAAAAATCGGTAATTTGTTAATGAGGTTATTAATTACCGGTTATATCTTTCCTTTAAATTGAATTTATCACGTATTAATCTTAACTAAAGGTTATTCATGGTACATGTACTCTGAAGGTCATATAGATTGTTACATGATGTAAGAACGCCAGCTTTGTCATCACTGATCAGAGCTCTATGTCATGTTATATATACTGTCATGGATATATCGTTCATTCTATCTCCTGCAATCCATCATTTGCATAATGCGCACTCAAGATCATTCCTCGATTGGCTTCAATTCCAACTTAAGTCAACAAACGCCTCTTGCTCTCCTGAATTTAAAAGATGTATATTACGTGCTTACGGATAATTTGCTTTTCTACGAACGAATTTACAAAGAACTCTTTTGTTATACGATAAAAACAATCTCACGAATTTTTATTATCTTCAATCTTCAAAAGAGATTTGTTGATTTAGGCATAAGCTTTGGACAGTACTGAGTAACTGTTATGATACGTTCGATATCTCATTTAATTTTGAAGATGCATAACTTAAGTAAACCTAGAAAAGTAGCCATTCAAACTTATTATTGTTTTGGTGAAGGTAACATCGGCCATAGGCAAGGAATATGCATATTAAGACTATACGATCGGGATCTTGAACTCTATGTTGTCTCCATTTTGTGCATTATCTCGGTCTGACCCACAAAGATAACCTACCCTCTTGTGTAATGATGACGCCACTGAAAAATATGTAGCTGAAGCTTCTTGACATAGTCTGCAGGTCTACTCGTTTGTACAGTATATACTCAGGTTTTCTACGATTATACCTGAAGACTTTGCAATACCGTCTAAGTCTACGTGTAAGTTATCCATGTGACTGAAATCCGGCGCCAGCTCTGTTAAATTTGGCGCCGTGAGTGAATCCAGCTACGCCTGAGCGTGATCGCGCTCAGACGGGTAGTTTGATTTAATTTTCACTGCCAGCCGATCACGTTATCTGTCGTTGTAATTATTGTATTGAATGACTTCTCAGCCAAACAGGCGATCATGGCTGTCTTTTCCTTCCTTGTTTCCAACAATAATATGAAGACATAGCAAGAATGCTTGTTGCGAAGACCACCGTCGTCCAACTAAATACATTAATAATGAATATACATACACACATATACTGATTATAATAAACTGTTTAAGCATGAAACTAAACTTGAGTTATATAGAGGAGGATGACATTATGAGATTGTCGCGTTGGTGGTTTTAACAGAGCAGATCAGGATGTCGGGCGGGGCACCGTAACATTTTGTTTTTGATACTGATTTTGCAGAATGGGCGATCAGGCAAGATCGGTGACTGATTTCAACTATCTGTCGACCAAACCGGATACTGAGATCAGGTGTCTACTTAAGCCCGTAATCATTTTAAACATTAAAAACGATTTTGGCAACTGAATGAAAATTAAACTTCTTTAAATTTTGACAAATCATGAAGTGTCTGAATTGTTTTGGTTGACATTTGTTTAGTTATTATCTAATAACGGTTTTAATAATAATACTATTGCTTCTAACCCTTGCCTTTAATGTAATTTTTGTATAAGACTATGGTGACGTAATTCAAAAGACATACAGAGTATCAATCTAGGGTAATCGCATCTCATTAATGGAACGTCCATTAGAAGCAAACTGCTTCATTAGTAGCTTAGCCTTGACAGTTAATTGTGTCTGACATTTAATACTCTGCAGTGCCCAGCAGGATGTTTTTAAATACTTAAAGTTTGTGCATCTGAAAAAAATACTTCGGACTATAGCCTAAATAAAGCTATTTTATGGTCACAGATTTCCCCCATAGATCTGAAATTCTTTATATCGAGTGGTATTAAAACCTTGATGTTTGAAGATTTTATCTTATACAGACCTACATTCTAAACCTGCTGGAAACGTGGTGGAAATGTTTAAAGTCCTCTTTGCTGTTGGTACTTTTTGCGAATTTTACTCATTTTTGGGTTACATACACCTAACAGAATCGTAGAAAGTAGGGTTTATGTGAACTACATGTTTTAAATGAGATATCAACTGAAAGTATCTTTGTAAATTGGTAGTGAAAATACAACTTAAAAGTACACAGGCCTACAGCCTTTAAATTCCCCAAAATTGTGTTATTTTCACAACACTGAATGTTAGTAAGATGGTTCTCATGAGATAAAACAACCCAGATATTCTGTAATTACCGATACAATTTTATATTCTTGTAGATCTGCGGTGTTCATAGCGATCGCCTTACGCTCGCTGTAAAAAGGGTCTTATTTTCTTTGTAATTCAGTTTCATAATCATTCCGTTTTTATAAACCTTGAAACATGTAAGACAATAACTTGAATTGGGTCAATATTTTACTTTCTCTACGACTCAAAATACGACTAGCATTTAAAGTAGGCCTGCTTGCAAACTCGAGATCTTTCTGAACCAAGCTTTGCTTCAGAAAAATACCTGCAAGTCACATGACAATAATTTTTACGTTCAACTTTAACAGAAAAATGTAACTGTATCCAAGGTCTTTGTGGAAATTATATAATTATATTATATTATATAATTATATAATTATATTATATTATATAATTATAATAATTATAATTATATATACTTTTGAAAGATCTTTCCAGATAAAGGTAAAAAACAAGGGGTGCTTTTAGACCGACAGATAACGCCTTACTAAAGGCTGTGTGTCCCTTTAAGTCTATGCCTACATTAATATGCTAGGAGTCCTTCCTTTTAAATTTCCATTTTGTCAAAAGCACAAGATATCATTGGGCTCGCATCGTTTTTTCATATTTCTTTTACTTAATCGGCTATTATAATATGCAAGCACATAGTAAAAGTTTACCTTAACCACGACCAAGGTATGATGACGGCAGATAACTTTTTGGTAAGATGCTCATGTGTTGATCATCTCGTCGAGTCTCCGCCCTCGCAATCATGTTCGTGACTCATTATAATTCTGCCAAACACTGCGAGCCATTCAAGGCGAGGTAAACTCTGGTCACGTGACGATGAGGTGCTGTTAAAAGCGTCCCGTGTGGCTGCCTGGTGATCATCATTGCTCGGCGAAGACGTGCGTTGCTACGTAAGAGAGCGAATGGCGCGCGTGAACATCTTCACATGAGACTGTTTCGGAGTTGAAGCCATCAACTGTGGACTTGCTTCCTATGCTGATGTGATACAATTATTTGAAAGCCATTACTTTTGACTCTGTATGAAGAGCCGGTTTGTACAATTGTACATCAAGAACAAGATTTCTTATTGGCATAGATTGCATCATTTGACTTCGATACCAAGTGGTATGTTGCGCGGTGTCCACATGTGAACAGGTAAGACGTGTGTGGTGTGGTGTTAATTCTTTCCAAAGGCATTGTTATATCAGTTCTCGTTGAATGTTGTGATAGCAAAATGTTTTCAGCAGATCCCATAGGATGTATTTCGAGTTGCCTGTTTTTGTACAATAATTGTTAAAGGTTCTATACTGAAAGTACCCGCCAATAAAACGTCAAAGGAGTCTCAGGAAGTGATTTGGCACACTCAAGAAGTATTTGTTTGGAACAGGGAAAAAATAACAAGTGTAACTATTGATCAAAACGTAGAATTAATATTAAATACATGGGCATATTAGGGAAAGTCTGTGTATGAACCATGGGATTTGGGCACAAATGAAGGCCGGGGTTTGTCCCTCAAAAACGACCTTAATGTAGGACGTCCACAAGGGCTTCAATACGCTGTGTAAATGAACGTGTATTTTTCACTTATAAAAGCAATAAATGTATTCAAGTTTTCTTTTCTTAATTGGGACAGAGATTCGTCCTCTTCATTGAAAGTTGCAATTGGTTCCTCAGGGGCTTCATATGAAATTGCCAATTAAACACTGTACTTCAGCTACAATTATGAGGCTTGGCATATATACATATACGAGACTATAATAACTACATATTATAAATGATTTAACACTTCAAATTGTACGTTTACCATATAAATTACTTACAAAATGCACATTCTACAGTTTTTGAATTATTGATTTTGTGGATGATGCTTATTATCAAAATAGTGTCACAATGTAAATGCATCCATACTTTATAAGAATAAAGGCATATGTATAGACAACATGTCAAACTTTGCGATTTATTTGTATGCATGTGGAAAATGGATCATGGCCGTGAACCATTTAAAATGTGTAATACATTTCACGTTTTGTAAAAAAAAAAAGCATATCAGACAATATAATATCTCAGGATGTGTGGTATCATCACCAACTTCACATCAAGTAATGTTCTAGATTATATTTCAATAATCTTACAATCAGCTAATTACCAAAGATGTACACTCCCTTGAAGCCTACATGTGTTAATGTCTTCATTATATACATCATTTGTTATAAATGGGCCTAATAAATAAAACAATATAATAATAATAAACATTTGAAATGTTTATTCCTATACTGAATGCCTTAGTAAACTGATAAAATGTAATTGCGAGCAGTTAAATAATGAAACTAAACATATCTCTTATACTGTTTCAAACTTTCGCGGCGAGGTGGATAAAATGATTAATGAATAATGTGAATAAAATGGAATTCCATAATAATTTTAAATGCATGTTTTACATAATAATAATTTAAAACATTCTCATGTTAATGGTACTTCGATATTTTTATATCAATCGACAGTTAGTATGCATATTTTTTTCATCAAATATTCAAGATTTCAAATTTAATTTAACAAAAAAATAATCAGCGACGCCAGCCTTTTTATATGTGCAATGTAATTGCAACGAAAGGCCTACGTAGTACCCAAATAGCACTGTTTGTTCAGGGGAAAAATTAAGAAACTTAATTGTCAAAATCTTCGGTTGCAATTTACGTATTTCTATCGTCATAGAAATGAACAATACTGCTAGATGCTAATGTGATTGCAATTCACATGTCCGCAGTTGTCGGTTTGACCGCCGAAGATTTTTATAAAGCTCGACTTCAACGTGTCACGGAGGATCGAATCATCTTGTCAGATGGTAAGGCACAATTACATCATTTATGACACATGTAGACCTACATTGTGCACACACATTCGCGGAAATAACCAAGGGTTGATAAATTAACTTATGCGTTGTACAACATACTGAATGATGACCAATGCTATTTGATGACAGACATATTTAAGAACAGTGGTTATGTCTGCAATGTAGATAGTGGTGATTTGAATTGTTTCTGAATGTAAAGGTACGGTATCTTACAACTGAAAGAGCTGCGTTTAATACAATTTCATGAATTGGTGAAGCTTCAATGCAAAATCATTGTTATTGGTTAAAACCGGAAAATGCATTGTCCAAAATGTATCAGACAAACGTTGGTTTTCCTGTGTCCAATTATAATATCGATTCTTGTGTTTTCTTTATTTTGTTACTAACAATATGTCCTTTGAGTAATACGCCAGTGAAAGATGTGCGTAAACCAATCTCCGTATTTGCCACATGACTGTGAGCTAGAGGTTTAAGCAAGCAAAATCTTGGTTTGTGAAAAAGAAGTATATGCATGAATAGCATTGGGGGAAAATACAACATATAAATAATTGCGAGAGATTATCAACAATGTAGCTGGAATTGTCGTAATGAGACACACAACAATAATTACAGTGATAATAAAGACCCCCAACAAATGAAACATGAAAGTAATTATTAAAACAATTATAACACTTTTAAAAAAATCAATACATATGTTAAAAATACCAACAGAACGTCTGAAATTGTTTATTAAAATTGGGTATTCATGGTGTATTTTGAACTTTCCTCACGTATACTTGTACATATTGACATTTTACTTAAACGGGTACCCTGTCTTGGATTCCACACTTGATTCCACACTGTTTTTTAATAATCAAATTCTTCATATCTTTATGGCTATGGTAATCATTTGTTTTTATAATTCATTCGAAAGAACACTGAACGAATGATAAACAACTCGACTAATGAGTTTTCGTTTCCGCGGTATTGTATGAGTAATTGGGTTTATTTTTCATTTAATTATACAAACCGAGCGAAGCAATACAATGAAAACAATTTCAGAAAAGGAATAATTCGTTTTTTCAATAATGGCAAATACCTGAAACATTGTAATAAAGTAAAAATAGATGAATCAGCGGATTCATTAATGTGATTTTCATTGTAACGCTGTCAGGCCTGGAATAGAATGATAGTTATTATATCTTCAAAATGCTCCGACCGATCGCGCTAAAATATTCTATATTTTCCTAACTATTCTTTGTTAATCCCTTCATAGCCAAATCATCGATGTTGGGTATTTATGGTTAGTATGGCAACCGTTTGTTTTTAACAGGTCCAATTGATGGGAAGTGGGGATTCAATATGGACATCGTTGCTATACCATTGTTCGTGATATCTTGTTTGGTTGTGAGAGTTCTCATGCTCAGTATATGAATTTAAAACATTATAGTGTTATGGATGAGATTCTGCTGCGGTACATGCCTTTAATGTAGGCCCTACTTTAGGTACAAACAAATCTAATATGGATTAACATCTTTAATAATCATGTTTTTGGAACAACATTAAAGAAAATCGTGGTTAACATATGTGACAGGTTTGATGGTCAACAAATGAAAATTTGGTGGAAATACTGAACGTACACAAACATTATCAAAACTTAGATTATTGTCTCCTTATGGGGACCTGTGACAATGTTTTCTCATCCAATAGATCTTGTTGAACTCAATATTCAAACGAAGTCCCATGAAAATCGGATGAGGATTAAAGAAAACATGATGGGGGCCATTGTTCCCCCTCCCAGCCCCCAGACAATTAAATTATTGTGATATTGTTACAAATTTTGATTATTGTTTAGGCTCGATAGATTGATATTGATTGTGTAATGTTTCCAAGGAAGTTTTGTTTCAAGTGTTTTTTTTTCTTTTTAGAAAAGAGTGAAATTTTTTCCCCAAAATATACGTTTTTCGGGAAAAGTATTTTTCTTAATTGTTTATGAGAAGCATATACTTTTTAACATATGTTTTTTGAATAAAGGGAAAGTAGTACTTCAAAGTATAACAACAATGTTTGATTGTAAGAGTATTCTTACTCTTCAAATAAAAAAGTGGAATGTAAGAATAGTCTACACTGTTTCCTAAATTCGAACTGAAAATTATACACTTTTTAAAAATACTATCAGCAGTGTTACGTCAAGTCAAAAAACAAGTTGATCATTTGGCTATTTTAAGTATAGTATGCCCGCTAAACTGGAGGATCTTTAAAATAGAGCATGATAAAGCATGCTAATCGACGATAACAACCTTCATTTAGCTACTAATACTTATATTAATACGTGTGCCGTGATCAATAAATATTTACATCTATAAATATTTTAATATCAGGCTGAGATTACCTGGCAAATGGCAAACCCTGATGAAGTGGTTTTATGAAATTAAATTGATAGCATATGGAAATGACTTTAAGACTTGAACTTATGATCAATCGTCTGTACAAATATAGATGTACGTATTCATGGCAAACTGAAGAGACCGTGGTAAGACTCGTCAGTATTTGGTACACAGGCGTTTGCACGAGACTAAGTTGCTTTATTGGTATGCATAGTCATGCGTCAATGTCGAAAGTTTAAGAGCAAAATTTTAAACTCGGTTTATAACAAAATGTGTATGCAAAAACATTCAACATTAACACTATGAATCCATTTCTGCTGATACGAAACATCACTTTTGTATATCAAAGCTACCAACCTTTTAGGGCAGAATCGTGATATTGCTCGTGATGTTGCGATAATCTCAAATACTAGCTCGAAGGTATGCCTCCCGTCAATAGGTTCCAAATCAGACACCAACTCAGCTCCCGGTAAACTCAGGGCATCGAAGGGAGACCAATATAATAACAATAAGCAGGAGGATGGAGAACTTATTCAAACATTATGTCTCGCAACAATATTCTCTACTTAATTTTTTTTCCCCTACTCACCGCATGTCCTATGGGATTCCGTTATACATTTCGAATCATATTTAGGAAAATGTTGCATATACGATAACGACAATGACATAACAACTGAAGTTCAGATTACTTCTTGTTACATGACCTATAGCCATTTGTGTGTATTTAGCACAACTGTCTTGTTTATAAATGTTCATAAATAACACACCTCCAAACAAATCCGTCATAATGGACTTATCGTGAAAACAAATGTTCCATATGAATAACAATTCGTAATTTATGTTATCCTTTTTAATGTACATTTATTTTAGGACTAAGATCTACGCTTCTGCACAACACGTTCGCGCATAAGCGCAATGTGTATATGTGCCATGAACCCGTTGTGATATATAATAATATAATACTATAATAATGGAGGCATTTTAAAGCGCTCTTACACGAGGTATCACAGCGCTGTACATTATTACCCCTGCTCATCAGGTGCATAAATCATTCCTGAAACCATCTCAGCTCCCTGGGGAGTATACAGCTCAATTGCTGCCATTTCGGCGCATATGGGCTAATCAAACACAACAACCAACTCTGCCCTCACAGGTACCCATTTACCCCTGGGGTGGAGAGAAGCAATTATGGTAAAGTGTCTTGCTCAAGGACACAAGCACCATGGTCGCGGTTGGGATTCGAACCCACATTCTGACGACTCAGCCATCAGAACACAAATCCGATGCACTAAACCGCTCGACCATGGCACTCCATAAAATATAAAATTGTGCACTATCAAGGGACGTACTCAGTCTTGTCTAGATCCCTGACTTAGCACAGACTATCGTATTTGCTTATTAAATGTATCGTTTTGAATTATGGGAAAGACCGCCAATAAATCCTGACCTTTTTTTCCCAGTCCATGAATCCATCTATACCGAATTACAGTCTACAGCATTAACACCGCTACTGGAACTGAGACTACGATTATCTTGTGTTGAAAAAACCCCGTCTCATACACATTGTTATCATAACTTATTCATATTATTATGCCAAAGCAACATTTTAAACATATGATTAAGCTTGGAACAACGTATGACTTTATAATGATGGACTTAAAGTACGGGCGAATCGTACATGTAGTTTTCGTATGGTTACTTCTGAGATGGATTGATATGTTCAGTTATTGTTCCAACTTGTGTCAGAGATGGCTTGCTTGTGAAGTCAAAGCTTAAGGGAAAGAAACAACTTTGGTTATGTCAGCAATACAGTATGCTTATTGGTTATGTCAGCAATACAGTATGCTTATTGGTTATGTCAGCAATACAGTATGCTTACTGGTTATGTCAGCAATACAGTATGCTTACTGGTTATGTCAGCAATACAGTATGCTTACTGGTTATGTCAGCAATACAGTATGCTTACTCTCTTTGAATCAAGGTCAACATTTAAAAACCAAACTGAAAGTTGCAAAAACGTGTAAAAATTATTTAGATTCGTATTCATCCGAACGTGGAAACTAGGAAGGATCATGCTATTACACGCAGTACAATAATTATGAATTTTTCACCTCTCTTCATGTTTATGTTGGGTTTGCGTTTTGGAACTTAAAGCTAAGATTTAGGGCCAGTTTTCTTTGAGCTTATCGTACTTTTTCCAGCATGCTTTTGTTGGAATATGTCTATATGTCTAACTGTGATCTTTTTAATGACGTCAGTGACGGGAAAACATGTGATAAATATAACACAAAACATTGAAAATAAATGATCAATTCCGAATTTTTGCATTTGGTTGTTCATCACAAAACAAAAGGGAAATTGTAATCTGTTGTCCTAGGGAGAATTCAGGGTGGAGCAGGTGGTGCATACAAGAAGGGGTGGACGGCACACCCAGATGTTCATTCTGAGGTAAAAGACTACTTTGGACACAATGCTTATTTCCCAATCAATTCTTTTAAGTTTTTGAAAATTGATATACATACCTGCCATATTACTTTTTGAATTAATACGATTTTTTTTAATTTTGGGTGAAATTAATACCTTTACATAAAAAGTTCAAAACAATATTTAGAGGTTATATACAACGGTCCCAAATATAGGCGTTATGTTTTAAACACGAAAAAATCATAATTTAACCCTTTAAAACGTGATGTTATAAAACTAAGAAATATGTACCCCAAAAGAGAAAATGTCCAATGCCTCGTTGATTACTTGTTTTGTTGAAATGACGCACAACATGTACAACGGCAACAACCTATGTACAACGGCTGTTTGAAAAGAGCCATTTAGCTTAATTATTTTACTGCGTTGAAAATTATGGGAACTTTTAGGCTACCGGGTACCTCTGTTAGCCATCATTAAACAGTCGTAGGAGTGGTTTACTGAACAAGGTTAACCATTTTTGCGAAATTGTTTTGAAAACTATACACTAAGCTACCGTACCGTTTCAGTAGGGCTATCGTACTTTTGTAATTAATATATTTTTTTGCAAGTAAAAAACATGATAGATTTAGTCCCTCCAGATGGTACCGGCAAATTAATTTTCAGCCCCTGGCTCATGGACTAAAGGGCGAGAGAGCATCAAGGAATATTCGTGTCATAGTCCCGCAGTCGTAACCTCAAGGAGAGTAACAGACATGACTAATAAACAACAATGGAACTTGAAAGGCTGTTGCGTTTCTAATCTTAAAAGCTTATTAAACAACACTAAAATAAATATTAAATTAAACAATTCAATAGGTAAAGTTTAGCACGTAGGTTGTCATACCAATAAAAAAAAACGGGAAGTAACCATTTTCATGGGAACACCTAGTACCATTGATCAAACTGCAATATTTGAGTTTGGATTCAACCAAAATGTTTGTCAAACTGTATTTTCGTCTTGTCCAGTCACAAGCCATGCTGAAAATAAACGGTAGCGATACCTACATCTCAGCAAATCAAAAATGGTTCCTTCGCATGTTCACATTTTCCTATTCATAATTAAGGCATATACGATAGATTGTAGATTATATTAAACTACATGTATATTGAAGAAGCACACGCCTTCCCGCCATGTGATTCCATACCCAATGAAACAACAAACGAACATGAAAGGTTGGCTCGCTTCTATTCTAAAAAGCTTATAACAAACATCCATGAATTTTAAGCTCGCAGGTTGTCGTACACAAATGGATCATCACCAGGAACAAACCACTTACATACAGGGAAGATCAATTGTTTCAGTTGTATTTGGTTTATGCATGGCAAACAGCTTTTTCATTTAAAAATTCAAGATATACATTGCTTGACAGACTGTGTTGTTTTCGTATTGGTTATTCTTAATCATTGGCCCTATTTTAAGCAAAAGTAAAGGTCGTCAATGATTTTGTGATAAAATGATAGTGGCTACATCATGATTGACCAATCAGAGCCAGGGTACGTACTGCTTTAATACGTATCCTTCTACTTGACCAGTCACAGCTGGTGTAAAAACTGCGGGTGGGGTTCGGGCGCGAACGAACCACCTTTTTGGACAGATATAACACTTTTTAGGCTACTTATTGCATGTAACTTGCAATGCATATGTTAATAAATGAGCGGCATGCTTACCGCATGATTCACAAATTGTATAAGACATAGGGCAAAGGCTCCATTATTAAATGTCACATATACTTGTTATCGTGAAATACATAGTTTTATTTGGGGCAATAAATCATCATTGATTTTGTGAACTTGTGCCTGTCTTTTATTTTGTTTATTCTTTAGTCTGTACTAAGTAAAATAAGTAAATGGGTATACTTTGGTTGATAGCTCATCGAACGGTTGGAATGCATGTTCCCTGACCTCATGAAGTATGTGCTTCCGAACGATGATGTGTTTATGTATTATAAACGTTATCACTGTATTAGTCACGTTGCATTGAAAAAGGCCATAGTCATTTGTATGTTAGACACTCCCGTTTCTCATCCAAGGATTTTCTTTAAAACGCCAAGAAACCTGTCGACTATAATTAAATTTCACGCGGTTTTATGGAGCACTTCTCTCACCGTGTCGTCGTCCAGACAATTATTGTCTAATAACTACTTCTCAGCCTTGTGTAGAATATGGTAAACCATTTTATGGTCAGCATTAAGGGGACTAATGTGATCTGAGGGCGCTGCAAAGTTCTGCAAAAGTGGGCCCACAGGTCTTTTTTTAGCAATGCTCCATTTATATAAAGGGATCGCTCATTAAGATTTTACACCATGAGTATCGTGGAATGAGATTTAAGTTTGAATAATGATAAAAGACTGCAAGCACTGGAGTGGTTTATTAACACCGTCTAGGCGGCCGGTCGAGGGCCACACTTAATAGTTTCCTGAATTATATATCCGTACACGCCAAATTATTACTGAGAGTAAGTATTAATGCCATCGTGCAATATTCGTGCGACAGCGCGAACACCTCTTTGAAATTGTTCGATTTTTTTTAGGTGTTCGTGCATGAACAGCGCGAATACCTCTTGAAATTGTTCGGTTTTTTTCTTCTCCTTCTTCCTCGTGAAACTTGTCCAACAAAAAAACATAGTTGCCAAGCTCAGAATGACTTCATATTTTGCACTTACAATCCTTTGAATTCATAGATTGCTCTAATAACAATGACGTAAGAATATAGTTACTAATTGATTTTCTATTTAATTATTAGTAATTATATACATTCCGCTCTCAATGCCTCAGACTGCAACGGACGTTATCTTGTTCACTGCACTGCAATGTGTATGTACAGTACATAATACAGTGTGCATGTACAGTATACGGACCACGTTCTTTTTCTCGAATAAAAAGGTTTTTCGAAAACAAACAAGCTTGCATAATTCCCACGTTTGCAAAACACCTTAAAAATACATAGTAAATTTAAGATGTTTCATTGGCGACGTGTTTCAGGTCTGGAAAATTTGCGGATTCTTCAAGAAAAGGCAAATCTGAAACACAAATTATAACCATGAATCGCGTACAGACGTTTACGAGCAAAATATATAAGAACCTCCCACAAATTCTGCTCATTCCCAGGCTTATGAGCAGCCTCGTACCCACTGCTCATGAATGCTAATATAAATATGCACAGATGACAAGAATACACATTCTTTCATCGTCTAATAAGCTTGCATAATTCTCACGTTTGCAAAACACCTAGTAATCTTACGATGTTTCATTGGCAACGTGTTTCAGGTATGGAAAAGTTGCGGATTCTTCATGAAAAGGCAAATCTTAAACACAAATTGTAACCACGAACAGCGTTACAATGAGCAAAATAAATATATTGGTTTTTTTTAAACCATGACCTATCCTCATTCCCAGGGTTTATAAAAAGCCTCGTACCTACTGCTCATGAATGTTTATAAATAATGCACAGTGACATGAACATTTCATTTAAGGATTACAGATTTGACCCTGCAAGTGAACCTCCTGAAAAAATGGAGAAATCATAATTTTTGCAAGAAATTATCAAACAGAATTTCACAAACGTTAGTACGATGATAAAAAACATCCAGTGTATTACTTTCGTGATAAATGTAGTAATAAAAAATAAATTTATAATAAAAGATGATCCACATTTGCAAAATATGATTGTGACATCATCGATGATAATTTGATTGAACCGGAAGTTCTCACAAACACCGTGTGTTTGTTCCAACAAACACTTGAGATCTAGTTAGGTGTTCGCGTGCGACAGCGCGAACACCTCTTGAAATTGTTCGTTGTTTTAGGTGTTCGTGCTGCTAACTTTATAGAGTCGACGTTACTATTATCTTGAAAATATTTGAAAAAACAAAGTACGACTAAAATATGATGAAGAGTTTTAAATAATAAATCCCAATTCTTTTTAATCGGCGCAATAAACCTTTTCGGAAATTCAAAATGTGAAAGATTTATTTAATAGCCTATCCATTGAACATTTTTGCAACTTGTTCACTTGAGAAAACAACATTTCAAGCCCGCGGACAGATTCTTTTTACAGTTTACAGACAACTGAAAGGTCCACAATGTTTTCTTCTTGTGAATAGTAATAATAAGACATGAGGACCAGCAGAGACCCATATTAAATGAATTCGGTAATGATTCCTTCATATGATCATATATGCCTTACTGCAGAAATGACAAATGAAATATCCGCCTCTCAGCAGACCAAACAATCAACCTGTCACTTACATTTAACGTGGTGTGAATACACCACCATATTAAATAAAGCCACGAAAAAAGTATATTCCAATATTGTGCTGAACTTTTGATATTTGCACAGACTCTGCACTGCAAATAGCGAACTGCCTAAGAACGGGAAAGACGTCTCACGGGTAAAATAATATTAAGATTTCAAGAATGTTTCCATATATTTTCTTCGGAAAAAAAACACCTTAAACATCGAAGGATTTATCGAGAAATTTCACGCTGTAATCTAGCAATCGTTACAGTAAATATGTAGAGAAGTCCTGCAATCAAACAATTTCGTCCCACATAAACGGAATCTACTATGAACAAATCTAAAGGTTGTTCAGAAAATGAAGAAATTAAAAACAATTCCATCAATAAGACAATTTTCGAGTTGTTTTCATGAATTTTTAAATCAAAAATAATGTAAATTGTTTAATAAGATTCGCTCTCTCTCTGTGCAGTATGTAAAACCTAAACATCATTTTTTTTAAATTGATATAATCCTTTAAAGAATTGTATGTATCTACTTATCATCTTATACATACAGTTTAATGTTATAGCATGTAAAGTGAACTTTTATATAACGTAACTTACACACAGATCCTTGTCATTTGATTGATGATGGAACACACATCACGTGTCATCTCCCTTCCCCCGCCCCCGCCCCCGCCCCCGCCCCCGCCCCCCTCCCCCTCCCCTCCCCATCCCACCTCCCCCTCCCACCTCCACCTCCCCCTCCCACCTCCACCTCCCCCTCCCACCTCCACCTCCCCCTCCCACCTCCACCTCCCCCTTCCCCTCCCACCTCCCACCTCCACCTCCCCCTTCCCCTCCCCCTCCCCTCCCCCTCCCTCCCCTCCCCCTCCCTCCCCTCCCCCTCCCACTTCCCCTTCCACCTCCACCTCCCCCTCCACCTCCCCCTCCCACCTCCCCATCCCCATCCCCTCCCCTCCCCTCCTCCCTCCCCCACCACCCCCTCCCTCCCTCCCCTCCCTCCCTCCCTCCCCCTCCCCTCCCCCTCCCCTCCCCCTCTTTTTTAACAAATGTATGCACCATTTTTAAATAATATTTTATAACTGAATTTGTAAGATTACGAATACGTATATCGACCCCACCATTTGCACATATGTACAAATACACCCCCTAAAATTTTGGTTGACTTTATCGGGAAACTATTTTAAAAATTGTGGTGGAATTTACCAAAAAATGCATTTTTAATGCAACCCAGTATTAAATGGCCGCCGCCGATAAAATGTTGCTAGTGAGAAATGTCAAATGATCACAGAAAAGCAATGTGATTGGGTACTACCTCAACGGATTACCTCCAAGTAGAAAGACAATCTACTCAATAATTTAGCTGTCTCATCAGTGTTGCCCTTTCATTGCCACTGGATTGCGCGATATGGTATATGGGTCAATCTCTGAGCAATTTGATTGCCAGTAACCATTTTCTTGCATGAAAATTGCCCCAAGTGACAAGGCCTTTATACCTCATTTTGCCTATGAATGGCATATGTATATAGAATGGCCGATTTAGTTTGGTTTCGATTTATGTTGAATAAGACAAAATATCTGTTATTAAACACTACTGAGTGCACTTTGTTTCGTAAAATGAAAACATATTCACTGTTATCACCTTGTGAAGTGGAGTGTGGCAGATGGTACCTCTTGATATGGTTTCACCATATTTGCTGGTACTGTTGTGAGCTATTGGCTCCATTTATATTCAAGCGTGAGCGTTTACCTGTGAAGAGTTTTGAACTCTAAAAAAACACTCAAATACGTTGGACAAGGTGTGATAATTTGGAGAAAGTGGGATACAGCAAGAAGCATTTATGGTTTATTTAAAAAAAATACTTAATTGAATCATTCAAGCGACGTACGTTACTTCGCAGATAAAATGGCGTCTCGAATTGCCCCAAATTCGGAGCCTTAAATGCAGTTTCACCGCTAGAGGGCTACGATGTGCAAAGAGCGGATAACATTGTTTCCATTTTACTCTGAAGCACTCTCTGAGGTACGGTATACTTTAACAAAACCTCAACTAAAAATAAGAGGCCTACGCATTTAGCAAACGGACTGGATAACATGATAGTTTAAAAGCGGAATTTTTATTTTGTCATTGCGGCCAATTAGCATGCGATTGCAATGTCCTGAACCTTCTGGGATGGAGCAGCTAGTATAATTACGAATTTGGCCCACGAGTACTAGAGTTTCAGCATAACAGTCGCTATAGGGGGCCTACATGCATTAATAATGAGGAAGAAAACCCTAGGCTGGACACCTTGAGTAATTTTTTTTTAAATTCACTGACCAGAAAAATAGTTTATTTGTGCTGGTGAAACTTTACATCCTAAATATCCTAATTATCCTAAACATCCTAATAATTATTTTTCTGACGTATGTACTTGGAATAGAACCTTGAGTCTCATATCAGTAATTAATTTCTAGCGAGGCAGGGACATGTGAATACACATAAATCTGTTAACATTTGGTTTCGAAACTGAAAACGTATTTTTCAGAAACAAGCTCTAGTTGTGCTGTTTTTTTGTTTCCATACATATTTATGAAAATGTTACATTCCATTTTACCTAGAGAGAGCCTTCGGGCGGAAGCAAGTGGAGTAGGCCAGATAGTGGTTACATTGACGCCTGACTGACTAAACGCATGTTTGCTACCAAAACTAAAGAGACTTGAGTTGATTTGGCCGGGCTTGACCTTAACAAGTTATACTATGTATTCACCTTCAAATAAGACATTTAACGAGACACTCTCATGACCAAAATTTCAATAGGCCTAATGATATTGATTCAATAAACAAAAACAACTGAAGAAAAGTACTCGTTTATTTGCAAATTAAACAATTAATCATACAACCTTTTTGATCGTTTCAATCAAACAGAAATGGTGGTTTAGTTCGTAATTAAACATCGTATCTCCTAGGAATATTTATTCGCTTGGGAAAACATTATTAAAGCCACTCCCTTAACAACCATCTTTAAAATTAGTTGGCAATATTTGTAAATGTCACTTTTTGACAAGACATTATCATCGGCAAGTTGCAGCTCAGTGCAATTCAGTAAATTATAAATTACTGAATTGTTAATCACCTTTTTATACCATAATTCAATACATACGTACCACCAAGAGCCAATACCCCCCCCCCCCCATTCGTTGACCATGTATGTACCTTTTCCATAATTAATTAAGGTGAAATGAGGGAATACGGACCTTTCAGGTGAATTAGATACTTTTCTACATTCTGCCATATTGCATAATTAGTATGTTCCTCTGTTGTCTGAAAATATTCCCTAGAGTAAAGTGTGGTAATTAAAATAACAGGAAGTGCAGGAGGAAATAACGGCATAAAGCAAAACGTACCAAGAGATGCGTTTCACGAGAATGATCCGTTTTCCCTCAGTTTACCTTTTTTATGTATTTATCTATTTATGTATTATTTATCGTGGGTAGCCTGATCAGTGATTATCACTGAATTGGAAGATACAAGGAAGTCATTTCAGTAATTAATTAGACGTGGGAGCAAAAAACTAGAAAAGTATTATGGAGGAAACCTACACGATCAGGTAGGGACTGAATATCCAATCCAAATGTTGGTACTGGTCTGAGTGGGACTCGAACCCAAGTCCATAGAGGTGAAAGGTGAGGAATGTACCACTCCGCTTACCTCAATTTTCTGTACATTTGATGCGTTCCCTCCCGTTTTGTAGTGTGCCCCTCTTTCCATGTACACAATTCTTGATCGGTACATGCGTACCAGTTTCATTATTTTAAATGTGGTACTTGCTGGAATGGTGTTACAAAATAAAATGCCCTTAAGATGTATCACCCGGTTGTTTCTTGGTATTTTACCGGAAACTTTTCTTTTCATCAGAACATTGCTATTTTACGTAAAAAGGTATACAAATTCATAACGGTAAATTTTATTTGAAAGTTAATTAAATAGAGTATTAGCTGTTGCAAAATGCTTACCAACCTAAAGGACCTGTAGTATAAATGCAAAATAAACGTTATTGGCCTTACGTTTCGAAACAAGCTGGTTCTTTCTCAAAGGCAAAGTGGAATTTAATTACTTAGTGTTCCGATTTAAACAATATAGTTCTTTAAATGAAGGCCAACATCATGTTGGCAAAGTGCAATTAATTTTGAACTGCTTTTTAATGGTGTTTTAGTTTTAGGCTAATAATAGGTTGCAATGAATGTAACAGTGACATAAAGGGAGTTGTAATTGTTCTTGCTTTAGGGACAGCAGGTGAGCTGTCAGGCCCATGAATTACAATGACCAGCTGAAGCATAATAATACAACTCAAATGATGCAAAGATCGGGAAGAGGCATCTCCCGTAGGGACTGTACCCTTTTATTAAGTTTCAGACTGTAACTAACTCTGGTGCGTTCTTGTAAAGTTGGTTTACCTATACATGTAACTGTCTAATTTTGGAATTATATATTAAAACATAACAGCGAATCAAGGGGACAAATGTTCCTTGCTATATTGCCTGCCAACCTGCTATTCTATAAGAAGATGTAACACTAAGACTAATTGCGGTGACACCATGTGAAATGCTCAATTGAGTAGTAATTAGTTCTGAAAAGAACTGGAGGTACAACTCGACGTTTCGATCAGTATGCTCTGATCGTCCTTCTCCTGAGGACGATCAGAGCATACTGATCGAAACGTCGAGTTGTACCTCCAGTTCTTTTCAGAACTAATTACTACTCAATTGAGCATTTCACATGGTGTCACCGCAATTAGTCTTACTTATCCTCCTCACCATGCAAAGCTACAAGTTTTACCTAAGATGTAACAGACAATCATTGCATTTAGTATACCGGAAATTATCATAGGAATGTAAACAACGGTGATACAAAAATAATTCATCCAGAAATGTAATTTAATCTTCCTTTACCCGTTCTTGTAACAGTGTAAGTTAATTACTTTTTCTGTATTAAAGCCTTTTATGGCTTTCCCTACTTTCCCAATGTCTAGTGAGCTTATATTGTATTGATGCACTATACAAGATACAGTATTGTAAAATGATTTAGTAAATGCGTTTGTTTACCATTGTACATAATATCCATTCATGAGTTGAAGAATTCTAATGTCAGTTATGAAACATTAAAGAAATGTTCTAACACAATCTTTGAGAAGGCTAAAATAACTAAAATAACGTTTGACACTAAAAACAATATTTTAGTTATATAAAACAAAAAACACGCATGAAAATGCACCTGTCCTCGCGGCTTTTTCAACCAATTCTTGCTGGCTTTGTTTCCTTAATCTTGTGGTCCTGACAATATCCCAATTCGAGCAATGAAGGAGTGTGCACGGGAAATAGCACCAATGTTGTCAACAATTTTTAATCCTTCTTTAAAAACAGGTAGTCTATATACCATAGGATTGGTTATCAGCTAACATTTGTCCCGTGTATACAAGAAAGGTGATTGATCACTGCTAGCTAATTATAGACCAATTTCCCTTGCATCAGTGTAGCCTGCAAACTATTAGAACACATAATTTTTCATCCTGTTTTTTTTTTTAGACACAACTCATGTGAAACCTAAATTAAAAACACCATAGAGGAAACCAGTCGCTATCTTAACCAAAACAAAAAACTGCAAATAGATGCCCAAGCACTCCACTTTAGTAAAGCTTTCGATACTTTAGCCGGTAGCCCCAAAAAGATTACTACAAAAGTTAAACATTCTGGAATAAGACGGGAAACCTTATCATGGATCAAGACATGGTTAAACAAACAGAACCCAGTAAGTCATAATGGATGGAGAGACCTCGGACTCCGCACCCATAACGTCAGGCGTACCCCCCCCCCCCGCCCTCCCCAGGGTAATGTGTTAGGCTCACTGATGTTTCTCCTCCACATCAACGACATTGGTGAAAACATCAACAATAACCCTGAAAATCAACTGCAATTTCAAAAACTGGACTCATCGATGGCAAATGTCATTTAATCCTCTTAAATGTCATACCCTCCACATTACAATAAGTAAAATTCCATACAGATGACAATACAGAATTAGACACGTCGACCTTACACCAGTACAGAACCATCCTTACCTTGGGGTCGAGGAGAGCTCACATCAACCAAATAGTTAACAGCGCAAACAAAACGCTAAGATTTGTAAGACGTACCGTAATCTTTCTAGATGTGCAATAAGGGCAGGAACACACAGAGCTCTAACTCGTCCGAAACTGGAGTATGTAGCTGCACTATGGGACCGACAGCAAGTAAATAATATAAACAAATCATCCAAAGAATGATCCAAAGAAGAGCTGCAAGGTTTGCCAGGGTGACCACCATAGCACATCCAGTGTAACAACAATGCTGCAAAGTGACTCACCCTTCAAGAGCGAAAAACAAGCCAGTTGACTAACAATGTTCTATCGCTCACTTCACAATAAAATCGCCATAGACATCCCACATTACCGGTACGTCACCCGGACTCACCCCAACAAATAGACCTATAATATAGGTCTATTTGTTATATTATAATTATATTATAATTATATTATAATTGTTATAATTATATTATAATAAACAAACACAAGGAAATATTACACTCCGCTTCAATGCCGCACTCAATCATACCGTACCAAAAGTGCTAGTTAATAGAATTTGGGAATTTTGTATTCCGCATTTTTCTAGTTTATAGAATTTGCGAATTTTGTATTCTGCATTTTGCTAGTTAATAGAATTTGGGAATTGTGTATTCTAGTATTTGTAAAATTTATGAATTTTAAGTAAAGTGAGAATTAAATCGTTGTACATAAATCAAAGAAGTTCGATATAGATCTTGATTTATTGCGTTTAATCAGACATGTTCTCATCCTACATTGTCAGGGAGGGAGACACCCATAGTGGCTACGTGACACCTGCCAAGAACCATAGTAGAATGCAATGAATCCCCCCCCCCACCCCCCAGATACAGTGCAGCGAAAACTTAGTTTGCACGGTACCGACACAAGTGCTTTTAAGCTGGACAATGATGTTGAATAGCGATGATTCTGAGATAAAAAAGACCGACTGCTCATTGGGCCAAAAAAGTCTCCGGTTTCTGGTCTCCGCGCGGGTCGCAACAGACCCGCACATTTTTATTTATTTATTTATGTTTATTTGCTATGAAACGATGTAGCCAACAATGCTGGATCGATTGAAATTCTGTGTTTTAAACGACTTCTTCACATAGGCGTATGAACGTTTGAACATAAACTAGGGGGGCATTAACCCAATTTTTTTTAGATGCTCCCTCAAAATATGTACCAACCTATAAGAAACAAGGAAAAAATACTCCCCTGTACATAACACCCTGTACATGCCCCCTGAAGATTTGTTTTTGTGAAACGGCATGGCATCCTGACATCTTGTGCAGATTAACTGTATACCGTTGTTGGGGCACCAGTCTATTTTGTTTAAACCACAGTGATAGGGAAGCAATGAAGAGAACATCACTTCAACAATTAATTTAAAGTACTTTCTCATGTTTACCTTTTGAAATTTTAGCATACTATTCCATGACCTTTCAATTGCCTTATGAAACAAAAAATCTGATTAAAAAGTAAGATTTATATGAAAAAAACACAGTGTCCCCGTGGGTTTATATGGATTGCAACTGAAGATTTTATTTCATTATTGTATCAAACTTATTTTATCCTGGAATAATATAAAATTGATATTTGCTTTTAACATTCTTCTAGAAAAGAATTAATTAATAAAATAGTATGAATGTAAAATAGTAGTCATTGGCCTCAGTTATATTTTTAACCTAGCAAGTTCTTTCTCAGAGAAAGAACCCGCTAGGTTTGAGATGTAAGGCCAGTAACTACTATTTTGCATTTATATACTACGGGTCCTTTAGGTTGGTAAGCAGTTTGCAAAAGCCAATTCTCTATTTATAAAATAGTACAAAAATATATTTATACATCTAACTAACATTAACAACATATTTCATGGCTTAGCAGGGATTTTGGATTGTATAATGCCTCTTGAACAAGTTCTGCTCGTAGATGTGAAGCATCATCTTTAGATATAGTAAGATTTGCGATGACATGTATTGAAATAATCTCTTTTGAGTAGTAAGGGTTCTGAGAAGAACCTTTGGTTAACTCAACATTTCGATCTGTATGCTTTGATCATCTTCTAGGAGAATGCGGAATGCTGGTGCAGGAGGGGCTTAAGTAGCTCGGTGGAGGAGTCCTGATCACTAGATCTTTGGGCTTGCTCGTGCCATTCTTGTAGATGTAGCTATTACCTTAACAAATTTGAAATACATTTATAATTAATTATGTGTGAAATAACAAATATATTATTACACAATTTATTTATAGAAAGTGAAAGATAATATTGTAACAAATTTTTCAAAAATGTGCTTAAATATCAGCTGTTTTAACCATCCACACACCAACCCTTAAAAACATTCAAATAATAAATCCCATATCCCACTATTTTATTTTAAGCTAGGTTTCAACTTCAAAGGTTCAGGGGTTACACAGTTGTAAACCTTAAATTTATTTGGGAACTACCAACTTTGTATTCTCTTTCACTTACTATTACTATTATATCATCGTGATTGTACAAACTACAGTTCTATGACACTAAATAGTGGGTTAATATTTCATGTTTAAGATGATAACAAGTCCCAGGCATGTCAAATACAATGTTCCCAAGTTAACTCCCATGGAAATTTCTTGCAGTAATACTTGTGGGTGCATGGTGAATAATATTATTATTAAAAACAAACTTACCCAACTAAGGTCACAAATAATAACTTCTGTCACTGCCCAACTTTGTGTAAGTTTTTCCATTCTACGGCGACCTGCTTTTTTACCTCTGTGTGTGCGGCGGTACGTTTGGGGTTGATTGGCAAGTATTCCAAGACTGCATCAGTAAATGGAGCATTGCGAAGATTGAGTAGTTCATTGCGGCTGTAGGAAAGTTTATGGAACTGAGTGGTATTGGTGGGTGTGTTGATCCGTGTTTCAGGTCCAGGGTTTGGGTTTATGTCACCAGAAATTAAGAGTTCCACGTGAAATGTGGCAAATGAGTTATCATAATATGATATAGGACAACTCAAAAATTTAAGATGGCGGATTTGTTGTTTTTTATGTAGCGTACAAGCTGTAGGTTGCATGCTGTAGCCATATTCTAAAGATGAGTCATTGAGACATAATGGTCCAGATAGCAAGAGTAGGATAAACAGGATGTAGCCCAGACCTCCATTGTCTGATCACAAAGCAATTGATCCAAACAAAAGGTTTGTGGACAAACAAAAAGTCAGGGTTGGCTGCACCAAAAAAATGAAGATACAAGATGGGTATCCACTACACAGTAAAATCTTACAGCAGAGACAGACAAAATACAACAGTTTTCCACTTATTATAAGAAGACAAATGTACCAATACTCACATAAAACGTCCAGTAGATTCCAGGTGTAATAAGAAATCCACTAGTATAAAAATGAATACACACTTGTAGCTACAAAACACTTATTTAGCACAAAAACTGAGAGCTTTTATGAGTGGCTGCTTGTTAGGCGCTCACATCAAACATTATGTTTTGGATTTTTTGATCATGATGTTTGATAGACGGTCCTAGACCAGAACCATGGTCATACTGTGTGTTGTTGGAGGCTGGTCAAGGAACGGTTCCAGGAATTTTGAAGTCAGCTTTCACAAATTTCCATAAAAAAATGCAACAACCCGACGAGAGTGGGTTCGCTTCGTATACAACTCGGTCTAACTTCAAGCTGACAGACTGGTCTAGAATATGCAATGCGCATTTTACTGAAGAATGCCAAGAAGTTACAGCCGAACTTCAAACTGAGCTTGGTATAAAGCCGCCAGTCAGTGTTTAGGAGATGATCCACGTTTACGTGGGGAAGGCATCACTTCGCCATCGTATTCCTCTTTGGCACCCAGCCGCAACGGCTGGGCCATTGGCTTGAACCGGTAAGGCTCCATGGACAACCACCGCGGGCCCGACCACAGGCTGTTCGGTCAACATCCACTTATTCCAGGCTGGCTACACTGCCATCAAAGTTACTGGAGTTTGAGGTGTCGCTTGAATTTCCGCTATGTTCTTATTTGATTAGTTCGTCTGCCTTGCTTTAGTTAAACATGAATACAACCAACAGTCCAACGAATAATCATTTGTTGAAGTACATGTACCGGTACATTTTAAACATTTTCCCCTTATTAATATTTTCCAGTGTTGTTTGAATTTGTAAGAATGTAACTATTCTGTCAATGCCGCCGCCGTACGATTACTGTTGATCGAAAGGGCATTCATAGTGCGTTGCGTTTGGCGTATTTTGCACGGAATATCTCAAGTGATCATTGACTGGCAAAGTACGCGAGCGCGTGGTACCGTAACATACGCACATAAAGTGTATGCACAACGCTCACTTGACACTAGGCTGAAGATCTGACGTCACACTTCTAGGGTCATGAATTACGCCAGATATTGGCCGCGGCCGCCATTTTTTCCCCGAGATTCAACTTTGACCTTGATTGGTAGCTAGCCTCGAAGCGTGACTTCAGATCTTCAGCACAACATATCCAATGAAACTCCTTGAATGGTACGCCAAAGCCTGTCTTTATCCTTGAGGATAAAGACAGGGGACCAGTCTAACTTGACGCGAAAGTGGCTATCATCAAGACACTGGATGCAAATTTACCACTAGAGGGCTACGATAATGAACAGAGCGAATAGTGATTTTAATCATCTTACAGGTTTTGTCTTAATTAATGTGGCGGAATTCGGAAAAATTATATAAATTGTATTATTGTATTATTACAATCTATAATCTCTCTCTTACGATAGCGCTGCCACCAGGCGGAAAATTTACAGGCCTAAACCTCCGGAGTTCCGCCTCACCGGTTTAGTATTTCTAGTTGGTAGACGTGGGTTCGCTGACCGGCTAAAAAAAAACACTTCTGTCTAGATAATAAGTCACTCTACACATAGATATTTTAACATTCAACGGAAGAGAACAAAATGTTTTTATTGAATACTTGAGCAACTCTATTTTACAAGAGCTCCCCAATAATTATCAAACCAGTAAACAAAGATAATGCTGTCTGAGGAATGATTTCCAGTTTCCAGGTAATATATTCCAGTCGCCTATAAACCTTAATTAACACTAGCCCTTAGCCTCAACATATCTGCTTAAAAAATACGTAAGTAATACTAGGCTTCAACCTACAATATCCACTCACTTAAAAATACCAAAGTGATACTAGGCTCCTACCTACAATATCCACTTCTAAACAACTGAAATATTACAAGGCCTCTGACTCGAGATGCCTGTAATTTCTTGAATATTAACTAGAAAATATTAACATCACTATGGAATGACCAAACCTATTCTTCATCATCCAATATCTAACGTTATCCGGCTCCTCACAAATCCAATTTGGCTCCCCAAGTGTTAACTCCAGCCCCTCAAACTTTAGTACAGCTCTCCAGCTCCCCAACAAATATTACAGCTCCCCGAGATTTTATACCAGCTCCTCAAAGGTTAATCTAGCTCTTCAAAAATGTAATACAGCACCCCAAGATCAATAGAGCCCCCAAAGGTTAACTACAGCTCCCCAAAGCCTTGTTCAGCTCCCCAGTAATAAAGGAAATCTGTCAGAGATCAGCAACACAGACTGACTTAATTTAGGGTAAATTATTCACAAATATCAATAAAAATTAATATGAATGATAAATATTGCCAGCATTCAATATTTACACAACTGGCGATACATTTTACTTCAAATAAATATCAAGTAAATTCAGGAAACATTCATCCAAAATTAATTATTCAGATTAAATGTGGAGGCAAAGGTCATATCAATTATTCATCTAAAATAATTCTTTGCTAAGTTCAAAGTTCCTCCAAATTTCTAATAATTAAACTTCACAAAATATTAAGTACAGCACATACCTGTCAGAGATCAGCAACACAGACTGACTCTGATCTGTAAATTCGCCCTATTTATACCATTTAAACTGTGCGCCTTTACGCACGAAAAGTTCTTACGCACAGTAATTAATTCCTAATAAATGAGCTGAAATATCATTTAATATCTGCCCTTTCTATTTAAGTAAAAGATCTTGTTAATTAAATAATACTGTTTCCTAAATAAGGCCGTCAATTGAGTTCACGAATGAACGTAAACACCGCTTAATTTCATTGACAAAAAGTGTATTGAGGTCATGTCATGAATATTCATAAACTTTGTAAACACTGAGCAGACGATAATTTTACAAAGAGTACTACTTATTTCTGTAGTATGAAAAGATTCATCAATAAATATCATATAATGGGTAAATTTTATACACAATAAAACTTGGTAACTTTCTACTCTTAAAAATGTTTTCTATTGCAAACTTAGGACCAATCATAGCTGTTGCCATAGCATAGTGTGTGAACAGCATGCTCACGTGAATAACAACAGTTACACACAAGTCAATCCACATCATTAATATTTAGAAATAATCAAGAGAAGCTTAGAAAAATGTCACCGAAAATATTAATAGCTACCAGTAATGATTATTAAGGTAAGATTGATGAAAATGTGCCATATGTAGGGGGCATTTTCGTCACAATAATGACAGTGTAAATGATTGGTCAATATCTTCCAAGCAATATGGTTTTAACTGATTGGTCAATGTGTTCCCATTGTATATGTGATTCAGCTCTGACTGTGATTGGTCAAATGACTTGGTGGTACAAAAGGTACATTCGGTAAATGATGAGCATGTGACGTGCAAAAATGTTAAGACTTGAAAAAGACGACGGTGATGATCAATGAATGAATTTGCATTTGACGTGAACATTAACACAACATACTTATTTTATACAGAGGTTTCACTCGTACTAAAATATTTATGCGGTACAGGTCATCATACTCGGGCTTAAAATATGTTCCGTCATGTTACTACTGTTCACCTTCCATTTCTCTCTACTGAATGTCACGTCCATTACTGTTGACTTGTGTATTGCCCTATACCCAACAAGAAAAAGCTCTTAACCCAGAAACCTATATTCATGACAACTTTAGTATTTGAACATACGCTCTCAATTGGTTTTCATCCCTTCGACGCGATTATGCATACTGTGTCTACTCATGTATATTCCATACGACATTTGAATTGGTACTTCAAACACTAATTTGCCCAAACGAACGCCAAATGAACGTCCCAAGCATATTCAGTATACACCGATCAAACTTTTGTGTTGAAACGGTGCGTCAACTGTCGAGTAGTCAATTTCGTTTAAAAGTTGCTGCTGTTATTGTTGATTATTCTGATAATTCTGTACTGTTGCTATTATTGTGGTCCAGAGTTTAAGACGTCAGCTCAAGCAAGCAGGAAGTTTTGGGTTTGAATTCTGCCTGAGCCGGCTGTTTGTTTTTAGTTCCGCAGATGCTGTCGGTGTAGGACAACACAAATCCAATCAATTGTTTATTTTCCCAACGCAAGAATTTCATCAATTGTTTGTAGCAAACAGTTCCCCAGCAGCCATTTGGGGCCCTTTCTGCATTGGCATGATTTTCTTTTTAAAACATAAGCCGTGTTATTTTTATAACATAGATTGAACATAGATTGATGTTATACTCAGCTTTACATTGTTGTATGTTGGTGTAATATCCTACCCATGCCATGTGTGAATGAACACTCAATGTCCCAAAGGCTAGGTTTCGTCTCGGCGGGAATATTGCTGAACTATCCCCTGGTTTCATAGTTAGGCTCGGTATGGTTAAACACTGCTGTCAAGTCATCACAAATAGAGTTATTTTGCCAACACAGAACGTGCTTTAATTCCCTTGGGTTGATCTGTGCTTAGTCACCGAAGTTATTATCGGTGTAGCCTATATGTATTTTTAGATTAAACAAGAATTGTTTAACCCCATTAAGCCTGGGCTTTTTTTTCTGACTCAGACCTGGGGGGGGGGGGGGCTCATTGTGCTCCCTCCTTATTTTCTGTATTCAACAGCCGATTTTCATGAAACTTCATAGGCATGTTTGGTTTGATGTAATCTATCGAATAAAGGCTATGAAAACTTTCATAGGTCACCGTTAGGTGGCGCTATACCCATTTTCGCTCATTTTTCCTCATTTTTGGTAAATAATAGTATTTTTCCCATAACTTCCGTATTTTTTGTCCGTTGGCCATGAAATTTGGCACAAATGTTGTCTGCGGTACAGTCAACAATGTGACAACATTTACAATACCACTAGAGGGCGCTATAAGCAATATTTTGGGTCAATTTGTTCAAAAAACATGATTTTGAAATATTTTGACCCAAAATTGTTTTTTAACCAAACGTACAATAAAGGCAGAAATACTAACATCCTTGGTACTACTGATGACATAATATTATACATTGAGCAAACAAAATTGAAAAAAAAAACATTTTAAAAATGAGGTTTTTGGGACAAAATATAAGTTTTTGCATTTAAATGTAATGGCGGCCATATTGAATTCCCAGAATGCATTGGAAGTGGTCACATGAGTCAATATTGTCCAGTTCAGAGTTTAAAAGTTGACAAGAAACCCCAAAACCCATATTGAATGTTTAACAGTATCAAAAATCTAGCATTTTTTACAAAAAAGTGGAAATTCAATTGGACCTGTTCAAAATAAACGGTTGTCATGGCAACCATGAACACCCCCTGATCATTGATTTTTGCGCGAGGGGGTCCCAAAGAATAGTTAGGAAAAGTCAGAAAATTTCAGCGTGATCAGACAAAGCGTTCTGGAGATATTATTTAAAAAAGTGTCATGGGGGGCACATTGTGCACATTGTGTCCCCCCAGGCCTGATATGGGTGAAGGTAAACATAATGTTTTCCTATTCTAAATGCAAAATGCAAATGTACGTTTCATAAATACTGTTTTAAAAATGTTAACGTTTTAACGATTTAACGATACAAATTTACTGTACACAATAAATAGCCAACTTTATTTAGGTTTTTTTGATAGAAGCATGCAGCGATACTTCTGATCATTTCCCACTTACTCATGCAACCATACTAAATGCAACCATACTTTATACGAATCAAGAGATATATACAGAAACCAAAATATAAAGAAACCAAAATTTTAGATTGTTTGCTCCAGTAAATATCGTCACAGTCAGAGCAGACTTTCAACAGGGCATGGAATGGGTGTCCTAGTTTAAGATGAACGCAATGACTGAAAATTACTGGCTCATTTTATGCAGCATCAAGGGTAATATGACCTTATCATGTGGGGGTATTATTTTCAGTCACTGATATCTAAACACTCTGATTTCATGCCCTGTTGATCGTGACGATGCTGTCCCTTTAATGTGCTTACATAGGCCTATGTTGAAATTATGTTAGTTTATATTTGGTGTAATTATTTTGTTAGTGCTATGATTTAGTTTAGCCTTGACCAAAGCTGTTGTCGTAGTGCGCACTTACAAGTACAACGGTACTCCCACCGTCTACCGATTTCTGGACCGAGAATTCAGCACACACTGTGCGCCGTCCCCGGCCCCGCACACGTACACTGTGCAGCTACGGTTGTGCATTGCGACCTCGTACGTTCGAATTGAATCAACAGCCTTGATCCTTCTGTAATCACAAGCTTATATGTTTTTTTCCCATTGGACTTCCAATGGAAAGTCATATTCAAGAATTGTTGACTTATGGGCGGTTCATTTTAAATGATGGCCAATCACAGGCCCCTAGCTTTGACCCCGTTTGATCTGTTTGACATCACTGATCTCTATTCTAACTGGACAGGAGATCGCGCCGATTGGCTGAAGCTCGTTGTTCGCCATCTTTGTTCCCCCAAGAAAGATGGCGCATGCGTGACGGCCGGACAGGTTTACTGCTACCTGACCGACTACAATGCCAAGTGCTGCTTAACCGGTTGTTGTTATTGTCTGTATGCTAACATGACATTTGACTCTTGACCTTTTGGGGGAACCAACATGGCGGCCGGTTACTTCAACTTTTTTATAGGCCAATCAGCGCCCGTCTCCTATCAGTTAGTATAGAGATCAGTGCCACACACACGCTGTACATGTATAGTACATGAACATTGCGCACAGCGAGAAGTTGCCGTGCCAACCAGTAACCAATGAGAATACGTCTTTCGTTTTTGAATTTGGTATATTAGCATTAATATGTACAGAAGAATCAAGGCGCGACGACAAATGTACACTGTACATTTAGATATACAATGTACATGTACACAGTATGTACATGTGCATATACACTGTATGCAAATGAATCCGTACACTGTGTGTATGTGCACTGGAGTGCGGATTATATCAAGTGGGGCAAAATTATGCGACCAAACCGTTCCGACGCGCCTTGGTCAAGGCCAGTTACACTTAAGCGCTGACACTCAGAACGGACGGTGTTAAAGTTTAGTCATGAAAAGCCCTTTTCACACGAGCACCGATAACAAAGGTCCTTGGTAATGGGCGCCAGTTGTCTGTCGCCTCGGTCGTTTGCGATTTTTTAACAAACTTTCCCACGACTTCCACTCACGCCAAAACTAACGTCCCTCGTTTTTCATGGAGGGTCAAAGGTCATGATTGTGCAATCCAATATTTCACTGGTACCGCGCGCAGAGCTTATTCACTGAACGCTTTCTTCTACGTTACCAGTGGTTTTCCCGCAAGATATACGCGTTGTGCGAAGTCAAAATGTCTTCCTTCCTCAGTGGTCAAACGTTACTTTCACCTACATTTTGTTTTCATTTCCTTCCCATTTCCCGACAATTTTATTCTCGTTTTATTATGGATATCGAATCAAGTATACTTGCAACAATTCCGACGGATTCACAGAGCCAGTTTTCTAACGTAAGGCCATCCAACGAGAAAAATAAACGTGTCCGGGCCAAGAAAGTCTCTTGGAGTTACGATGAAACCATTTCATTCACTGATCAACGTGATGGGGACGTACAAGTTGTTTACCAACACACATCCGGGATTTATTGCAAGCTGATTAGTGACGCGTTCTGCGCATGCGAAATGATACCGCCAAAGCAAGGGTCCCCTGTTTGGGCGCACGAAGCGTTTCACACGACCCATTGTGGCGATTTTAACATCGATGCGATTTTTTGGAGGAGGTCTCGATCTCTGTTATAAATAACGAGGGTCCGTGGTAATTATTTAACAAGGATAGCTTTCACACGACTGGGATTTGCTATTTTTTAACATGGATGCGATTTTTAGTCAAGGTGAAAGTCGTGTGAAAGGGCCTAAAGTCATTTGAAGCTAGTTTGCATAAAGATATGCCTGTATCGTTAATTTATATTTGAGAACTTCACTACTGAACGACGTCATACAATCACTCCTTAACGTTGATTAATATTTATTTCTATAAACGCCCCAGACACATCTAGTGTCGGCAGGCAAGATGAACAAAACGAGCCTTTTGTCTAATCAAATTCCGATGATTCCGGACAGAAATGTTTGATTAATTATGCAAGCGAATAGTTTGTGATGCTGGAGTATTCCTCTTCTTTAATGAGACCACGTGATCTCTAAACAATAGATGGTAAGTAGGTCAGCACTTCCTTTAACTCTCCACCGTTGTTTGGTTGATAACAGGCCAAAACGTCTACTTCAATTACCTAAAGCATGACTGGTGTTTTCACTGCGTCAAAGTGTGTTTACCCTCCTTTACCGGCCGGGAATGCAAGCCCGTGATAGGTTGTGACATCTTCATATCAAATTGTTGCAGTCAATGTCATTTATAGTGACTCTTTAATTTAGCTGTGCCATACCTGCTGCGGGTAATTATTCTAATGTTCAGCGGGCATTTACAGTCAACACTGACGCATTCTTTGGTTGGCTTCACAACGGTGCCATAATTACACTGGCTTGATTAAATTACGTGACTTGATTAAATTTTGCGGGGAAAATACAAGAAGACCAAAAATTGAATCATTTTGTTGTTTTAGTTGTTCGATTGCTTGAAGGTAATTGATTGTGTTTTGCTGTGAAGTGTGAAGTCACCGCATCTGGCACAGCAATAACTTTGTCATCTTCGATAAATCACGACACCACATATTTTGCGGCACTCCCCGCGCACTCCTCCCCTTATGACAGTGGTTAGTTTGCGTATATAGTCTATACGGTTATTGGCTGCTTACAATTAGGTCTTCATGTCACGTGATGGAGATGGCCAATTTAAGTGTACGGTTGACCAAATTCCTTTAAGCTTTGAATATTCCCCCACCGCCATTTCATTTGTTTTAATAATTGATAATTTCCTTGATAAAATCATTTCTCGCCAGAACTGATGTTCTTCTTCGTTGCTGACGTTTCTTAATTGGCTGCATGTTCAATCTCACGAACTGACTTACTGCTTATACTTATTTTTGAAAAAGTAAAGCAAACTTTTGCTATTGCTGTTATATACAGAGCTTGTAGTCATTGGTACCTAAATGCATGCATGAGGAGAAAGTAATAATAGAAACACGCAAAGGTTTTGATTGTAGTCATTGGTACCTAAATTCATGCATGAGGAGAAAGTAATAATAGAAACACACAAAGGTTTTGATTGTAGTCATTGGTACCTAAATGCATGCATGAGGAGAAAGTAATAATAGAAACACACAAAGGTTTTGACAATACAATTCACCACCCATGCTGCATTACGCATAAAACTAAGGACACATACAGACGAATACAAACAATAACAAAACGGACATGAATGTGTGTATAGCTTAAATGACCATAATTTGAACAATTACAATATAATGTTCACTTGAAGATTTACTGGACATAATGAATAATGAAGCTAATTTTGTTCTGCTTACTCTCTTTGAATCAAAATATACATTAGACAACAAACCTGTGAAAGTTTCAGCTCGATCAATGCATTGTCTCGTTCAGTGAAGTTGCGTTTAGATATTTTGTAATTATTCTAATGTGAAATTTAGGAAAGAGTACACTTCCGGAAACTATTTCACTTTCCCAAGGAAGATTGAAACCATTATGAGCGTAAAGAGAGTTCGTGTTATACACGACATACCTTCAACGCTTTTGTGACATTTTCAGGATGTTGTCGAATGTTGTCGAAAGGTTGTTAAGCTCATTAACATCCCAACATGTTTGTTTATTTCCTAAAACACTGGAGAGTTCGTGATTCTGGAACAATATTGGAACAGTTTTGTGAATGCAATGCTATTCTTGCAATTGATACACTGAATGAAAACTTCCATGGGCGCATTGCACTCATTGCATTGGCCAAAGAAACGCTAGACAAAAAATGAACACTTGTACTGGACCATTATGTCCGCTTGGCTTATTTTGGCCCATTATGTCCGGCCTATTATGTCTGGCGCATTATGTCCGCAGGCCCAATATGCACTGGCCTGTTATATCCGCAGGTCCATTATGTCCGGTCCATTGTTTGGACTGAATGTTATCTCAAAAAGTCAATGGCTTGAGCCGGAAGATGTTACCTTGTAGATCACTTTTATAAGTTTCATATAAGATTTAAGGCTTTGCATGATGGAGTATTGATATCGTTTCGGTTTGTGGTAACACCATGTGTTTATTTCAACTATCACTAAGTGAGATTCAGGTTTTGAAAAAGAATCTTATCGTACAACTCGTATCTCAACTCTCGCTAAGTGTGATTATGCTTATGGGAGACCAATATCAGGCAACTCGTTTTTAAACTGTCCCTAAGTGAGAATGTGGTTCAGGGAGAACCATGTGGACTTCACGGGGTCTTCTCTACGTTTCGATTAGCGTGCTCTAATCATTGTCAGGAGAATGAAGAGGTTTGGAGATGCAGCTCCTTAAGTAGTATTTGCTAGGATTATATGTTGAATGGAGGGTGTTCTGATTGGTGCCTAGTGAAGTGTGTTGGATGCTACCACTGTTGTGTCATGTGTTATGATTAATTGTCACTCTGTCATTTTGTGTGTGGGGGGTGCCTGCTGTATGTGACTTGCCTGCCCACTTGCCTGCCCACTGGGGTGTGAGTGTTGTTGGATGGTAGAATTGAATGCTATATGCTGCTGATGAAATAGTTACTGCTGCTGAAGATGAATATAACTGTAAACCTACACATGTCCTCTGTAATTATTGGCACATTGCTGATCACATTATAATGTTAACCATTCAATTATTAACAGAGTCGCCTACGTTTTTACCATACCATTTTATATAAAATTGTAATTATGTTTATCCTAAGATTGTGTTATGGATTCAGAGTGGACTCAGATGCTCGTGTGGGTCCAAACAAATCTAGCGTCTGAGTCCACAAAACAATCAAGTGCACTTGGTTTCTCTACCAATGAGTATCAACCACAGTGGCGTGACTATCGGGGGAGGGGGCAAGGAGCAAGTGCCCCTCCAGACTCCAACGACCCAGGGCCTGGACCCCCGTTGCCCCCCGTTGCTCCCCGGATTCAAAAGCAAAACACAACGGCCAAGTGCCTAAATAAGTTCCCCTGAAAATCATGGTGCCCCCATCATGGTGCCCCCCCCCCATTGAACCAATCCTATATTCACGTGACTGATCAATCATTTAAATAGGCGACATGAGGAATCTTCAAGATACCGACGGATTATATGTTTAGATGACGAAGAAAACTGTTTTGTTTTCTATGTTATGCCCCAAAAACTTAACCAAAAATGGCATGAGGATGCGCCACTTATACAACTCGACTTAACATCAGACATTAACACAACTGTGATGTGAAACCCGCGAAAGCATTGAGGCGTTGGGATTGTGAGGAAATTCGCTCCCATATCTCGCTCCCTCCCCCAACTTTGAAAATCCTGACTGCGCCACTGCTCTCATCTTTTCCCAGAATGCGCTAGTGTTCCGGTAAACACATTTGAAACCGTTATTGTTGTTGTAACTTGTCGATGTTTTCCCAGGACAATGCATTCGCGCTTAATGGTATGCGTATTTACTTCTTAAGAAATTAGACCAATTGAGCAGAATCATTGACCTGCATAAAATGTAATTAATGCACATAAAGATGTATGCATATGAGCATTTGAGCTTTCACTAACCTGTTCAGAGCAGAGTCAACCAGTAATTTAGACGTTGTTGAGTCGGAACTCAAAGATTACAGATTTATTTAAAGGTTTGATCTACATTATAAATAAAGGTATGCAGTATTAACTGATCCAAAATGAACTAGACGTGCAGTGTTTGTCAATAACAAACACGCAGGTGATCGGGACGTTAAAATGATGACGTCATCAATTCGAAGTGTTGGAGAAAGTCAAACGTTAACGTCTGTTGGTGCAAAAACTGTGAATTTACCTGTTGTGGTTGTTGAGATATGATTTTTTTAAATATTAAACTTTGACTTCCGGTTTGGACAGGAAGTAAGGTCAAATTGGGGTCACTCACAACTCGTGTTTCATCTACTTGTTAAGTTCTAAGTACATGCCAAGTTTCAAGTTCATGTGAAGTTTGTAAGTATGTGTTTGTTACCGGACAGTCGCGGGGGAGAAGAAGTAAAACTAGATATAAGTTTTTGTCACAACAAAAACTAGGTGTTCGGTTGAAGTTAAAATGATGACGTCATCAATTCGAAGTGTTGGAGAAAGTCAAATGTTAACGTAAAAGTTCTCGCGAGAAGTTTATTTGAATACAATACAATACTGAATTTAGAAATTATTTTAATATTAAACTTTGACTTCCGGTTTGGACAGGAAGTAAAGGTCAAATTGGGGTCACCTTTGTGTAAATATTTTTCGACAATTAACAATCTATACAGTGGTGGAAAGATTGTGAATTTACCCCTTGTGGTTGTTGAGATATGATTTTTTTAAATATTAAACTTTGACTTCCCGTTTGGACAGGAAGTAAAGGTCAAATTGGGGTCATGTTTTTGTAAATACTTTTGACAATTAACAATCTGTACAATGGTGCAAAAACTGTGAATTTACCTCTTGTGGTTGTTGAGATATGATTTTTTTTAAATATTAAACTTTGACTTCCGGTTTGGACAGGAAGTAAGGTCAAATTGGGGTCATCTTTGTGTACATATGTTTCGACAATTAACAATCTATACAATGGCACAAAAAATGTCAATTTACCTCTTGTGGTTGTTGAGATAGGATTTTTTTAAATATTAAACTTTGACTTCCCGTTTGGACAGGAAGTAAAGGTCAAATTGGGGTCACCTTTGTGTAAATATTTTTCGACAATTAACAATCTATACAGTGGTGGAAAGATTGTGAATTTACCCCTTGTGGTTGTTGAGATATGATTTTTTTAAATATTAAACTTTGACTTCCCGTTTGGACAGGAAGTAAAGGTCAAATTGGGGTCATGTTTTTGTAAATACTTTTGACAATTAACAATCTGTACAATGGTGCAAAAACTGTGAATTTACCTCTTGTGGTTGTTGAGATATGATTTTTTTTAAATATTAAACTTTGACTTCCGGTTTGGACAGGAAGTAAGGTCAAATTGGGGTCATCTTTGTGTACATATGTTTCGACAATTAACAATCTATACAATGGCACAAAAAATGTCAATTTACCTCTTGTGGTTGTTGAGATAGGATTTTTTTAAATATTAAATTTTTGACTTCCGGTTTGGACAGGAAGTAAGGTCAAATTGGGTCATCTTTTTGTAAATATTTTTTGACAATCAATTAGCGATCTGTACAATGGTACAAAAATTGTGATTTTACCTCTTTGTGGTTGTTGAGATATGATTTTTTTAAATATTAAACTTTGACTTCCGGTTTGGACAGGAAGTAAGGTCAAATTGGGGTCACTCACAACTCGTGTTTCATCTACTTGTTAAGTTCTAAGTACATGCCAAGTTTCAAGTTCATGTGAAGTTTGCAAGCATGTGTTTTTTACCGGACAGTCGCGGGGGCCGGGGGAGAAGAACTAGAGCTTAAGTGTTTGTTAGAACAAACACACGGTGTTCGAGTCCACTTCCGGTTCAATCAAATTATCAACGATGATGTCAATGTCATAATTATTTTGCAAAGGTGTATCCTTTTATTATAACAATATCAATTTCATATTCAAAAATATATCAATTTTGCATTAGAATGTGTTGACTTTGGACTTCCTGTTTGGACCGGAAGTAAAGGTCAAAACAGGTGATTTGGAGGTCATATATATGACACAATGAAACTTCCTCATGATCATGAAAAAATAACGTTAGTACTTGCTTTGGTTCAATTTCTAAGATTGGAAAATAATCCCTTTTTAAAAATGCCACTAGGGGGCGCTCTGAACTTTGATGATGTCATCAAACATATTTTTTGAGAATAAGATGTCACTATCATATTCAAATTTCCTATGATTTTTGAGATTATTATTTTTCTAAACCTGCCACAAAAGGGCACTGTGACAGGTGATGACGTCATCCTTCATATTTTTAAAAATGTCACATGTCAATAGTAATTTCGTGCACTGAAGGCATATACCATATCCGGTTTCGACCGGAAAGAGAGGTCTGATTGGGGTCATGTCTGTGTACGAAATGTCACATAATTCAAGATCTGTAAGATGATGCAAAGATTGTGAAAATATCTTTTGTGGTTCATGAGATATAATTTTTGGAAATATTAAAATTTGATTTTAGTATATTCCGCTATCTGATGACGTCACCATGACGTCACAACTTTACCTGAAACTATATGTCATAAATGTATTGACAACTACATGTTATGGTATAAGTATCTGTCAAGTTTGGAGGCAAAGTTACCCTGTGAGAGAAGAGTCTTTACACTCCTGAGATTTCCATTTCCATGTTGTGATTAATTTTTCCCTACATGGAACATAATAGAAAGTTAGCTAATAATTGTGCATTTCATCCATGTTCATGTATCGGGTACCACTGAGTCTACTCAAAGCACAGCCGTATAGTAGTTGGGTGAAGAAGAAACAATACAGCCTATGTCAAATAGCTGATGTCTGCAGTCTTCAAAGCTTGTATGGATATCAGCTAATTAGCCTTTCATTAGAAAATAAGCTTATAACTACTACATGATAAAGTTTGAAGAAAGCTTGCATCCGTGCTTTCCATCTTCCCCTGCCCCCCGCAGAAGAGTTGTCAAAAGTAAATAATTCCCAATTCAAACAAAATTAAAAGTAATTATATCCACTGGATCAAATCTGATAATTGGTTGCCCTTTTCATTTTGTTTATGGAAAAACCTTTCAATTTTAGATTTAAATGAAGCCAACATTGGTATTTATCTCTTGGTATTAAGTCTTGTACAAAAATAAATTTAATTGATGGACTGCATGTTTGTATACTGAGAGTGATCTTTATTTATAATATATACTACTCAAAACAATTTAGGGAACACCGAAATAATCTCAGTTAAAGCAAGATCATTTATTTCAGATAAACACAATGTTTCACAGAATTGATGAGAAACAACTGCACAATGAAACAGATGATAAAGGATGCATGTAGTGATTACACATTTCATGACATGACTACTGAAAGAGAGAGGGGGTTGCAAATGAAAATCTCGGTTCATGGACCATTTCAAACCTATTTGATGTTAAAAATCCGGTGTTCCCTAAATTGTTTTGAGTAGTATACTTCACTTTCAGGTCAAGTTTATAACAAAAATATAATGACAAATTGAGAATGATAGTGACACTGTAATCAAGCATCTCCTTATTGTGACATGCTTATAAACTGTCTTTGTTTTCACCTATACTGCAAATAATTAAAAAATAATTTATAAAATTTGAAAACAAATTCTACATTGATTTTTACATTTTCAAGGTTGGAACTCAGTCTGAGCCATGATACATCGGAGTCAACATGCTGTAAAAAATAATAGTTAAGTTATATAAGTACATGGAATAAAGAGAAGTTTGAAATTTCAGAGAAGTTCTAATTTATGTGAATGAGGAAAATAATATGTCACAGTGAACATGCTGTCAAAAAAATAATAGGAAGGTTTTATAAGTACATGGACCAAGAATAAAGTATTTGAAAATTCAGAGAAGTTCTAATTTATGTGAATGGGGAAAATAGTGTATAATTTTGGAGTAGCTGGACCACTGAAATTGAAAAGGGCATTGGTTTGTTTTCAAAATTGCACACAATTATTCTTGACAATGTGTAATAAATTAAAGAAATGTTCTCGCACGAAACTCACATCAAAAGAGAAAGGTATTTAAGGAAATTGCCGAGTCTCATATACTAATATAGTTTCATGTGATTGTGAGAGATGTCTGAGAGAGGCCTCAGGGAGCAGGACCTACAAGTACATGTATTGTGTCATGAATATTGTGCATTTTTCCTGTGAAATCATTATCTATGTAAGTTGATTTGTATCTGAGAAGGGTAAAAAATTAAGGAAAAGTGCAGTAAGCAATCACTAGGCTACTTATTTAATTTGTGCACAAACTGAAGATTTTTGGAGAAAAGAAAAATTACAAACTATGGCATAAAATTTCTACTGAAAAATAGCCATAACCTTAACAACTGAATTTTCCTATCCTTATTTATATTCTAAATACATTTTGGTGACATCTGTTCATATTTTGTTAGAAAAGTGGCGAGTTGTTTACTGTCCAAAGTATGTTCACGTAACTAACGTTAGTTAAACAGGCACAATGCAACGACGAATGGCCAACCGACGCTTAAAAAATGGCTTTTCTTGTATAAAAACACGAAGATAAATACAGGAAATCCTCTTAAAAAGTAACTTCAAGATACCTACCCTTTATGACTGTGTTGGCGATCCATTTTTACACGAAATCCAAGACCTATTGGGTCAAAACTCCCTCAAAAAGACACAATTTCGTAGAAAGAAGACTGTGACGAGCCTAAAAATGACGTCTGGGCCATGGGCACCACACACGCAAACAGCGTCGATATCGATTGTACATGTAGCTCCATTGTAACCAAAGATCGTGTACCGCCTCGTATTGCGCTTTGCGGCGCTATACGATCTTTGATTCTTTCATGCAACGTAATTGAAACGTTTTAAATATTAAACTTTGATTTAGCGTAATTCGACACCTGATGACATAATCATGACGTCACAGCGAACGGTTTCGTCAGCTTGTTATGTTCTGTTCATGTGTTAAGTTTGAAGGCTGTATATGCTTAGCAAGGATGCCTTTGTTGCCGGACAAGCGCCACTGCGCGCTCGAACACCTAAGAAGTTTAAAAAAACAATTAAAAAAACGAACAAAAACAAGAGGTGTTTCGGGCTTATACCCGAACACCTAAAAAAAAACGAACAAAAACAAGAGGTGTTTTGGGAACATACCCGAACACCTAAAAACTACATCACAGTCAACATCCCCAGCTTAATTTATAGGTGCACATGTAAAATTCCTACAGCTTTACTACAGACAGGTATATTTCATAATTATCCGTGGCATCAGCGACCCAAAAATATATTGGAATTCAAGTGAATAACCAGCTGGCCTGGTTTGAATGATGTTGTCTGGTCTACGTTCGGCAAGGTATTAAAGGTATTGAGTGTAGTCGTCAGTTAAGATAACCATCATACTTGAGATAAATCAACTCCTAAAACCTAGATAGACTGGAATGTAGTGCAGGCACGGTTGCCTTGGCGTGAAAATAAAAACAAAGCAGAACATTCCTTGTTTTTGGTCAGTTTAAATAATCCTCATATTTCTCAGCATTTTTCAACATTGTCGAGGGTTATTACGAATTCTCTGTGGTTTCGTGATGACGGATCCTCCAGACATCTCTTATTCGAATCCCGAACGAACGTCATCGATGTTGGCGGTGAAAGGCGGCATTAAATCTTCACACCTGAGAAACATCTTCGGGAGGAGATGTTAAGAAACAGATAATTACGAGTTGGCAGAAGAGAACATAGAGGTAGATTCTCGGCGGTTTGGAGGTTCATCCATACGTGACTTGACACAATGGAATTATGAGCTACTGGTGCACGTTCCGAATGGGCATACGAATGTACAAACTTTGATCTGTGTAATATCAATAGTATACTGATACATATATTTTAATATTGGTTGATGCCTGACCTGATTAAGTGGCCACCAAACGCTCTTGTCACGAATACGTCACTGACAATGACTTGTACGTAAATAAACTGGTCCGTTAATTCCAGTTTTAATCTCAGTAAAAAATATTCGAAGGCCTATTCGAATTTGTCCGAACAGGACAAAATTTTCTAAAAAACTAATGTAAATTATAATTGCAAGATGATTTACACATAATTTTGTTTATGCACATAACTTGTATTAAATTGTTTAAAGTACCGTGTTCCACAATGCTTGTGGTTTTCGTTGTTTTTCTGACAGGCGAATTTTGTGTGTAGCCAACACACACAAAATTAAGGAGAACCTCTGCCACTGATATCACATAATAAGGAACAGATTGAAAACAAATCAAGATTGAGAACTCCACTTCCAACAATTGTCCATGAAAATGTTCAAAGTATCTGGGAAAGAACTGATGAACTAATAGCCATGGTGAATGATACATACACAGACTCTGAAAATGTACAGTTTGTGAATGGAAAACACTAATCCTTTGCACAAAATACTGTTAAGCAAAAACTGTGTACGCAAGACATCGAACTCCTAGCCATTTACCTTAGCCATATTATTTGTCAATGGAAATAAACCAGGTTATGTTTTTTTGGTGTACATTCACCCTTCAGCAGACACCAAGATAGCTGCAGATATATCCATGACATGTTTTCTCAAGCTGAGACTAAGTCACCTGATGCTGCCAAGTTAATCGTGCTTGCTTGCCCAAATACCGCCAGTATGTCAATATCCCAATCTGCCATGATGTCCGCTTGGACCGTTGCTATATTTTGAGCGAGGAATATCGAGCGAGATCATTGTCCGGTTTGGGCAGCTCTGATTGTAACATGATCCAGCTAATTCCGGTCTACCAGCCCCGAATGCGCCTTAGAAATGTTTCATCGGTACGGATAGGAACTTTTGGGTGATTCTGCAAAGGATGGAACGACGAAGCAATTGACGTGATATCTGAATATGTCCGCTCTTGTGAATACAGTCATGGAAATTCTCGAAAAGACAGTACAAAGTTTAGCAAATAATAAACAATGGCTCACTAAAGAACTTAAATGAAAAGGGGTTCAAATACTGATTTTTTTTACAAAGTTTACAAACCAAAACGATGTGTTTTTTTTTCAGACGAATGGCACAAGGAAAGATAGGCAAGGTCTGCAGATCATTACAGGCCACAAACCCAAGAAAATGGTGACTTTGCTAAAGCTGAAATAAAATATGCCCGTGATCTGAACTGTTTTTACAGTAGGTTTGCCAAAATAATTTTTTGTCTACAGCAGGATGAATTGATTAATGTAGTGTGGATCACCGCTGCAGAAAATATTCAGATTTCAGTACTAGGTAAATTGCTCTTGTTATAAGTCTGAATTCACGTAAAGCTTCTAAAGTACTGAAGGTTTTTTGCTGAACAGGAAGCTCGTCCATTTCAAACATTGTTTCAAGCGTTGATTGAGTACCGACAGTGTTGAAAAATTATACTATTGTGTCTGTTCCAAAAAGAGAAAGAGATGAATGATTTACGCCCAGTCGATGTGACTTCAGTAGTGCTAAAATGAACCAAATATTACCAGATGTTATTGAATCCAAATGAAGTTCAGTTTGCCTACTGACCTAATAGGAGAGCCAGGTGCGTATCTAAGGGGTCAAGAGGGATGTTTTTTTATTCAGCTGTGTCTAACAGAAACAATTCATGGCTACTTAAATCAACTCTCGATGAAATAACCTATGAACCACCAAAGGGCAAGCTTTAATGTTAAGCACCTTATCAAGCATTGCCCATAGCATGATTCCGCCACTGATAGCCATGCACGCCCTTCCTTTATGAGCTTCCAAAGTGCTCTCCTGTGAAGTACTCTACATTGCGAGTTTCCTGGAGTGGTCGACGGAAGTCGATAATCATTCTGAACTCAGATTGTTCTCGCAATGGCACCTGCGTGACGGAAATGTTACTCGCCGATGATGATGTCAAAAGCTAATTAGCTCATTTTCTGACACCAAATTGTTCTGACGCCAGATATTTGACGTCTGCTACATATTAGTGATATGGGCCTATCATTAGAGTTGGAACAATGGACGGTTAGCACTTCTGTGCACATGCGAAATGAGCACACAATCAAAGTGTATTGTTCACCATTTGTCCAGTGTATAACTCTATAGGACGCTGGTCAGAACTACGACCCCTCCCTTCCATAATGTAATGTATAAAACAGGTTTTCTGAGAAAGCTTAATTGTACACGTAAGTCTAGAACTTGCTAGAAAGATGATTTCAATATAAAAGTTACACCTTCGGTATAGCAGTAGCGTGGAGGAGTGTGTGTGATTCTTCACGAATTCCACGGCAGTGTTAAGAAAAGTGTCGCCGACGTCAGACAGTTGGATATTTTCCTTCGAACCGTGAGTTTTATGGTGAGTCGCTCAGAGGTTTTAACTTCAGGTTAAGCTGTGAATAAATACAGTTAGAAGTCCACGCAGAGATTTATATTATTGAAGTTTGTGAACTGGACAATTTTATTGATTCCTGTGTATGTTTGGAAATCACCGTATATATGATCACCAAACTAGTCAATAATCAGACTGTGAGCAGTTTTGAGTAGACATCCTGTGAGTGCTTAAAAAATGCCGGCCAGAAAAAAAAACACTGCCGTTGAAGGGGAAGCCACTGTAATTGTAATTTTGAGTATTTACGATCATTGTGTAAACTTGATTACGTTGTGTTAATTAAACCACTTGAATAATTGTTGTTGTCACAAATATCCAAATATCTTGTTTGAGTTCTTTGTTGCGTCTAGACATTTCTGGAGCGCGAGGTAATCGCAAATTATGTGGGAGTTGCTGGCGGTAAAAACGAGCAGCTTATTGCTCCGATTTTCGGACCGTTGGGGCGTCGAATCATCGACTCAGTCTTAATATGGTGTAATGAGTTGGAGGAAAACATGATTTTTTTAGAAGAAGCTGAAGAATTAACTTAAGAAGTATAGCGCGCGAGGCGTTAGTAAAAGGTTGACGTCATTGCTTGTATTAAAGCGGTAAGTAATGACTTCTATTCCCACTGAGTCTACCCTGATGTAGAGCATATTCTTAGCGCAAAATTCCACTCTTCAGATTCTGTTAACTTATAAAAAATCAGATCAGCCACGTACGTTGACTGCTTGCATACCTCCAGCGTAACTCCAGCATCGTTTAAGGATGCCACGCAGTGGCGGTGGCACTCGATACATTTGAATACATTACAGTATAATTTGGAGAAAACTAAACACGAGAATATTCCCATATTTATTACACAGTGCCGAGTCACTTATAGAGAAAAATATCATGAATTAATTATGCAAAATTCTGCTAATTAAAGAACATTACTTCATTATTTCTTTAATTTTTTTTATTGAATTCGTAACTCTGGTGTAATTTTTCAAGCGTCACTTATTTCCGAATGTGAATATTGAAATTCTTCGTTGTTTTCTTTGCAAAAGTCTTGTATGGTTCCGTTTTCAGATTCAATGGCATTAGAAGCTTTCTGGGTCACATTGGCCTTTAAGGGCGAACGACTGCTTCCAATTATGTTTTGTTTTTTATATAAGCCTTGTGTTAAAAATGTAAGTTTGATCATAGTCAGAGTTATTTTCAAAAGGAATGTTAGCAAAAACTACCTATACGTATATGCTTAATAGCCTACTCAAGATATAAACAAGCAACCTGTGAAAGTTTCAGCCATAATTATACTGTCGTTGTACTCAGCGGCTAATCAAAAACAACAACTCGACCTACACATATACCCATTTATACTCCTGGGTGGAGAGATGCAGTGCGGGTAAGTTTCTTGCTCAATTTATGTATGACACAGGCACATTTTACTGGAAATGATGGCAAAACTGCTTCAGTGAGTTCGAGTATACTTACTTTTGAATCAAGATATAGGCCTATATTTAAGCAATCAATACGAGAATGTTTCAGCGTATTGCATTATGTAATTCACAAGAAAATACTGAAAGATGAATTTAGATATTTTTTATTTACCTAATGTGGAATATAGAAAGAATACTCTTTCCTGAATTCGAACTGGACATTATTTAATTTTTCTTGATAATGGCAGCACTTCAGAAAAATATTTCTACCACCATCAGGTTAATTTTAAATAAACATTGTATACCGTACCTTACACAACTCATCACCGATGACTTTAGTCACTACATAATAGTAGCACATATTTTAAGATATCAGCCGTGTTCTCATTCAAGTAATAAATTAACAGTGTGAAACAAATGTATGTGGTCTAAACTTTAACTTGTTAAGAAGAGAAAACCAAGACGGGCGGCGCGTGATGATGGTCTTTATAAAATGGTCAATATCAGGCATTTCCGACGACTCGGCACAGACTGATAGTTATATTGATATATGGGACACGCTTCAGGTGTAGGATCACAAGTAGGATCACCAACAATATCGAATCTTCATCTTTCTTTTTTTGTTTGGAATACTTTACATCTATAAATATATCAGTTCGTTACCATTTGAAAACGTACATGTACCTCCAAACAGTGAGCAAGGGCCCGATATTTCGTAAACAGCTATATTTCTTCCTGAGTTGGGTCGGGGGGGGGGGGTACCCGGGGTGGAGGTCAGCATTGTATACTTCCAAACAATTTCCCAGTGGGCTGTGATGACAATTATAATACAGACTACGGTCCCTGGTGGAACAGGCCTCTCTGCATCAACCCCTGTCCTTCCTTCGTCACAGTCCCTTGGTTACACACTGCCGGGACTCAATTCTATCTCAATTCAGTGATAATAACAATGCAGGTGTTAACAGTAGGCCTAGTGTCTTTGATGTAATGCAGGAGAAAGGTGACCCGTAATTTGACCGCTCTAATAATTTGTAATGATATTTTTTTATAATAAAGCCCTAAACCCATTTAGTTTAAGGGTCAAATATGAATAATGTGTATTCATACTTCCTGTATATTAACACTTATCGGTACCCGTACAAGTTAAAACTCAATTGACCTTAAAGGCACCTGGCACTGGTATTTTGTCCAAATGTAGCTTTTGTCATAAATATATACATTTTTATGAGTGGAATGTGAATAAACAAGTAACTAAGGTTACAGAAATAGTGGTTTTATTGTATTTACGACTTTAGAATAGGCCACCCCTTTACATTGACACATGGTGGCGCTGTTCGTGACGTCATTCGAGGCGGGGATATTTGAAGAGAAAATGTGTAGTCTGGCCCCATACATTACGTCTGGGTACCTGATCGGTACGATGCGTCACCGAATCCGAGTAACCGAATCCGAGAGTACGACAATGAGAAACCTCAATCAAGCCTCAAACCATTTCCATATTTTAAATGAATAAAAAAGCAATATGAAGAATTATATATATGACTACTGTACTACTACTAGTCATGCTAGTGCAAAGAAAGCGAATCAATTAATTATGTAATTAATCTCTGACAAACCTGACAGAATGACACATTGGTCATTGCACTATAGTCTATACACAACTGTCAAGTCTGTCATGAACTGCCAGCAGACATACTTACAAAATGTATGCCTAACCTGTAACCTAGTTTCAGATGAAACGACAACGTAAAACAAGGCCCAAGGGGAAGCATGCAAGTTTTCACGATATAGGTGCAGCAATGCCGCTAGTGCTACGAAAACTGCATAGCGTCACTGCATAGCGCTGAAAACGACGTCGGACAGGACCACTTTGCCCTCGTTATCCTGACTTTCGCTGCCCATAACCGCCTATATTTGGGATCAGCTGGAAACAGATGCAGGCTGACCCCATCTTTAGTTGTTTTGTTGCATCCAGCAGCAATACACCTGGTCGGCATTGCTGGGAAATGCCGGAAAAATGCCTTTTTTTATAACAAACCAAACCACACGTGTGTAAACACAGGCAATTCTCGAGGGCGTCGAGGGGGGTCGATGTTCCATCAGCGGCGAATCCTTCCTCGAATGACGTCACAAAAAGGGATGGGCGGAGTCACCCTCCAAACAACTTCATATTGTTTTTAAACATATAAATCCTGACAAATAATCACTCAAACAATTTGTTTATTGTTAATACACATATACTTTATTGTTTAAATCAATAAAAAACCTATTGCCAGGTGCCTTTAATTACGCTGCAGTCATCTTGCAAATACGATAGTAGCTATAATAACAATTAATACATTAAAGGGGTTATTCTTTTTCCTTACCAACCTTGGTGTGGTCAAATTTATTTGTATGAGATAAATGTATGACAGTTTGAATTTTTAGATAGCGATTTGTTGTATAGTTTTACAAATGAGAGCACCAGCGAAAGAAGCACCATGATGGCTATAGTGTGGTACCTCCATCTTTATACATCAAGCAAGAGTTCCATGAGAGTTTTCAAGTTTGTGAAGTATTCTGGCTAATAATACTCAGCAGTGCGTTCTGAACGCTTTCTGACGACTTATTTTACTTTTTTTATTTTACTCCTTAGTATTCAGGCCAACAAAATAGTGCGGGGAGGGACAATTATTGATATGGAAAATGCATGTTCCCCAACTGGCCTCAATTAAAAACCGATCGTGACATAGTCACGAAAATTGTTCGACTCTGGATGCTCTGTGGTGCGTTTTGAGTGTTTTATTAATAATGTTTTGGTAGCCTGCTCCTCAGTATTCAGGATAGGCTAACATATTTGATTTGTTTTAAATTTATTTATGGGCCGTCAAAAAGTTGGAGTACATTTCATATAGTGTGCCCCCAATCTAAAAAGTGGAGGGGCATGTTACACCCCTGTCCTCCACCGATCGACGCCCATGGTTGAAGGATAAGGTTAAAATTATACATTATTTAGATGCATGTACATCATTTGTCATATAGGCATATACACTCACACACTTATAAAAGACAAGGATAAGACGCCACTGTCCTTTGGCAAGATGAATCATATTGAAAAAAGTACAAGAAATTGTAGTAAAGACTATAAAGACCTGAAACGTCTGACAACCTATCATTTTAGAATGGTGTCCTTGCTCATCATATGTATTGGTTTCCACGATATCGCAATAATAACAACCGTGTCATATGATGAAATCCAACATGGCTCCCGAGTCTCAAATTGTAAGTCCACAAGCACGAAGCGGGTGTATTGCTTGAAGACCTTAGACCTCTGAATCCGAGACTAAACTTTGACTAACAGCGCCACATGCTGACGTAAGGAGGATTGAAAAAAGATGCCAAATTGTAAGGGTTCTGTGCATGCTATGACGCTGAACGAGATAACTCATACACAAAACAACCAGACTCATTGGATTACTACTTCAATCAAAACAGTTCAGGGTTCGGAACATGAGGAAATGAAAGAGGTTTCATATTTCTCATTTGCTCTAATCCCAGTCAGGTCTCTTAGTAAAATAAGCTGCTGTGGCATGCATTGCCTGTCACTATGGATACGAAGAAAAAGTACACTCATCCCGCAGTTAATAAACCGTAACCTGATCACCTGCCCACATTTTTTTTACTGAATTTCGAGAGAAAAAAAAGTTACTTCCTTCTGCAAATGGGAGAAAATAATATAAAGTGATAAAATGATACTTGAACATAAGTGTGTGTAGCTCTTTCTGTTCAGTTTTCTTTAATGTCCAGATTCAAATTAAACAAAAACGGGCTATCATGTTGCCGACGGCAATTCCATGACCAAAGTTTATCGCAAAACCTTCAACAGTCCGGACATATTGGAAGCATAACCTACGGACTTACAATTGCATTAACGAATGGATCGCTGTCTCATTTAGCTCTACGAACTATACTACATTTGGAGCCAGTTTGAGCCTATATATGCAATATGTTATGATGAATAACAGTGGCAGTAGGAATGCTTTGTGAGAGAAATTAGAGATCGGGACTAAGAGCATTGCTACGCTGTGAAATATCGACCCTGTCGATTCTTGTACACGGATATGAGATTGATACGGCTTTTAGGCGCAGAGTGCACGTCGCAGTTTTGCTCCCTGAATTGATTTCTGGCGGTCGGTTTTTCCCCGCGGTTTAGTTCATGTTTTAATGTTTCCATGTAACAGATAGGTGCGATTGTGTCATTCAGCACGTGTCTAATTAAAGGCAGTCGACTTTATGGGTAAAATATATGTAAATGCATATATACTTTACACAAACTTACAAAGTTATGTACACAAACCAACCTGTGAAAGTTATGTACACAAACCAACCTATGAAAGTTATGTACACAAACCAACCTATGAAAGTTATGTACACAAACCAACCTGTGAAAGTTATGTACACAAACCAACCTGTGAAAGTTATGTACACAAACCAATCTGTGAAAGTTATGTACACAAACCAACCTGTGAAAGTTATGTACACAAACCAACCTATGAAAGTTATGTACACAAACCAACCTATGAAAGTTATGTACACAAACCAACCTATGAAAGTTATGTACACAAACCAACCTGTGAAAGTTATGTACACAAACCAACCTGTGAAAGTTATGTACACAAACCAACCTGTGAAAGTTATGTACACAAACCAACCTATGAAAGTTATGTACACAAACCAACCTATGAAAGTTATGTACACAAACCAACCTGTGAAAGTTATGTACACAAACCAATCTGTGAAAGTTTATATCGTTGCGTCGTTGAGGAGAAAATAGTGAAAATGCAGTCGGACTTCATTCTAATGTGAAATTGTGAAATCATTCTAACGTGGAAATGGATCATCTGCTGTTCATTCTTTTATATTTGAATTTTTCTGCAAACATTAAAGTTGTTCTCGAAAATGTCAGATGGAATAACTTCTAGGTAAATTGGGGTGTGTGTGGGTGTGCTTTTGTAGGGAAAGACTTGTGGGGGGTACTGACACATTGGGGACAATAGTACCCCAAAAGTTTCTCTTTGTTTCCATGTACCCCGCAAGAGAAATTATCGAGAAAAGGACAATGAGGACAATGGTGGTACCCACATGACAAGTCGCAGGTGTGTGTATGTGCGTGTTAATTGTTTGTTATTAAGTTATATTACAAAGTTATTATGACCAGTGTTCATAGCATTTCCCAATTTGTTGTTTAAATGTCAAAAGATTTACCTGTGTTAGTGGAAATATGTCATTGATGAAAATATTAGAATTGTTCTTTCCGTACTTTCCTTCTTGAATAATTTACATTCTGAATGAAACAACGGTAACAGCAAAACTGCCACACTGCCCCAATCAATGCGACTTCAGATATATGTGTAAATCAGGCACTGTGGCACCTTGAACCGGAGGATTTCTTAAATCTAAAACTTCACGATTCTTTAGTTTCCTGTTTGTGGTGAAAATTATTAACATCCACAATCAGAGAGAAACACGAGCTGGTTTTCGATTTAGAGTTTTTCAGATTTAGAGATTTTCAGATTTAACGCCATGCAACCTTGAGCAATATTGTATCCAAATCATTAGAATGAAGTCTTTATTATTATTGATGCCTCTGTGTTACCGTTGGCAGTGGAAATATTAGTACTTCGTACGGCTTAGGAATTTTTGTCATTCGTTGACTGAGGATATGGACCCTAATGTATTTCTATAACATTATGTGCCGGTTCACAATATGACTGAATTACATTAAGGTCCTGTACGTGTATGCGCATTAATGATCTGTTCTACTCGTGCTATTTTGAGAGAAAAGTATTTGATCTTAGTGAACACGGATTGACAGAAGTACCGTACCTGAAATCCGTTACTTTCCCCTTCAAGACGTAGGCCTACATGTTGACTAGTATGATCTCTTATTTGGTGATTGTGGAAGCTATGGGCATGCACAAGGTAATCAATTATCGATATTCTGTGTGAATCACGTGCTACAACTTCTATATATGGCAGTTTTACTAACGACAATAATCATGAGTATTCTTCACAAGTCGGTATGTAACATGAAGGTCGCAATAACATAGGCCTACAGTCAAACTAATAGAAAGCGGCGAGATCACTAGAGTCTCTTCCAAGTATGCTTCAACAATAATACATTCGGGTAGTCAAATACTTCTAGGCTAAAATAAACTGTCAAGATTTGAAATTAATCCACTTCGACATACTGTTATGAAGGTTGCACTGTATTAAAGAAAAGTTGCAGCATTCTTATTCTCTATAAGCATAAATGACGAAAACTGGATGGTGTTATCAAACATCTCTTGAAATAGTTTAGTCGGAGGTACTATAAATTTTCGAAAAAAGTATAATTACTTTATACCAATTAAAGACTGAATTTAAGAATTCCAGATGCAAATGAACACAACAAAATTCTTGTTAAATGATCGAAAAATATTAATGCATTTTTCCTCAACCCAATTTAAAAATATTAAACTTAGTAAGCTTACCTGTAAAAGTAGTTTTGCCAATAAAACAATATTGTAGCTAATACCTTAAAATAGTTATGCATATTCTGTGTGTTTTGAAATATCACCGGAAATTTGGTTTTAATCTTTACACTTATAGTTTCCTTGTTAAAAAGGAAGTAAATTATTACAAATGAGATTTTTTACAAAATGATTGTCTGAAGTATTGTTAACAGCCTAATAATATGTTGCACGCTGCGTTATACATTCATTTGTTCATGTAATAACGCTGTATCCATTGCCCTTTTATTTCGTGAAATAACTTATTTGAAAGTAATTTGCTTTTGATCTACTTGGAAAAATCTACTCGCAATATCCAGAATGAAACCAAAAGTGAGGTGAAAATAAGGTTTCACACAAAAATGTGTCTGCAAAGCTCAGCAAAAATGTATTTAATGTAACCAAAGGCCTCATTACACTGAAAGCCGGTACACATCAAAGGTGACATACTTTTTCGTCAACAAGGCTCAATTTACCCAGAGAGGAGTCTTTACAAATGTCACATGCCTTGGTAAAAGCGTGGAAAAGTTGAAAACATGAAATAATTAATTCTTCATAATGTCTGATTGTCAGTGTTTTGTATGAAAACGCAGAACAACGGTCATGATTCCATTCCTTCGGTTATTCATGCAGTGGTGATCTGCATTAAGCTTTGTTGCAGAACTTGTTCAAATGACAAGGCATTTCTTATTAGGGTTTCGGCCTGGTCGCCGAAACCCTATTGTTTTTGTTCGATTATTTAGGTGTTCGAGCTATAGCGCGAACACCTCTTGTTATTTTTTTATTTATTTTTTTAAATTTTGTTTTTGCTTTTTTTCTCCTTCTTCTCAGTGAGACATATCCAGACAAAAACATAGTTGCAGAGTTCACAGAACCTTAAAACTTAACACATAGTTAGACCTTAAAATGTAATTGTATCCTAAGTTGTGACGTCATGGTGAGGTCATCAGATATCGAATTACACTAAATCAAAGTTTAATATTTCAAAAAATCATATCTCATGAACCACAAAAGATATTTTCACAACCTTCGCATCATCTGAAAGATCTTGAATTATGTGACATTTCGTTCACAGACATTACCCTAATCTGACCTCTCCTTCCATTCGAAACCGGAAGTTTAAGTGAAGAAATATTCTGAATCACTATTCTGTAAATGTATTTGTTCAGCCAAAACATAGTTGCGGAGTTCAAAGAACCTTAACCACTTAACACATAATTAGACCTTAACATATAGTTCCAGCTAACGCTATGACATCATGGTGAGGTCATCTAATGAATTATTACGTAATTAATTATAATTAAAAGAATATAATTTATATCTCGTAAACCACAATAGATAATTTCTTGATTACTTCATAATCCTACAGAACATGGATGACTCGACATTTGATACACAGACATGACCCGATTGACCCTTACTTCCGGTCCAAACTGGAGGTTCAAGTTTAAAAAGCTCTTTAAAAATTGACGCAAATCTGAAAGGGTATTCGAAAAAAAAACATTCTTGGTTTATATGTTTTTATATGTTAAGTGGGATCTGCTCTTTTCAAAAATATATTTGGTGACGTCATTGCTCTTAACAGCGCCCTCTAGCGGCATGTTTTTAAAAAGTCACTTTTTGCTATCTTGAGAAAACATAAGACAGAATTTTACCAAATTTTGCACAATTGACACCCATATTATGAGGAAAAATTTTGTGAAGTATGAATGACGTCACATGATTGAACCGGAACTTACGGTTGGAAGAATTTTAAATTATATGGGATGACTGAACCGGAAGTTAATGTATTCAGTATAGCACATTATATCTTATTTTAATTATATATTATGAAAACTCATATCTCCTGAAGTAACTCTTGTCTTTTAGCAATTTTAGGTGATGACGTCATCACATATGATGCACACTCGAACACCCTGAGTTTGTTTTCTACAAACTCAGTACCTCTAGTTTTCTTCTTGTTTCCGCCAAAACCCCATAGGTTTAACACGTGAATGTTGTCGATGGATGATGTCATACTTAGCATCGTCGCATCAATACAAAACATGCACCATATGAAAGCCCGTGACATGAATTAGTGCCTAAAACAAAATACGTCATCATAACGTCAGTAAATATCATGTTATTCACATTTTAGTGTGACGCTGCGGGGGGTTAAGACGTCTCGACCCTTGAGACGACTCAACACGAACTAGGATTGACGACAGCGTTCTAGCCTTGTGACAACTCGACCTACGCAAAACTCGACCTACGAGTTATCATACTTCGCATTTTCACATTTTCACATAAATACAAAACATGCAGCATGAAAGCTCGCAATGTGACTCAGTTGTAGAAGCAATTACGTCATCATTACGTCATTTTATTAACATTTTAGTCTAATATGCGGGACGTATAGATTGGCGGGAACGGACAAGTCGACCGAAACAAATAGTGTGACCCTGCAGGGAATTAAGACATCTCGACCCTTATGACAACTCGACCTAAACAAAACTCGACCCACGTTGTCAGCATTTAGCATTTTCGCATAAATACAAAACCAATTACGTCATAACGTCAATAAATATTTTATTTTATTAACATCTGCGGGACGTATAGATTGGCGAGAACGTATAACGTTATATCCATGGTAATACTTTGTACACGAGAAAAGGTGTCAATGGATGATGTCATACTGAGCATCGTCACATCAATACAAAACATGCACCATATGAAAGCCCGTATGTGAATTAGTGCCTTGTGACATCTCGACCTACGCAAAACTCGACCTGGTTCACATAAATACAAAACATGCATGATATATGAAAGCCCGTAATGTGAGTTTCTAAAACAAATTACGTCAATATTACGTCACTAAATATCATTTTATTCACAGTTTAGTGTGACGCTGGGGGTGAAAACATGTGGAGCCTTGTGACAACTCGACATGGGAAATTCGAGCTACGCCACAACACGTAACGTGAGCCTTATGACAACTCGACCTAAACTGGACGCACGAGTCGTCATTGATCATCACTTCGCATGTTCACATAAAATACAAAATATACACCATATGAAAGCTTGTAATGTGACTCAGTTTCTAAAACCAATGACGTCATTAATACGTCTGTAATTTTTTGTATGAACATTTTGGTGTAATCTTCGGGACGTATAACGTTAGTTTGGCGAGAATGCATATACTTTGTAAACGGGAAAAAGTGTTGGGGCGAAGATTTCTGACGAGAACCCATACACTTTGTACACGGGGCGAAGAGGTGTATGCGAGAAATTGAACTGACGCAATATTATTTTATTTTATTAATACAATATACATAAATTACATGCACCATATCGTTACATGCAAGCGTAAGTTAATGAAATAGGAAATATCAGTTTAACCACTAATAGTACTAGATACAAATTATAACAGATAGTTATTGAAGAAAGTTAGTACTTGTGAAAGTGTATTTATAGGTCATGCTTGTTGTAAAAATTAAAATCATAGTGAAATGGTATGATTTACTGGATTGTGAAAGTAAGCTTGGGCGATATCGATTTTTTTTTCATCCGCGATATATCAGCAAACATATATCGCAATTTTCGATAGTATCGCGATTATTTTTTTCATTCATGCATGATTGCTTTAGAACCGATAACCACAGGTATGTACCCCTCTATAAGTATCACAATAAATCGCAAATTCATTTGTATAGTGTGTATGTACTTCTGAAGTAGTTCACTTTTGTTTCTCATTTCCAGAAGCTGGAAAGACTGTTGTAATTTTGTTTCCATGGAAGTTCTGACTTGACTCACAATAGCAACTTTTTTAATCGCGATATTTTTTTAATCGCGATTTGCTGATATCTCGAAAACTTAAAAAGGTTCTCGATATCATAATCGATTAAAAAACGGTATCGCGATATTCGATATTATCATGTTATCGCCCAAGCTTATGTGAAAGTGAAAATATCACTGTAACCACTGATATTACTAGATACAAATATTAAGGATGGCCAGATAGCACATGAACGTTGAAACACGGTTGTATTTACATTTGTCCATAATGTTACTTTAACGTTACATGCAAACGTTAATTCAATGTAACTTTCCTCATTGATATTTCGTTCAATCAACGTGAACACATAAACATAGGGCCCGTAACGTTACTTTAACGTAAGTTAGTGCTTGTGAAAGTGGAAATATCAGTTTAACCACTGATATTACTAGATACATGTTGTAAACCCAGATAGCACATGCACGGGGTGGTGTTGGGGCCGAAGATGTTTGGTTCAGACACTTCGACCCTTACAACTCGACACGGACAACACGACCCACGACACAACTCGAGCCTTGTGACAACTCGAACAACACAAAACTCATAGTGAAATGGTATGATTTACTGGGAAGTTAGTGCTTGTGGAAGTGGAAATATCACTTTAACCACTGATATTACTAAATACAAATATTAAAGGATGGCTAAAATGTACATTGAAACAACGTTGCATTAACATTTGCCTTTAATGTTACTTTAACGTTACACCGTAACATTACTTTAACGTTACACCGTAACATTACTTTAACGTTACATGCAAGCATCAGTTAAGCTTGGGCGATAACACGATAATATCGAATATCGCGATACATTTTTTATTCGATTATGATATCGAGATCCTTTTTAAGTTATCGGCATATGGGCAAATCGCGATTAAAAAAATATATCGTGGCGATTTTAAAAAAATCCGGACATTGTGAGTCAATTCAGAAATTCCATGGAAACAAAATTAGAACAGTCTTTTCAGCTTTTGGAAGTGAGAAACAAAAACGAACTACTTCAGAATTACATACACGCTCTGCAAACGAATTTGCGATTTATTGTGATGCTCAGTGTAGAGGGGTACATACCTGTGGTTATCGGTTCTAAAGCAATCATGCATGAATGAAAAAATTATCGCGATATTATTGAAAATTGCGATATATGTTTGCCGATATATCATAGATGAAAAAAAATCGATATCGCCCAAACTTAGCATCAGTAAGTGCTTGTGAAAGTGGAAATCAGTTTCTCCACTGATATTACTAGATACAAATAATAAGGATGGCCAGATACAAATATTAACCCAGATAGCACATGAACGTTGAAACAACGTTGTATTAACATTTGCCCTTAACGTTACGTTAATGTTACATGCAAACGTTAATTCAATGTTAGTTTGCTCATTGATATTATGTTTAATTAACAATAGGCGTGAACGTTGAGGCAACGTTGACCTTAAAAAATATGTGTTCCCTAATTCTAGGTACAGACTTCTGTCCTCGCTATCCACATTTATTACTAATATTCTTCTTATTATTATTATTACTAATATTCTTATTCTTACATCAATATACATGTAGCCGAAACTCCTGTGTTCGTTTTCATCGAACACTTCCTTGCAATTTTGTACTAGTATCTACACAAAATACACTGCAAACAATACTGTCACCTCAAGTATTTATTTCTTAAATAAACCAACCAATATTTACACCCAAATCATTGCCATATTGTGTTAATACTGCAAACAGTAATGTCAACTTATCATTTATTTACAGAGGTGGTAGCAGACTTAGCTGCTAATTTATTTTTCCATTGCTCATTTACTTCTGAGCACAGTGCCCATTTCATTTCGAACAATAACAAACACCTCAGTCTCCTGCCACATTCCGTCCCAAAAAACTACCACTCACAGTCTCATCTACCCACCCGTCCTGTCGATCAGGTCTTGCCTAAAATTATGTTTGGACGAAGGAACACACAATGCAACTTGTATACAATGACTACAATTAATGCGCCCTTTCAGTTATTTCAATATATCATAACTTTCTTAACACTAAACACAGAATTGGGGACATCAGTGCCCAATATTATCAATACATCAGAAACCCATGTCAGTGATTTTCATCAAAAGCTTAACCAACCTCTAGTTAAAATTCACTTTCGTGTTGTCTGTATTAAGGCAATCCGATCTGAGCTAACATTCCATGCTTAAGCGTTGAGATAACAGATGCACCTGGTTTGGACATACAGGGAATCTATTTCTTTTCTCACCTCCCTCCCCCCCCCCCGCTCTCCATCTCTCATTCCCTCTATGTGTAGTGTTTATAGCTGCAGTATAAGCCTCCATCATTTGTATTTGCTGTAAAGGAATATGAGTTTGGCTGGGGTACGACTTTAGCTGTAAGATGCGTATGTATATAGACAAAGCTCTTGCACTGATCGTCAAGCGAAAATCCAAACGTGTCATATCGCGCATGGAAGCCTATACAAATCACAGATCTGGAAGCATTTATATTGTCTATTTGTCGTTCCCTTTGTATTGGAACCGAATGCTTGTCGGCGGTTTATAGGGCACATTCCTTTGTTTTCGTAATATCAACAGAAATGAAAGGTTACAGATTTTCCAAAAAGCTAACGTGGTTGATGATGAAATATTTCTGTATGAGGTGTTATTATTTTGACAAATTTTCGAACTCCTGAGACGAAAATTTGACGCCCAAAACAACTTGAAAACATTTTCTCTATTTTATGATTAACGACACAACTTCATAAGCTGGAAGATTTACATGTTGATTTTTAAATGTTTATCTTGTTTCAAAGAAAGTAAGCATTCGGATTTTTTTGTATTCGTTCTCAAGTAGAATATAGAAAAGACGGTTACTTAACTTATCATTAAGCCCCTCAGACAAAATTGGTTCTAGCCAGTTCGCACCGGGAATAAAAAAGTTTTTCCGAACCCCCATGGCGGGTTTATTTTTACCGCACAAACACCATCAATGGTGCTCACCAGAGCGTGACCGGGGAGACCGCGTCTTCCACCGTATGCTTATGGCTCGTTGCCACGTCGACCGGGAATCTATACAAATATTCCCGAGAACCCTGTGGCGTGTTTAGACGCTCTCCGATCCGCTGTCCCAAAAAAATGTGCGTGTATACACGGCCTCCGACGCGAACTGGCTAGAGAAATTTGATACCATTAAGTGCTTAACACCTTTACTTAAAATATTCTCCTGACAATAAATCATATGATTTTGGCGTTATAAATTAATCTGTTCATAATTTCTCCTTTCTCTGCTTCGGTAAAAAAAACAATTGGTGTTATTAAAACAAACAAAGGTGGTAAAATATAGATTGCCGCATGATCTTTTTTTTTTACCTTTAAAGTGGTAAACAGTGTTGATTCTATTAAAATGTAATATTTGAAGAACTCAATTTTGCGGGTGAACATCATTGAATGACAGGATACTAAAATTTGGAAAGGGTACGTAATATTTATTTTACCATGCACCACATGTGAATTGAAATGGGAGAAGAACAAGAAATACTTGTCCGACAAAATCGTTTTTTATGTAACAGAATGGTTTTCCATGTAGAATATGTTGTATAATAGCTCATAAATGTATTAAGAGGGTTTAATGGGTATTAAAAGCCAGACATTCGGGGTCACGTAAGTCGTATAAATCCTTTTATAGACCACTAACTTACGGCCGAACATAACTCGAGGCTTTCAAACTCGTGTGGCGAATTCTGAAGGAATATGCTAATACAATCAGTTCCAAAAAGAACACAAATAACGCCAGGGAACTTCCAAAGGCCCGACCTTGGTCTACTCCGATAATATCCTTAATTGCTTGCCGAAACGTAAGGAGCATGGCCTGTTTGGCAAGGAATATAAGGCATGTCTTAATGTCATCACTTTGTGGAAAAACCCGCGCGTCTGATGACCAATCCCGCTCTCTGTACCGATGACAAACGTACATAGATGATGGATTCAATCATGCTATACCTACCAACCATATAAATGTCCACGTGACGTTTAGTTATTGTTGTTGTCAGTAAATGGCTGTTTCTCATTATTATGTTAGCCTTCAAGTAATTCATTATGTGCACTCTAAGAACAGTGCTGCGCTTAACATTTCGGCAAGACTGAAAAACGAGTAATTTTCTAAATTGTCAAGGAAGCCATTTTCAACGAATTCTCCTCCACAGTATTTTTTAAAATTAATTCAACCTTGAACGAAAACATATTGATGAAAAATATATTTCGTGGGAATCACTCAAGTAACCATGTAACTCTAGACAATTTGGCAACAATGTTATTGTCTTAATTTTATTCCCCCCCACCCCAATTTACGTGTTATTTGTGGGATAGCACATTAAATAAGGGTAATTTTTCTATTTAGATTTCTTTGTGATTCCTTTGTGATGAATCATCATTAATAATGTTACGATTCTTACCCTTTGATTTTGATAAATATTAGCACACTCTATTTCACTTCTTCCACTTCCAATATTTTGCTTACGATGCAATTTCAAGCAGTCTAGTCCCAGGGTTTGTTTCCCCGGACCCTCGATTGTCCGCTATGAATATGCAATCCATACAAGGCCACTACTTTTGCTCATGCATATCCAGCGCCAACGCAATGCATAATGCAACACCAGTGAGAGCCTTGTGTGCGTGCCACACCCTCCCGCCACGTGGCTTGGAGCCGTCCTTTGGACTTAGTCTATTTTTCTCCTACTGTCCTCGGAGTCCACCCTACACACCGAACACGGTTCGTGGGTGTAGCACGGCCAAACAGTCACCGTGACTGACTCGCTCCGTCATCGGCCTTGGTCCGTGTGCCGTGCTCCCATGCGCAACCGCTGCTCCCCTCATGCAATACCGGTAGCTTAGCACCCCAGTAAGCATTACCCCTAGAACACGCCCTCCTTTCTAAGTTGTCACTCACTTTACTTTCGTCAAATACCTTTCCTTATATGGAACAAGGACCTGTTGTATACCCTGATTTTGCACACGTTTCTACCCTTAGACGCGGAAGGCAAGCTTTTCATTGGCTAAGACGCTAAACTAGGCTAATGTTTTATTCAATCCTAGGCCCCAGATTTCTATATAAACCCAGAGATGTCCTCATCTCGGGGAAGTGCGGTTCCGAATGATATCTGTGCGACTCGATCCGATCCATGACAGTGCGATATACCGAACTATTACAGTGCAGTGCCTCGTTCGTTGAACCAATGGTGCAGTGCGTCGATATGACCATTGGCTCGCCTAGCTAGTGCGGTCTGATACACACTCTGGCCCCGTCCAGACACCCCGTGTAGTCAAACCCTGGTGGTCCCCGTCGTCGAGACCGACCAGCCGTCCGTCTCTTGGTGTACCAGTGCCCGTACCGTATGCTGAGTGACAAGCCGCATGAACGAATGATGGTCCTGGCTGTATCCGATCCCTCGCTCGGTAGTTGATTACTCGTACACACCATTCGGAGCTCGTATTATGTCTAACTATTAAGTCTAATTATTGAACTACGCTACCACTCTTTTTTTATATGTCATTAATGCCTTTTATTGTTGTTGAATGCAGAGAAGATAATAAATCAACCCCATTTCATATTGTCACAACAAAGTTTGTGTCCGCCCTATTATTTTGTTGACCCACAATAGTGGGGAATGCAACAATACGATGTTGATATTCATATCACGAGTTGACGCCTTCACACGCTTCTTAGGGTGTAATCATTTATTAAGCAGTTCAATGTTTAGGTTGGTGAAATTCTTGCCCTACACACGTCGGTGTAGGGCAAAATTAAATCAACAGTTCAATGTTATTACTACCTAATTGTTAATTAATAGGTTGACCTTTCGTTTGAAATACTATACACTGGTTTCTTCTGAGAGGTTAGCAGTGGACAGATATCCATTCTCTGTCTAATGTATGTTTGTGATTACATTGGTAGATTAATAACATTCCCAAACCCATTTGGTTGGGTTTCACCTCTTTTTAAAAGTGACATTCAATGAACCAGACAGCCATTTGTATTCATTTGACCATTCATGTAGACTATTTCATACCACGTGGATTAACGTTGTTGTGTCGTATATGGGGGCCGTTGCCATCTCACTTAGATTGGACAGATCTAACATAGTTCCAGTATTCTGCTCGTTTCAGACGAAACCTGTATTTTTGTTAAGTCCAAGTATTGAAGAGACGATTGGCCTAAATTCCATTCAACAACATTTCCTAGCGCATAAATGCTGAAACTTGAAACCACCATAGATCCAAAAAGCGAGCGAACATGCGTGTTTTTTCCCGGAGCGGAACGACGGATATAGTGTCCCCTTGCGCAAAATTCTGTGAAATTGCGGTTCAATTTTTATTTTACAATAGTACAAGCGGACTGAAACTGATGTGGTATGGAACAGTGGGAATATATTTCGTGAGGCCCGTTGATGCTTCAAATAGAATACTATTGAGGGGAATCGATATACATCAGCGTCCACAGTGGGTGTTTTGTTTAGGCCTTGTGACTGAATACTGCAGGTACCGACGTTCGACACACACACGGAGTCCATGAAAGAAGACAAATCGTGTGTTTCTCTGCATGAGTCTCTGCCTGCATTCGAAGAATGTTTTAGTTTTACAGCCACACTTTGACACTTGAAACGGTGCATTTTGAAAGTATTGAGAACCTTTGCATCTGTCGTCTGATGTAGTTAATGTGTTACAAAGAGTTGATGGCAAGATTGGCAGTCTTCTAAACTTTAGTTGGCAATAGAAGGTTCAGTTATTGTCTACATTGCATTATAGCTTATCTGCGTGGTTTCAAATAGGTCTATATTTCATAATCAGTTGTGATCAATACTCCTAAAATATTACTCCTAAAGTTTATTCGCACTTTATGAGAAGCAAAAAATATTTATAAAGCTAATATGAGATATCATTAGAAAAAAATGAAATTCTGTTCCTAGTACTCCACCATAATATTTGTGTGTGGTAATTTATTTCCCGCTTGGACAGCAATTATGGATGCTTAGCATTTTTTTTTTTTTTTGAAGAAAGAGCAACAAATGGCACAGTAAATGCTTTGGTGTATTCTGTGTGGCAACCAATGTTACTTCGGACAACATTTGAATTTGTATTAACATCAGATTTATTATCAGAAGTCTAAGGTTTCCTTATTGATTTTTGATATTGCATTTTATTATTCCCTTTTATGTTGATATTATATCGTACATCTATAAAGACATTTAAAATTAGGACAAGGCCGTGTTCTCATTATTTTTCTCCTTAATTGAATGAACTGAATTACATGACCTTATGGGATAGCACTGCTTCGTGTCAACAATGACATTTTATCTGCACTCGATGATGGAAATATAACTGCCTTAATTCTTCTTGATCTTAGCGCTGCGTTCGATACGGTTGACTATGATATTTTACTTGCACGTTTAAAACATAATATAGGAATTAATGGCCATGCACTGGAATGGTGTCGCTCATACTTGTCTAAAAGACCTCAACATGTTTGTATTCGTGATGCCGTCTCTGAACCTTTTCGTCTGAATTACTCAGTACCTCAAGGATCTGTCCTCGGCCCTCAGTGGTTTCCAATTTATACTTACCAATTCGTAACATATTCATGAATTCTTCAAATTGCACCATGCATTTTCATTGATCTTTCATATTCAGCACTAATAATGGCCTGTACTTCTTGCCAGGTAGTAATTTTGCCCCATTTGAAGAGGTGAAAGTACCAGTTTCCAACAGTGCTGAATTTTTCCCAAAAAACTGCCCCTTGGAGGATTTTGGGTGGTTAGGGTTAATGCTATGATTAGGGTTGTTAAAATGGATTGCCACAGGGTAGGGTTTTTAGTTTTCACAGAGGAAACATGGTTGGCAAAGCGGAGACACAATTTGGTCTTTGTCTCCCCTACATATTGTATACCACATCTTTTACATGAGATTACATATATAACATAGGGTGTGTCACACTGAGATTTAGTTCTGATTGTGTAGGTGAGACCAGTACTGTGGCTTTTCACCTTCTGAGCAGGTTTGAGATACAAACAGGTTTTGCATCTCGAGCGGGTACAATTAGAGCACCCCTGTGGTGATAAACCATAATATGATTTTACATTTGTGTCACTAAGCCTAAACTAAAAACTACATACAAGTACAAACGCTCTGAACGCGAATTCGTCCGATTGAAGATAGGCCAAAAAATTTCTCCAGTTTCTGGTCTCCGAGCGCGTCGCCTCAGATCCGCGCGTCGGCATTTTTAATTTGTTGTTGTTGTTGTTGTTGTTGTTGTTGTTGTTGTTGTTGTTGTTGTTGTTGTTGTTGTTGTTGTTGTTGTTGTTGTTGTTGTTGTTGTTGTTGTTGTTGTTGTTGTTGTTGTTGTTGTTGTTGTTGTTGTTGTTGTTGTTGTTGTTGTTGTTGTTGTTGTTGTTGTTGTTGTTGTTGTTGTTGTTGTTGTTGTTGTTGTTGTTGTTGCTATGTCCAATTGCAGCCAAAATTGCTGGATCGATTGGAATCTTGCTGTGTTGTGTTTTAAAGGACTTTTCACATAGGGGTATGAACGTTTGCCCGATTTGTGCGGCCTCTCTTAGCCGCTATACTTTGTATATGGTAAATTTGGTCCCCAAGTATACATGTATCACGTATTTCCCTGTTGGCAAAAAAAAAAAAAAAAAAAAAAAAAAAAAATGGCCGAAAAAAGCGCGTCACCCCACTGATTTTGAAGCCGACCGATGACCAGAACCGGATACTTTTTTTTTGCCTTAAGAAAGTTGTAGCTCAATATTGGGCCATACATTTCTCATAGCTTGCATTATTATTACATTATTATTGCATTTCTCATAGCTTGCATTATATAAGTACTTTAAATTAAAATTCATTATCAATTTGATGTCTTTACATTTAAAACACAAGGAAAAATTAAAACATGTAGAGTCATTACAGGACATTACAAGACATGACAAGACATGACAAGATATGACAAGACATGACAAGATATGACAAGATATTACTATACTTTTAGACGCAGTTAGTTGGGTTGGAAACCTGGCCTTGTGCCCAGGTGCTTCAACTGGGATATGACTGAACTTCGACCTGATTATGAGTATTTCGACAAGACGAGGACACAGTGCGAGTACTTCACAATGAGAATGAGAATTTTGACATTAAAATTAGTATTTCTAGATAAGTGGGCATTATAGATTGCTACGAAATTTATTTATTTATTTTTGTTCACATACTAAAATACCATAAAGTATCCAAGCAGTCAAAGTCGGGGTGACGGGAGAATGTCCCCATCCCCATATTAATGAATGTGGGGAGGGGGGTCAGTCGGGAGTAGGTCATTTGTTATTACTCCAAACGTAAGAAATATTTGCCACTGGTACGCACAACTTATCCACTTGATGCCAAAGTGCTAAATTATCAAGACACTGGCTGCATATTCAGCGGTAGAGGTCAAAGATGTACAAAGATCTTGACGACTTAGGATATAATGTATTTCAGGATGAAGATAAAGGTTTATCAAAATGCCTTCGATTCTAGTTTAGTGCATTATAAACGCAATCACACTCGTTACCTCATCGCCAAAACAGGAGCAGCAAAGGGAGGTGGTACTGGGGTTCAACCGTGACCATTTTATTATTTGTTTAACAAAAGTTGTAAATAAACATTTGCCAAAACACTTCATGTCTGGGGGCGTGAAATTACAATTAATGAATAGTGACCCCCTCCCCCGCACGTAAAAATGTTCGGGGCTACGCGTTTGATTTGTTTGACGTGTTGTTAGTCGATAAGAATTATAATATTTTTTTCCCCTTTGGGATGAAAATTATAACAGATTATGTATTAATTCACGCAATATTGACTCAGTGATGGCTGACAGAGATGGATGGGGCAGCCAAGTACAAAAGCCCCTAAAGCCATTTCTTAATGCACATTGATATTAGATTAATGGATGATCAGCCTACTACTTCTTGCAAGAAACTTAGCACCTGGCTATTTGAGTCCTACAATACAAAATTTGCATCACATTTGAAATAATTGTACGTCCAATAAAGGCAACCACTTAGTGAAAATAAATATCCAGAGTTACTTTTCACAATGGTAACACTCCAAAGGATCATTACCTTCTGTGTTAACCTCTGTCGTGGCCGAGCGGTCTGGCTTACCGGATTCAAGTTCTGGTGTTAGCAGCAGAATGTGGGTTCGAATCCCGGCCGTGACACTTGTGTCCTTGAGCAAGACACTTAACCATAATTGCTTCTCTCCACCCAGTGGTTAAATGGGTACCTGTGAGGGCAGAGTTGGTTGATTAGCCCTATATGCGCTGTAATGGCAGCAATTGAGCTGTATACTCCCCAGGGAGCTGAGATGCTTTCAGGAATGATTTATGAGCCTTATGAGCAGGAGTAGTATGTTAGATGGGGGTCCTAGACCACCTGCTCAAAAAAACCATTTTTTATCAAATTCGCTGGGTAGCAGTAGGGAGTTTTTGAAAAGTCTAAAAGCTAACAATTTTTAAATACCTTTTTTTGGACAAATTCGCTGGGTAGTAGTAGGGGGTTTTGACAAGCAGTTTCGCAGCAGTTTTAGGTATCATCTAAATATTTCACGTTTTTTTTTTTTTTTTTTTGCGTTTTTATTTTCAAAATATATATTGATAAGAGAGAATGCAAACTCAACAACAATTGGATGTAAAGACAATAAATAGTTTTGCCACACAATATGAAGAAATGTTTGGAAAATCGAATGATGAACCCTTGGTTCAGAGTGGCGCCATAAAGTGTGATGTTTCAAAATCTAATGGATACCTAACGATAACACCCCCGGATTGGGACAACAACATAAAGCGCAAAATATTAGATAAATCAAACTTTTTAGAATACAATGAAACATTAAAAAATAATAACGATTACGAATACGATTTTTATTTTAAAATCGAAACGGGTTATGTGTTTAAAATTTTAATAGACATTTTAATAGGTATCAAACCTAAAGCTCATTTTAAGGTAGATGAAACGGGGTTTTATTATTGTGGGACAGATTTGTCACAAAGAATATTAGTAAACGTATCATTAAACAAAGAAAACTTTTTGGAATTTAAATGTGAAAACCCAATTGATTTTTCGATAAATTTAAAAGTTTTACAAAAAATTACTCGTAGTATTAAACGAAAAGTTCCAATAACTGTTTACGTAAAAAAAGAACGATTGTTTATCGAAACATGCGACGAAAAAAAACGTGAAACCAACAACATATGCATTTACAAGTTTGTTAGCCCGCCTGTAATCGAACCCCCTATTGACGATGATTATTACTATCCTTACATAGTTGAAAGTAGCGATTTTTTAAAACTTAAAAAAATGTTGCAAGCAAACGTAACACTCGCTATTAACATGAGCAATTTAGATTACATTAGCTTTTTAAACGACGACAATTGTGTTTACGGTACATGTTTTGAATTTGGTGATATACATAAAAAGCAGCTGCTTACTTATTCAGCTACTTTTGATTCAACTCTATTTAGCGCTTTATTAAAAATGTCGCCTTTAAACAAAGAAATACAATTTTTTGCGCCCAAGAATGAAAAAGTTCCATTAAAAATTGCAGCGTCAGTAAGCAATTTAGGAAAAATTACAGCTTATATTAAAGACGAAAGTTTTTTAACGAGTGACGCTTGAAAAAACATTATAAAAAACAATAACAAATGCAACGAGAAAGAAAAAATGATTGTTTGTCGCAAGAATTTAATAAACATTGTTTGTCTCAAGAGTTTGATATTATTGATAACTTTTTAATAGAAGCGCAAAAAGTTATCAATGACGGTAATAAAGTAGAGTACGAGTATCGTAAACTAAAAATATTATCTAGACAAGTAATAAAAGAGCATGCAGAAAATAATCGTTCCTTGCAGATGGTTAATAATTGGTAAAACGTACAAATGTTGCGTGCGTAGTTCGCCCAACGTACACTATTGCGCTTTTCATCAGTTTAAAATTAAAAAAGGAAAAACCTCTCCGGTAGAGTGTAAAAATTGTTAAAAAGGTACAAAAACAACGACGGGTCTTTGCACAAACTGCGCAAGAGCATTACAAGTAAAAACTTCTTACCAAATGAACAAAAAAGCTGTACGGTTGTTTAATTTAGTAATGGTAGAGTTGTTGAAAAAAAATATGTTGAGTAATATCAATATGGGTGAACTATTACAAACGTGTATACTCAATCTTATTAGTGATTTGAAATTGTTTTGTACGCTATCGCGAAGCGCAAATTCACATGATTTTATATTTTTAGAATATTATATTAAAAACATTCCCGCACAACAATTGATTATAATCGTGCGAGAAAAATTAGTTCCGGCGTCAGAGTTGTTTAAATCTAGAAATTTAGCTGGTATAAAAGGGTATTTACACGCGCTCGGTTTAGACAAGCACTACATTGATTTGTATTGCAACAAGTTTGCGAGCATGAACGAAATAAATAAAGAAACTATTTTTTGGCAACTAGAACTAATTATAAACATTGTACTAAAAATTTAAATTGTACGGTGGTGGTCTACTCATTACTCGCTCCGCTATTTGCGAAGCTAGTTTTTGATCATCGTAATAATATTTATTTACGCTCACTTTAAACTCAAAAGTTTTTCTATAAGAATTTTTTTTTCTGCATTTGCATCGATAGGTTTGTTAGTTTCAGCCGGTAAAGTCGTTAGTTTAAACGTTGGTTCATTACGGATTTTTTCTTTCATTTTATAATATTTATCTCGCTCTTCGCATATGAGCACAAATTCTTCTTGACTGACGTAACCATCTTCGATGGCTTTACTAACGTGGTTTTCGATCGTGTTGAGTTTACTCATTGCTAAAATTCGTATTTCATCGTGTTTTTTAGCTTTTTTATACAATTTATTTTTCGCAAATCTAATGACAACCGCTGCACTACCCAACCCCAAAGCTAAACCTTCTAAAGCGAATCCCACTGGCAACGATACGACTGTGGCGATACTGGCTATTCCGATGGTTCCTGCTCCCATACAGCCCATTTCTGCTATAGTTTCTACAACGTTACAAGCGTCGATGATTTTATTATATTTTTTATATACAGCTTCGCGTTCGTTTGTTTCGTTTCGTAATTATTTTTGAATATCGTCGATTTTTTGCAATCGAAATCTTTTAGCATGCCCTCGTTCCAAGTCAGTGTCATTTGTTATAACATTTAAATTTGGATAAAGTACGTTAGTTGATTCTATAGGTGCGCTCATTGTTTTATTAATAGAAAAAGATTATTAATGTTTTAATTTAATGGAATATTTCTAATAGTTAACTCATAACAGATTCCTTTTTCTAAAGAGCCGAATAAATTTACAGTTATATATCGTTTAATTTCACGACCATCTGAATTTGAAACGAAGCACAATTCATATTCTACATATCGTGTTTCATCCGTAAAATTAAACTTTTCATCAAACGTTGCCCCAAAAAATGTTATACTATCACTACTTGAACTATTTCCCACCGTAGAATATGAATTGTTTTCACCCACGTTAGTTCTAACATAGAATGAAAAAAAAAACGATTCTCTAAGTATATTAAAAGATATTGTATTTATAAACCAAATCAGCCCAACTTCTGAATCACTATAAAAATAATGCGCATTCGCGAGTTCACTAGGTTTGAGGTAACCAAATTTAACATATCTTTTTGGCTCGTTATTGTTAACTAGCTCGCTCGTACGACTGGGTCCGTAAATGCTCGCCATGTTTATAACATATAAATATTAAAACAACGGTAAACTTTTAATTTTAATATTGAAACAGATTTTTGAAGCGAGCGAGCCGAAAAAACTCGCTTCAACAAAAACTTTTCTAACGTTTCGCATTTTAAAACACATTTCATATTTTAAATGTTGAATTTCATGATCGAGAAAATGAAATTTTACATCTCGTTGCGGAGAAGGAATATAATAAATGTTGGGAGCGTAATCACGCGTCGCTGAATGCGTAGCAAAACTATTAGTTTTTATAAACTGCGTAAAAATGCTACAATACGTAGGCGCGACCGTGAACAAGAAAAAGGGTTGTTTAAAGATGGACTTCAACGAGAGCTCGTACACTAATTCGTCTCCTGAGTCTTGTTTATGTTGTGTTTAGTTATTATTTCATTATCAGTACGATGGTTTTATTCCCCGTTATTTTGTTTAATTTTGATTGTAAAAAATAGCCCCCCTTCTTAGATTTCTGAGCGAGTGGTTTTTTCTCGCCGTTGGCTGCGCGCTTTCATGGTTCCCAGCAAAGGCCCATAGAAATACAATACGAAATGAACGGTGAAATACCAGCGGCCACGTAAACCAGCGTAAGTGTGACGTACTATCTGGGGCATAAATAAAGGAAGCCGTTTTTGTCTTTGTGTTTGGCAATGGGGATTTTACTTGCTCGAAGCTGATACACATGATTTTTCCCGTTTTGACGATTTTGTGTAAGACGGCATAATGCCTAGCACATGTGCTGTTGGTGGATGTACAAGAAGTGCCACCAAGAATCCAGAGGTTAGTTTTTTCCGATTTCCGCGGAATCCGGCGGCTTCAAGGAGTGGGTGAAGTTCGTGAACAATACACGAACGGATTTCACGTTGACAAAATGGTCGTTGATTTGTTCAGCCCATTTTACGGGCGACTGTAGAGATTCTTCCAGTCAAGTGAAAGAAAGTTTTGGTTTGGATACCAAATATCGTTTGAAGCAAGGCTCTGTTCCAACTTTGAAAGCGTCAAATATCGAGAGAAGGCAAGTGAGTACGACTGGGAGTTCGTTTCGTACACGTCGCTTTTTAATGCACTTTGCTGGGGAACACTCATGACATGTGGGCATAAGCAGCGAATGCCAGTCCTTGATTGTACGTCACAACTACGATATGAATTATTCATGAGTTCGGGCTTTTTGCGAAACACGACTTTTCTAGATAGTGAAATGCTGATCAAAATGATTTTTTTTTTACATTAAGAAATTACTTTATTTGAATTTTAATCATATAGAAGTAATCATTACACACTTCTTGTAAGCCTAACAGCATCAAAACACTGTAATATATTCCGTTGAAGTCCATCTTTAAACGTATCGTGCCATCCTAGTACGACGTCGAATTTTTCAATTAAAACTACTCGCTGTAAAATTTCATCTCTGTTTAGATATCCGTGATGTTCGTAAATTTCACCTGCTTCGCCTTTCTTTGGTGCTCCATCGCTGACTCCAACGCTAGCAACCGTTGTACGACTGGGTCCATAAATACTCGCCATTTATATTATTTCTATATTTAAAATAATGGGGAAACCGTGATTATGTACGTCTCTACTTTTGCTATCTCTAACTCGAAAACTCAACTCGTTAAAAGTGCCGACTCGTAATTTTTTCATCGGCGGATTTGTATATTGCATGTACATGCTTTCACCAAACGACGCGTCTTGCAAAGGAAAAGCGTTTAAAATAGTGCAAGGTTTACCGTTGAAATAATTATAGGTCGTAGAAATTTGATCGCAATGAATGTATAAAATTTTAAAAAGTTGTACGTCGATTTTGTTGTTGTATTCCCCCAATAAGCAAGTATCCGTACACACATACAAATCGTGATAGTCTCCTAAATTTTTACAATCAAACTTGTTGTAAACGTTTTTAGCATGCTCGTATTGTTCTTTTGTAATGTGTTGGTTGTTTAGACTGCTATAAAAAGATTCTTGTAAAGGAAGTTGTGTTTCTTCAAATCGTTTGAAACTATCCATGTACTCGTAAGGATAAATGCCTTTGCTTTTAATCAGATTGAATTTTTCTAAATCAGGTTCAAACTTTTTTGTAATTGGAAAAGAATCGTTTGATTTTACGAGTTTGTCCAGCGAAGCTGGTAAAAATTGAGCGCTGTCTATAAATCGTAGTTGATTAATACTAAAAGAAATATACTTTTCGATATTGTTTGCTATACACGTTAAATTTCCTTCGCTATGACCCGCAGCCTGCATAATGAGATGAGAGTCGTAGCCTCGCAAATTATGAAACACGACCGGAATAAAAGTTTTATTTGGTTTTAAACTTAGTTTTAAATTGCAACAATTATGCGCAGCACCTCTATATTTTCCGGTAATGTGACAATGATCTCTCACCTTTTTACACTTTGCGCGCTTCTCGTCAGAGTCGTTGTCTTTAAAAAACTTCTTTTCGCATATCCAACACTCGTTCGCGTTCTTAAAATCTTTAACATCTACTTCCGTCATGATTATTTTAATAGGATTTTTAAATATTATATTTATCTTTTCTTCTTCTTTTTTCAACATGGCTAAAAAGTGTTTGGATGCATCTTCTCCTCTATACGTAATGGGAGAACTACTTGTGCCATCGCAACGTACGACAACGTATGAATAACCGCAAACGATGTGTTCTTGTAGTTTTTTAGTATTGGCAGCGTCGTCAATCTCGCTTCGCGCCAGCGTTTCGATAATGCTCTCAAAGTCAGCGTATATTACGAATGGAACTTTCATCTTTTTATGATAATTTATAAACTTTACCTTGTCGTTTTTATACTTTATTGGTAAAACAATTTTTGTTGGTTTGTCGTTTATTCCTTTACACATTTCTACGTGGTTTTCAAGATGTTCTTTTGTTGAAAAACCTTGCAAACATCTCAAACAAAAATGTTTACGTTCTTTGTGGTTTGTTTGATCGTAAAGTAATTTATTCATGTCTTTTATGTAAACGTAGTGTGATCTAGCTTCTTTGCTCATCAATAATAAATTTATGCGATTTAGCTTTGCTGGTTGATCGCTGAGTTTGTAAACTAGTATGCTCCGCGTCAGCGTCGATTTTCCTTCACAACCAAAAACGTTTATCGCTATATTGTTTTGTTTTTCTACTCGCTTAATTTGATTGATTGGTATTGGAGCGTCAATATTGTTAAAATTTAAACCATCCTCTGTCAACATGATCGGTCGCGGGAAAAAGTGCGCTACGCAAAGCCCACCGCAAACAATTGTCATCGTTGTTTTTAACGTTGATGCACGCTTTTTTATTTTTAATATAGTCACACAGCTTGATATAACTACCGCCTTTAAGAGGTTGACATTTCGCAATTGTAAGATTCATATCAACAATACGATCCACGATCCATCCACTGCCTTCTCTAGTATATTTTTCTAAAGCTTCAGCAATTTGCGAAAAAACAGTAACTAGCATATCTTCAATGTTGTTTAAATTTAACAGTACAATTTGATTTTTGTTGTGAAAATTTGGCTCAGCTTCATCGGCCGAGCCGTTTGGTTTTATTTTAAGTAATTTAATGCGTACGTATATCATAAACTTGCACGCGTTAAACTCTCGTAAGTCTTGTCGCAACTTGTCAATAATCTTTAGTTTTACCGCTTGTGAAAAAATGTTTAAATCTTTTTCTTTGCTGTGATTCAACGGAACTATCATTGTTCGTTCGCGTAAATATTTTCCACCATCGATCGGTGAATTAAATTTCAACTCTTCTTCTTTACCTTGAAACCTTTTAATAGCATTAACGTAATCTTTTTTAATCAACTGCCCTTTTTTCCCAGAGCCGCGACTAGGTAGATTTATACGCTTCTCGCCAGAGCGCTTCTCGACAGCGTTTTCAACATTTATACGCCTTTTCAATTCAACTAAATTTTATTTGTACAATGGTTTTTGTTTGCGCTGTTTTAAATAATTTTTCACATATTCGTAATAAACACGTTTATTAAATTTACCCTTGCTGTTTGGAAATATACGAATAGATTTCTCTCTCACAAAATCTTGTAATTTTTCCTTTGTCCATTTTGATAAAAATTGTTCTTCGGTTTGTCGTTTTGCCATGCTGTAATCAATATATATTTTGAAAATAAAAACGCAAAAAATTAAATTAAAAAACGTGAAATATTTAGATGATACCTAAAACTGCTGCGAAACTGCTTGTCAAAACCCCCTACTACTACCCAGCGAATTTGTCCAAAAAAAGGTATTTAAAAATTGTTAGTTTTTAGACTTTTCAAAAACTCCCTACTACTACCCAGCGAATTTGATAAAAAATGGTTTTTTTGAGCAGGTGGTCTAGGACCCCCATCTAACATACTACTGCAGGGGTAATGATATAATGCGCCTTGAGCACCACCCAGTTGGTGGATACGTGCGCTATATAAGTACACACATTATTATTATTATTATTACATCATATTATATTATTTTATTATATGTCATGCAATATATTTTTTTGTGTATATCCAGCGTTGAACCACAATGATCAATTACAAAAAGAGCTCAAAAACTACACTATGGCTATAAATTTTTCTTAGCTGACTAAAAGTGGTTTAATGTCTTTCCTAACAAAACTTCAACACAAACAACCAAACCTTAAACTGTACACTGTAAAAAAATATGTAAATTTACAACCAAATGCAGGCAACTCTATTTCCAACAATTTTCTGTATTACAATTTTACATAGCAAGTGTGTTAAACTGATTTACACAATTTCTGTAAACGCTTAATAATGAAACTGCAGTACGTTTCCATATTTGTTTGTTTTACCCATTCTGATTCTCTTGTTCGGCCCACAAAAGAATATGTCCAAACAAATATGGAAACGTACTGTAGTTTCATTAGAGTTGCCTACATTTTGCTGTAAATTTACATGTTTTTTGTTACATTGTAAGTAAAACCAGTTGTTCAAGCACAACGTATTTATTTAGTAAAGTTGTTTGATATCCTTATTTATCTAACAGGTTCCATTAGGCTATGTCATATTAAAACAATTTTTTGTTATGCAAAGCTAAGCAAAGCTAATTTGGGCCTTGTCCGAATTGACCGTGTTGACAGCAATAGAAATGTTAAAAAGCTAGGCAGACACATTGAAAAGTCACCCAAATTTGAAAGCAGCCTAAAAACTGTACCATCATTGCTCGAGTACTCTCCTAGATATATAACTTATTTATGAAAAGTTCAAAGAATAGACGCTTTGTAAATGCAATGCTGCTGAGTGTCTGGATGCAAGTTGTATAGACCATTCAATTCTTTACTCACTGCAAATAGGTTAACTCGAGATATTTGTGATAGGCTTGACTTTGTATAGTGCTTTTGTAAAAATCATTTAAGCTTGCCATAGTACTTTTTCATGAATATCCAGTTTTTAAGATATGCATATAGGTCTAACATGTCAAGACGCCTCAGTAAAATGTAAGCTAAATATATGGTTTTGTGGAAATTGTAACGATGCCATCTGAAGGTCTCTGAGTTGCAATACTACCACCAACTTCTTATATAAGTTTCTCTAACGGTTTAATTAACATGATCTTGAATTGTCGCATTACGTGTCACGTATGCAGGTGAGAATCCACACATTCTTGAAAGGTGTAAAAAAGCCATAACAATCCATTACGCGGCCTGCATTTAAGTCAACGTCTTCATACTTTCATTAAATAAAAGCTTTTGAACTGGTACCGGTACCTTATTATATTGACCTACCCTCGTAGGCCTACCTACCCTCGTCTTGTATGTAGGAGTGACGTTCGAGCGAAATATAATGCAAATTTACACTTTTGGCCAAAAGCTTCTACGCTTGTCCTAAATAACAATATCAACTTATTGCTCATGTATAATCTACATCAGGAGCAAGAGCATTCACAATCTCTAATGTTCATTAGGCCAAAAAAATAGTTGTGTTTCCTACTACACTGACAAACAAAATTAGGGTGGGTAGGTGGGTAAATTCTTCTTTTTTTTTTGCTCAAAATTTTTAGAGCAAAACAAACATGACATTTACACTCAGTATGACTACAAAAACCTGCAATATGTTACTGTTGTGTTTCATTACTTTGTCTTCTATAAATATGGAGAAATAAAGAAAAGAAAATATACATGTATTCCATGTTTTATGTTGTTTACTTTCTTTTTAAAGGCTGTATTTGCATATTTTCAGTTGTGTCTAATACAGCCGGGAAAAAACGAGATAAATTAAATTGCACTTCAGAATATACTTTTTTCTTCTGTTTATGAACAATGGTAGTACCTAAAAACCTGTAAAAAGTAACTATAAATATAAATAAATAAATAAATGTTTGTAGTTATCATGCATCCTACTTTCCTTTAAATGTTTTGGTCAGATGATGTACGATGTACCTGTAATTTAGATTTGTCCTTGCTATTTTTACATGTGTAAGTTCAGGGTTTGCCCTTAACTTTTGTTTTTCAATGTCCAGCAGGACCAGTAGGCTTGAATTGTGACTGGTCCGCCAGGTTTTTAACTGGTCCGTCATATACGGTGTGTGCACGCAGTATTCAATCAGTTTCATATAAAATTATGTTTTGGACAAGTCAGACATCAGAGTTACTCTAATTATAGTTAATACACTGTCTAGCACAGCCACATATCAGTTATGAATGAAGAAATACACATACCAACAATAACTTGATTACGGTCAGTAATGTTATTTATTGGAAAACGAAACAATTTTACAAAAGGGCGGCTTATATGCTGAGGTATGAAGAAGAAATGCACATGTAAGCAAAGATCGTTTGTAAAAAACTTCTGTTCTAAACAAACAAAAACAGAAACCTGCAAAACATGGCATGTAAAATACTGATTGTCACCAAAATAATTTTCGTCCAAGGAATTACATTCTCATCCAGCGCGCTATTTTGATCCAGTCATTGGAAGGCACTCAGACTATGTACTAGCTCACTATGCACAGCACGTAACAAATTTTTCTATTGGTCGAACGAGAACAATACGTCATCATATAACCAATAGAAATATTCGTTACGCACTGTGTGCAATGCCTATAGCGCGTAAAACGTTTTCTTATTGGTCGAACGAGAACACATACCTTGTCATACAACCAATAGAAATATTTGTTACGCGATTTGGATCATGTCACTCACAAAATGTGAACATAGGCCTCGTGCGTGTGAAGTGCCGCTCGCCTGAAAATTATCATGACGCTCTGATCATTCTTAGACAGTTTTGAGTCCAATAAAGACAAAATAAATTAACTCAGTCTTGTGGTTTCTTTCTTAATTGCACATTCTTTAATTGGCTTTGTCGGAATAAAAATAATAATTTAAAAAAAATACAGGACGATGTACACAAAAATTAGGCTTGGCACCATAAGTTTTTATTTGTTATTATTTTTTTGAATAAAAAAATATAGGTTCTGCGTGATTTTCTAGGTTGGGTCAGGTAACCAGAAACACAACTATTTTTTGTTCGGCCTTACTACTGGAAGTCCTATCTGAAGCTCAGATAGAGTTTTTATGAAATGGTGTGGTCAACCATTATTGTAGTGCATGGATATGCATTTCTACTCACATCCATACTCACATGAGTATCAGAGAGCTCATTATTACTTAAACATCAGAACATGGGGCCGTTTGAGTAATGTAATGGGGGAAACGCAAATTGGTTCAACTTGGGGGAAGGAGGAAGGAAGAAGATGACAGATGAATCGACGGCTCATTTCGTAAGACAAACAACTCAGTCAACATTTCGATCTCAGGTTTTTTATAAAATATTTAGATATACAATTTATTTGTCCGCCCAACACCAATAATGGTAATCGATGGGCCCAAACAATGCGCTAAATTGTCCGCACAAGAGTGCTGTGAACATTGAAACAGTTGTGCATAATGTTTTCAAGCCAAAATGTTTTATTTCATAAACCATGAAGAGATATGGATGAGTTACGTACTGAGTGTGTCGATCAAAGAGGTAATGTTAGTGCTACAATAGAAAGTAATGATGTGTGTCGTCAAAAAACAAAGTGGAGGGTATAAGGGAAGAGGATTTGTGGAAGTCGTTGATGTAAAGCAGGAACACAAATAGACCAAAAATGGAGCCCTGGGGAATGCCATGATGGGTATGTAGGCGTCAAAACCACATTCCTTGATTGAAGCATACTGGTATCTTCAGTGAGGGCAAAATGTAATTAGTATGACAATTATTACGTTGAATATCTAAACACGTTTTTTGAAATATGACTGTGATACCAGATTGGCTATATTATGGACTTGTTTATTATGTTCTTTGTACATCAAATGTTACAGTTGTTTACACAACTATTAAGGTCATATTGTATAGTGTACCCGGTACCATTCTGGATATCCAACTGAATCTTTTCTAAATGTTTGCATACAGTTGAAGCGTAAATTTCATGCCTTCTAGATCATGTACATAGTAATGTGATACTCAACTTATCATTCTAAAAGAGGCGTTTTGAAGTCGACAAAGAAGATCATACAGTGCATCTCACGTGTCCTAAGGAAACTATATATGTGGCGAGTGTAATAGCATCGGCTCCGCACTGCCATAAAAGCAAAGTACAAAACCCCCACGGTAGCGGCATAATGTAGCCAGATTGGATTGAGTGTCTCGAAGCCTTCTTCTCTTCTCCCACCTGGCACCCAGTCATTCAATATCATCAGGGCAATCAAATACATTCTTGGACAAAGGGGCCGCTTGAAGGCATGACCATCTACACATCAGGCCATCGATCGCTCTGCGTGCCAGATGAACACATAGTGCCGTTGAGTGCTGGTGAAGCAACAGTGAGAAACAGACGCCGCGCTACATCTGCCGACAATTCACACTAACAAAAAACAAACACAAAAAAACACTTCACTCAAAAGACACGTTTTTTTTTCTTTGAAATCTCGTACACGGTCGATACGTATCTAACCTATTAGCTTTCTTGCTCTACAGAGACATTTTTGTTTTCGTTCCTTGGATTGTACATGTGTAATGCGGTATGTCCGTGACCGCCCATCAAAATAGCATATACCTGCGGGAGAACACTTGATGGACACCTTAGAAGGGCTTATGAATTCTCTTAAAAATTTCAGCGAAGGAGACGGGTAGCCAAGCTGATGTGAACTCTTTTATGTCCTCATAAAAGAACGTAGCTGTGTCAGTTGGGAGCACGAGTAGCAAGGAAAATACTTACATGTGTCAATCATTTCTTATTCTGCGACAGTTGATTAATATAAAAGTTTCTGTGAAACATATAAAAGATGTTACGGACATGCCTACTACGTATCGTTTCAATTGTGCGTAGGTATAGCTTGAAGAGTGTCAATGGTTGATTTTTTGATCATATGGAAATAAAATATGCAAACTGTCACTATCTCAACTGTACGAAATAAGTAATTCGATCGTCGTTTATCTTAATAAAAAAAAGTTTCCTCGTAAATACAAATTTCAAACGTCACTCAAGTTTTGTGCATGTCGGTTATTGACTGGGATCTATTTTTATTTTATTTTTGTTGTTTATTTATTTATTTATTTAGTTTTTATTTTATTTATGGGGGTTTGTTTACCCTTATGTGCAACTTATCCAGGATACTAAAGCAATGACCTTCAGTCGCCCTCGACATATTCGCCCCGGCAGTAATTATTGGACGCATTTTATGCTATTGAGACTGGGTCAAACATGAATTTAAAAAATTTACACATAAAGACATAACTATTTTAATGAATCCATGTATTATTTTAAGTTGTATACATTTGCGCATTTTTCATACCGTTTGGTATCTAAAACTCGAGTTTTTCTGTTGATTAAAATACTTGTCAATACTTTCAAACACTAACTATTTTGTTGTTCTTATTGTCATATGATTCTGCAGAATGGAGATAACATTTACGCAAAATGACCTCTTCCTGGTGCGAATTAACCTCAAAATGAGATTGAGCATGCGTCAATGACACTTGACCAATCAGCGCACTTCTGACCACCCAAGACTTACAGACTGGATGTAATTCTTGTACGAACACTTCCTGTTACAAACACTCAATAAAGAATACGTCCGCTCATCAAGCCTTACAGTGACTGTGCGTAAAACCACCCAATCGATACTAAAAGCTGATTAAATTTCCATGCAGTGAGTGCGGGCATTAATATTGACTAAGTGGCTCGCAACATCACATGATTGTGGGAGTGTAAGGGGAAACTTCCCTAGTGCGTTATATCACGAGTGAAAAGAATTGCATCCATCAAACAAGTATTCTCAATTTTGATTTAACCTGTCCTCTAGTGGAGTTCTTTGGATGGTTTTGTGATTTCAATATGGAGGAAGAGTACAATTTCAGCACTGTACCATCGCACACTGTGTTGAATGAAGAGGAAAAACAGAAACTTTATGGACACGATGATAACACGAGGATGATAGCTATATGCATCATCTTTGTGGTCACAGTAATCGGTAATGTCTTGGTACTCACGTGGCTATTCGTGCATCGCAGAGAACGCACAAGAATTCACGTGTACATGACTTTTTTGGCACTTGCTGATCTAATGGTTGCCCTCATTCCGCTTATGTGCTCGCTCATCATGACTCTTAAGGGGAACGTGTGGAAAAGTACCGATGCCGCATGCCGTGTCCGCATGCTGCTGGAGAGTATGGCCATCATGGCCTCAAGTAACATGGTGGTGGCCATCTCCGTGGACCGATACCACTCAGTCATGTTCCCCCTCAGAAAACAACTATCTGAGATGAAGGTGATCCCCGTGGCGTTAACTCTAGCCCTGCTGCTATCGTTACCGCAACTCTACGTGTTCAGAAAGGTCGACTACAACGGCACGTACTACTGCAAGACGATATTCCAAACTGGCTACGACCCGTATCGCCAGATGTACCTGACATACATCGCTGCGGTCGTGTTCGTCGTCCCTTTCCTCATTATTAGCAGTGCGTACCTACGCATTGTGGCTAAACTCTACAGTGAAGGCAAGAATCTGTTCCAGAGCAACTGGAAGAAGTCCACGCGATGGAGAACGTTGAAAATGACCTTTGTGATCATCGGCGCCTATGTCGTCTGCAATTTACCGTACTTTACAATAGAGCTTATCAGAGCAATGGCGGGAAACAACAGCGTTAACGTTGTGGCCTACAGCATCTTCAGTGTATTTGCTCCGTGTAGTAGTGCATCAAACCCGTACACATTCCTTTTCTTTAACGCCTTCAGGAGAAAAAGAAACCGAAAACAGGGACAATGTACGACCACACAGACTGCCGTGTTGGATCAGTCCACAACTCCCAGGCTCAGCCGGGAGGTACGGTCGGTGGATTGTGCTTACAAGCCTGCCAAATCGCCAGAGAAAACTGCCATATGACAACAACAGCCCAGGTCCCGCTCACCTGCAGATATGATCGAAATGGAACAAAGAGCGAATACGGTGCCCGACTAAGAGTTGGGTTTTGCTGATCAAGGTATTAATCACGTAAGGAACAATTTGAAGATGGTTGTATTATATTTTTAAAATGTTTTAGGTGTGAGTATCTGTTGTGAGATTTCCATTGTTTCATCACAATCATAACTGAAAAACAAATTTTGTGAATATTAACTGCCTTTCGAATTAAGCCTGAAGCTAAAAACTCAGTACAAAATCTTGTATTTTTGCAAATTAATTATTAGTTGTAAAATATGTCTATCAGTACATACTATCTACTACGCAAAATTTAACATCCTTGTATTCACTATTTTTAAAAGTAATTACTGTGTGACTTTTGTGTTAATTAGAGAAAGGGATATTATCCAAATAGGCCACATCGAGCAGTGTAGGACCATTAGGCCCATGACAATCATTACGTCATTCTGTCACGTGTGTAAACTTTCAGGGGTTTTCTTGCCACATTGAAAGATATGGTATTGGTATTAACTTTATAAATAGCCAAATGGTACATTTCAACATAATACTTTAATATTTGATGTATAAAGAATTATTTTCTCTGAGTTAATTTTAAAGAAATTGAGTATAATTATTGCTTATAATGTCCAGTTCGAATTTAGGAGAGAGTACGAATTTAGGAAAGAGTATTTCTTCCAAAAATTCCGCGTTAGAATGAATACAACAATCCTATTTATGACGGAACATAATAAGTTGAAACTTTCACAGGTTTTTGTTTATGTATATGTGTCGGTTCAAAGACAGTAAGCATACTCGTAGAAGCAAGTTTGCCAACATTACCAACAATGTACCATCCCTTAAATAGCCTTGATTGAGTCGCGTCGGAACGGTTTGGTCGCATAATGTTGCCCCGCTTATAGTAGCTATCCGAACTCGACTCCAACGCACATGCACACAGTGCACAGATCCATATGCATGCGATGTCATGAACCAGTACATGTACAACATTGTGTGTGGATCAAACGGGGTCAAAGCTAGGGGCCTATGATTGGCCATCATTTAAATAAACCGCCCACAAATCAGCAATTCTTGCATGAGGAATTTCCATCGGGATTCCGAAATACATAAACTCTCGATTACAGAAGGATCAAGGCTGTTGATTGACTTCGAACATGTTGGAGGTCACAATGCACAACCGTACCCACGACTCAGTTATTGATCTCGCTGTACAGTGTACGTGCGCACCGTATGAGCTGAATTTCTCGGGCCAGAAATCGGTCAGGGATGGGGTTACCGTGGTGACTAAAGTGCGCACTACGACAACAGCATTGGTCAAGTCTATACCTTAAACTAAGTCTTATTCTGTATTTTAATTATGTCTGGTAAACCGCCACTTATCAGTGGCAAGTTCATTTGTCTTTCCAAGATTGAACTACCCTGGTATAGTGGCTTCACTAATTTATTTGGCACCAATAGGGACAAGTAGTTACTATGACAGAGATTGTCCTACATTAAAGATTATAGCATTATTGTGTCAGTCTGTAAAATTCAGGATTTGAATTTGCAATTGGATCTGTTTACGAGTCAGTACTCCATCACTCAAATAAGTACGGGTATTATTTACAATGACACCGTTTGGCCACACATGTGGATTCAAGAGGCGGCAAGAAGGTTTAATGGCAAAAGGGGTTGAGCCCCATTTTATGTTACACAATTTGAACATTTACCACAGTTCTTCCAACTGCCATTTGTGTGTACGCACGTTTTAGCACTGCAAAAACACATTGGGCCCACACCCCAGTAGCTACGCCACCCACAACCGAACACATACCTGAATGCATAACTATCTTGGACGCTTAAGGTAGAATGCAATTACGGATTGTGACATTTACTTTGTTAGCTGTAACCGGACTACGGGGATGTCTGAAGGCTATATAATCGCTTGGTATTTTATGACGTGGTTTGTGACAAATATTCAGATATTTCTGGTAAATTATCCATTAATTGCATGTATATAAGAGTGGCATATCAGTTTATAGTGACCTAGTTATAGCATGTAAAAAGAACATTCTGTGTTAATTATATAGTTTTTACATTTTTTTCTAGCCCTACTTTTTTTTAAATAAAATGTTCGCTTCTTTGTACATTTTTGACAACCACATATTGACATGAATCATAACACCGTGTCTGGATCTAAGGAGGGTTAATTAAGTAACTTAGTATTCTGTACAATACAACGTTATCACGCTGCAGCATCTTTAATTTCGTCCATGATCTCTTGACATGGAAATAGTCTGGCCCTGTTATTTATAATTGGTGAGCATTATGATCAATGTTTTTACGTTGATATCAAGAAAATGACGTGTAGCCCTGACTTGCCAGAACTGGTGATGAGAGGAACAGGTGTATCCATACACCGTTGACACAAGCTCCCTTTACTGACTGACTTACGGAGACACATACAACAACTGACCGATGTGCTTCATCTGACCTACCTGGCACGGATCCAGGCAGGCGTAAAAGGTGACATCGAAGAAACGTATGTTTTATTTACATTCATGGTGGTCGTCCTTAATATGCTGAGCTTCATATTGACAAGTCTGATATACGAATATATACATTTGTTTTAATGTGCTGACCAACTGACACTTTATTGACATGCACCCCCCCCCATGGATCTACCAATGCGACCTACCGGTACCAGTTACTAAATGTTATGATTTCCAATCTTTGAATTAATATTAACAGTGTGGTGTTTCAGGTACCACTGATATTATAGATAGCCCAGTATGATAAACGTTCTAAATAGAATCATATTTTTACTACCATCCATATTAAATGTCTCAACAACTAGAAATGGTATAATTATCATTAATCGTTAGTGTGTGGCTAAAATAAGCAAATCCACTATAACACGAGGAATAGTCTGATTGCAACTGGCTCTTAATGTTGTGTTGAGCTTACGTAATTTGTTTTCATGAATATATCAAAAATGTGCCGACCAACTTGCACTTTATTGACCTTGTCAATGAAGAAAATTACATACAAAGTGCCGGTTGGTTATTTATCAATAATGTTGTCATTCAACAGATAAGGCATATAGACTTCATTTTGTTTGTTCTATTAGACCATACAATACAGTGGGTATTCATTTATTTCAATTTTTGTTATTTATAATGACAGTGTTCCCCGTGTGATTTTGGGAACTATATTGTATTATAAAATGTTTTAAAAGTAATATTAATTAAAAGAACTGTCAATTTTACAGCACCTGCGCACTTGCACCGTATTGACTTTGTTTGTTCACCTGTTTTGATTTGCTTCTTCTTTCTTTCTTTGCATTGTCTCGCACATGCAAACTCTAACTAACAACAATGCATCGATGAGAACACATCACTCAACAGTGGTAGTAATTGATACACTCCACTAGACAACATTATACATTCAACACATAATCCTAGCAAACACTAATTAAGAAGCAGCATCTTTGGTTCCTCATGATTACTACTTTAGGAATTGATTGAAATAATATAAAAGGATATGTACAGTTTCAAAACATTGTTAAAATGAACGGGAAATGTCTAAAAAACTGTCTAAAATACATTGATTCATTAGGACTGTCTCGCTTCACACACACACCCACACACATCCACACTCACATAATTCACGAGGCTAAGAATAAAGGGAACTGCTTTTTTGAGAAACTCTGATAATTCTGGAATAGAAGAGACTGACGGACGGACAGACGGTGACAACATGAACAACGAAAACGAACAATTGTATTCCTTCTCGGTTGCAAGTAATGCCCGAGAATAAGTGCATGTTGCATCTTTATCTTCTTCGATTTAGCAATGGGTTCAAAGTTATAATTATTTAAACCAAAATAAGCATTCATTCCTTATGTGAACACAAAAGAGCAAAAGTGCCATTCTAAAACCATTGATGTTATTCAAATTATGATATGTTGTTTCCTTTTTGTCTTTTTGGGTGTTATTACTATAGTGTGTACCATACTTATTTACTCAATTCACGGAACGGTAATTTGTACAGGAAGTTACATCACTGGTAATTACCGGGTTATCAAATTAACGAACTGTTATCTAAATATCTTACGAGGTGTAAGGTTGATACAGCAAGTACCATTCATTCCGAGTCATAAGTGCTTTCGTCTTTAATAGAGAACAAAATTATTTCAAATTTAGAAAGTTTCCGTCCGGCAATTTTGTTTAAAACATAAAACTTCTAACAGTTTGACGTCGTTTTCTCAAAAGACGGGAGCAGCTGTAGGCCTATATATATATATTGTGATGAAAGATCAAAGTAATCATATATTATTTTGAGGGTTGACATGAACCAAATACCAATGATGTACCTTCCTTTTAGGAAATCTATTGCATGTTATTACATTATTTGTAAATGACATAATGTATGCTTAAACTAATCACGTTCACCATACATACTGTCTGAATATTTCAAAAGTTGCTCTTTGTGAATTGAACAAAGATCTTATCACGCTATGGCTTTCTGCGTCAGATTCCCTGAATACAAATACGACCATACGGCCCTGTACCAATCATACATTAATGGTGCCAGCATAATTCCAAGCAAGCCTCTGTTTTGGTCACGTGTATCTGTATTGGAGAAAACAAGACGGTTGTACCGTGATAAAGGTCGATTGGACGCTGAGGGCGGCCATTTTGTGGCAGAAATATGTAAAGAAAGCAAAATGTACAAATTAAGTTAGTTATTAGCATAATGTTTTTATCCTAATGTTAAACATGTTTGTTGTATCAAACTTTATTTATTTTTTTTTTTTTTATTGAAAAAGGACGATGTGTTACTGATTTAAATAAACAAACGAAATATAGTCTTAAATAATATTCAACATTTAAAAGGCTAAGCTAATACACGTAATATTTCAAATACAAACAAACACCATCGTATGTCATTTTGCCTATAAGCTATTTACTATGAACAAATTACAGTATAATACAGTTTCTTTAGAATACCTATCATGTAATCATGTAATAACTGTCTGTATATAGGCTTATGTGTTTTATCCAAATTGACTTCTCTCATCATTGTATACAGAGTGCTTTAGTAGACCACATACTCTTGACTGGAAGGTACAACATTAGAAAATCAAGATATGTTAAAGAACCAAACTGTGAATGTTTCAGCTCAAAGCCGAGTGAGAAAGAAACGCTAAGAGCAAAACGTTAACAACATTTTTAATGTGCATATGTTTGTGCATATGTTTGTGCATATGTTTGTGATTCCTCTGATTCGAGAACATGTCAGACGTCATGATGATTGGTACCCGTACCAACTTCACATCGAGTAAGTTTTCATATAATAATATCGGTAATTTTTAATCAAGTAATTATTATCAATGTTATACCATCCATTAGATCGACTGATCACAGAGCTTGCTACATGACATGCTATAGGCTAGCAAGTTGCATCTTTTTCGAAAGATTTCTTAGTTTGCTGTTTCAAGTTTAATAATGTAAGATGCCCAGGTCTATCGATATGTGGACAGTATTGCACAGTAAGTTAAGGGACTGCCCGTATGCACTATTTTTTGAAAATATTGAATATGTATACCTCGGTACCTGTGGTTAAGAAATCAGAGACAGTGGAAATGGACCATGAAAACAACTGGAAAGTACTTATTTGGAGACAGTGATCATGAAAAGTAGTAGGGGCCTACTTTCTGTTTTACCGTGAACATTTAACAGTTTTGAACGCCACCCTTAATATCATGTTGTATATCATGTTTTATGTCATGTCTATACAGAATTACTTTACACAAAACAAAATAATGTAAATTGATTGTACTTTGATGAATAAACCTTTGTTTTATTGAATCAATCACGTTTGACATTTTGAATTATTAGGTGTTCGGCTTTTCAGCCGAACAACTATTGTTATTGTTCCGTTTTTTGTTTTTTTTTACTTCTCCTTCTTCTTCTTCTCCTTAACTCTTCTCTACATCGAAAGTGCAAGTTAACAATTTCACACAACCTTGAAACTTCACACATATAAAGACCTTATCATGTAGATGAATCTAGAAGTTGTTACGTAACGTCATCAGGTATCAAATTACAAGCCATTTAAGTTTTAAAAATGACCATTTGCTATCGACTGTATATCAAAATATACTAAAGCTATGATGTTCATAATCTGGGATCTGATAGATCAAGGCTTAGGCAACATTTGAAAAGTTAACGTCAAAATCGTCTGACATTTGCTTCCGGTCGTACCGGAAGGTCAAAGTTTTGATTTGTTTTTTTCCTTCAAAATTCCTTTTCTGGGCCAAAATCCCATTGACTTAACACACACCAGACACTCGTGGTTCTGGGGCCCATTGTTTACAAACCGCAGAGACTGAGATCGTTATCTACTGGAAAACAGCTGGCGGTCTTCACGGGGACGTTTGCGGTGTCACAGGCTAAAGCTCTTGCAGGATAAAATATATTTTATAGATGTGTGGTTGGGCGTTTAAGCCAATAACGGATGCGCTACAATATTTCTAAAACCATAGATCGTATTAACTTAATACTGCAGTGTCATTTTTGTACGAATGGAAAGGGCTGTTGAAAAAGCCAATACCGAAAAGCTATTTCTTTGAAATGAGTAAGGCAACTTACTTTTGAAAACAATCTTAAGTCACATTTTAACAATGATCCCAATTGATGAGGACATCAATTACCGTCACTTCCGAACACCTTGAGTTTGTTCACAAACTCTGAATTTCTAGTTATTATTATTATTTTTTTTTTTTGCATTATTCACAAAGGGCATTCCTACGAGTTCATCAGTTATTCTTTGGTTACTTCACTCCTGGTCCACTCAAAGGCGAATCTCGAAAGATTAAATCCATTACCGAGGAGGGAATGTGGGAAACTTTACGCGAAAGTGGCACACACCGTCAATTTCGCCGAGTTTGTCACCTATTTTGCACGGCTACCGATATTGCTTGGGTGCCTATTACCCACAGAGAAGCGGGAAATGTGTAAGAACTACGTTATTTTTGCTGGTATAGATGGTAAATCTATCACCATACCAGTCACATGCTCACCAGGTGTTATACAGTTATAGTGGATGCAATGTTATAATTGCTTTCAGCGCGAGTAAGAGACGTTACAACTAGACCTTATACAGGAAATACTTGTCGAAATCTTTCGAAAAACGTGTTCCAAGGGGAAATCAATCCGAGTGATGCATCACGTTGGCTCGTGTACTGTGAAAGTGTTTCGTATATCCCCAAAACGTAATTTTGCCCATTTCTATTTCGCTTTATTCAACAAAAGATTCAAAAAATTTACATTTTGAAAACGAAATCGATATTGGCATTTATAAAAATAAAATAATAAATAAAAAATATAAAATCGCCCGAGACCAAAACCGGTTGGCAAACTTGTATTCCCTTATTGTGAGGCAGATACGTTATTCAAAGAATGGAACCAATGGGAAATTGAGAAGGCATATATATACATTAGGTATGGCATTTGAAGCCTCGTGGTGAGGCTACTAGTGCACAACCACTTCAGAGCGCACTCATTTTGGGGTGACCACTACAACATATTGACTGGGTGTTCCCCAATCAGAAATACAACCCATTGGCCGGTGGTGCTGTGTGTAAATATTAATTGATGTATTGTACGTGTTGAATTGTTTGGGGTAAAAATCGGGATGCAATAAAATATAAGGTAACCATGAGTGCCATCGAGACGCCGTGCAATCATAGTTTTATTACTAAGAAGATCGAAATTAAAACTTAACTGTTTAAGACATGTAAGTTGATTGCAAACGAGCAGATTTAGGACGGAGCCGTGTAAAGCTGAACTGTCTGGGACATGAAAGTTGGGTTGACTGTACCTGAAATCTTACATATGTAACAGGTGCGCAATATGCAAAATAATGGGTATTACTAGCCTTACATTTTGAACATAGCAGGTTCTTTCTCAAAGGCAAAATGAGACAGAATGGCAGAAGGTGTACAATACCTTAAACGTTTGGATGACTGCTTTGATGTTCCCACGATAATTTTGGACACCGACAAAGATATTTTGGCTAAACGTATTGAACATGATGAACAAGATAAAAACGGATTCAAATAATTGTGCTCGACCATGTAGCCTAGCCTAAGTAAGGTTGCCATATTGTAGCCAATCACATAATGTATAGTACCAAACACGGACAGAGGCTTCGTAGTAAACACGCGCGCAGCAACCTGGAACACAACGCCCGAAAAAAGACCACGTACATGTGTACATGATAGCAAAGCCACGAGCGCCTTTACCAGTCCGTTGAGTGCAAGCTGCTACTGAATTATTCATAAACCGCCATTAATATGAATAATTTATGTATGCAAGTTTATTTTAATCAATTATCGTATGCAAAATTTTGGGACTGTCTTTATTTAATTAGGTGATATCATAACAATTTTGTTGAAATTTATCAGAAAAATATGATACACTTTAAAATGGGGTCGCTTTATGTTGAAACTTGGGCCTTTTCAGTGCCCTCATTGACGGAATATATACGAGATATTCAACACATGATTAAAACGTGAAATAAAACCCAAAACATCGAAAATAAATTATCAGTACATTTTTTTGCATTTGGTTGTTCATCACAAAACAAAGATAAATAGTAATCTGCTGTCCTAGGGAGAATGCAGGACGGCACACCCAGATGTTCCGATTCTGAGGTAAAAGACTACTTTGGACACATCGCTTATTTTCCAATCAATTCTTGTATTTGTTTTATTTATTTTTTTTTGAAAATTGATATAGATACTTTCCAAATGCACCTTTTTGAATTAGTTTGAACTAATTTGTTAATGTTGGGTGAAATTAATACCGGTACCCTTACATTAAAATTTCAAAACAATATTTAGGGGTTACAAAAGACGGCCCTAAATAAAGGCGTTATGTTTCCAGACGCTAAAATGTTATAATTTAACCCTTTAAAACGGGGTGATGTTATAAAACTACGAAATATGTACCCCAAAACGTTACTTATTTTGTTGACGCACAACATGTACAATGGCTGTTTGACAAAAGTCCATTTAGCTTAAAGGGACAATATCGTCACGATCAGAAAACACTTTTAACGGGTCATGAAATCGGTGTCCTAGGTTAAAATGAACACAATGACTGAAAATTACTGGCTCATTTATGCAGTAGCAACGGTTAGGACCTTATCATGTGGAGTATTATTTTCAGACACTGAGTTAATTTAAAACTAGCACTCCGATTCCATGTCCTGTTGATTGTGACGATACTGTCCCTTTAATTATTTTTTTACTTTTGGGGCTACTTCTGCAAGGCTATCATATTATTATTTAATTAACTTTTTGCAAGTAGAAAACACATGATAGATTTAGTCCCTCCACATGGTACCGGCAAATTAAATTTCAGCCCCTGGCTCATGAACTATAAAGGTTATTTTAACACACACACACAGATCCTTGTCATTGGTGGAACACACATCACGTGTCATCCACTAGTTTTGCTAGTGTGTCTTGGCTCCAAAAGATTGTAAGATTTAGTACAAGGGAAGAGTGTTCCTATAGCAAAATGTAATAATACTGGACATATTGAGCCCGTATCTGCCGAGATAGACGCTCATACAGCATAATATATTATTACCTCTGTCATCGGGCCAGTTATATCATTCCTAAAAACCATCTCAACTCCCTGTGGAGTATACTGCCAAATATGTAGCGCAACGAGCTTAATCAAATACAATTACCATATCTGCCCTCACAGATCCCCATTCATACTCCTTGGATGAAGAGAAACGATTACAGTTATGTGTCTTGCTCAGGGACACAAGCACCACGGTCGCGGCCAGGATTCGAACCAACATTCTGAATACTCAGCCATCATAGTCCGGTGCACTAATCCGCTCAGCCATGGCACCCAATAAGATCTTATCTTGTATCTTACACACGAAGCATGCATAGTTAATTCGACGCTCGACTGTAATTTAGATCGAGCAGCGTCGATCCCAAATTGATATAGACGACTGATCTGTTTATTGATCTGGGTAGAAGGTTGCGATACTAAATAACAAACTTTTCAACAAAATGGCGGTCAAAACCTAATTGTTTAGGCTGCAAACTCCTAATAGTCTTTGGTTCTCATTGAAATGACTTTATTGGAAAACACTGACAGTTGTGACGTTTCGTCCAGGAGGTGAATGAAAGGCTGTTTGCTTATGATGTAATAAATGCTCCCAATATTTGTATATTATCTTATATTTATTTTATACCAGTATACACAGTGGTCTGCAAAGAAATCAGATTTGGAGTAGATTCTATATGGAAACATAACAACCCACGTTCAAACTTGTTAAGACATGTCTATATAACAAAAATATATAAAATAAAAAAACTATATGCATTTTTGAAAGACTGTTGTTTTCGGAACAAGATTTTTTCTCTTTTTGGCCATATTAAAAGTATTATTTCCTCTTTAAGTATGCTAGGCCTATATATGTATTTGATAGAACTAGCCTATGCGACATCTATAGTAGTACGTTAAAACGCGCTCTCTGCATGATTTCATTCATGCAGGCCATTGTATCTTGATAAATCAACACAAATATTTTGCACCATTTTACATGGAAGATAATTCACCATTATGTTTCTTTAATTGACTGAAGTGATTTGGATTTATACGAGGTGTATTTGTTTTTATTGGTTCCTTTTTTCCGGTAAATCCAAGGCTAAAAAAGACAGTGTTGTATCGGCGTCAAAGACGTTAATGTCATTGACTTGACTTTGTATGTTCACTATGCCGGCAATGTTTGCTTGTCAAGCAGAAATATTCATCTTTGACAAGTGAGCGGATCCGTTGCCGGTTGGTTGATGCATACTAACACAATGACATTCCAATCTTAAACTATTCCCGCTTTTCACCCTGGCCGCACCGATTTATCATCGAATTTTCACTCTGTTGCCGGAGACTTGATGAAGATTCCGGGCCAAATCCAGAATTAAAATCGATAGGACCCTTTTATTCGCTGGCGGGGGAAACATGGCGTAGATCTACCAAGGCAGATGATCCGGTGCTATGGTGCAGACTACCAATATCCGCTCAGCCGCTCAGGCAGATCGTGCGCCGTGAAGCGTACAAAAGGGAGACCTGTGGCAGTATTGTTGATGACTTCATCGTAAAAGAGGACTGGCAATCGCAGTGATGTATGCTTTTAGGCCAAGCTGATAATGTCTGCACATAGTACGAGTATATAAACATTGTGAAGCGAAGTCACATCGTGTGTTTTTACATACATATATATTGTACATCATGCAGACGGAGTTGTTTGCGCAACATACCACAGTACATTCACGTTGACTGTTCACTGTGAAAAGATGTATCGCCCGTTCTTCCGAACATTGCTATATATTGTTTTAGAAAGGATAGTTGTAAGAAGGTTAAAGAAGTAAAGTTTAACATTAATAATGTGCACAAATGAATTTACGACGGAACCCACAATAAATGAATTTCTGGACATATTTTACAGTAAAATCGCTCTTCTCATTCATTCATATTAATTATCAATTGAGAAAAAGGAATTGTTATGTACAAAAATGAGGCTCCACCCATTTTAGATTATATGCCACGCCTCTCAATGCTTATAGCTTCCAAATTTGGTAATTATATAAATGAATACACGTTTAAACCCTGGCAATTGACGACTGACCCGTGTCACCATTTATTTAACTTTTGGAACATAAGGACCCTAACTAAGTCTGTGTTTATTCCTATTCAATATTTTCAATTGTTTAATACCTTTACCATTCAAAAATAGAATTGAAAAATTTAATAATAACCCTGTTTTACATCCAACTGAAGAGCTTACCTCCACTGTTTGGCGCACAACCTTTTGTTTAGCATACTGTATTCCAGTACATTTGGGAATCTTCAAAATTGTGTCACTTTGATTGAAGCTAAATATATATGACTTCAACCATAATTTGCAACCATTAAACGTTCTCCGGGACTGATTTTTACGGATGTGAAACGGTTGTGTATACGGATAAGGACAGGTGCGTATATGCACCTTATATTTTAATAATAAGGATTCTGACAGTACCTCAGACAAATTATTTCTAGGGAAGATTGATACTATAATGTTGCTGAGGGGATTGTTGTCACCCAGGGTCCTCCCCAATGATACCCATGTAATCATAAAAGTCCTCTAACGTACCCAGGATTGAAATTTCTTTCCCAATTAATCAAACGTACCATGTTTCCCCCAGCTTACGAATTCTCGCGAGAGATAGATTCTAGACCAACTGCTTTGTCAAAGTACCGGTATCAAAAGCACATTTAACAACTTTGGAGAAAATAAATATAAGAATAATAAACATAGATTTCGAGGGATCAGAACCGAAATATTATGGTGAAGCATTAATGAATTTTGCCCAGTTTCCAGACACGCTTTTCGTTCATTTTTGAGGCTAAATAATTTTTGTGCGTCTGAATATTTTCTGGATAGGCCTGTCGGAAATACAATAAACTAAACAAATAGTGTCAACATGATTGCAGGCCACGTCTAATTATATCACGCTTCAATCATGAACGAATGTGAAAGCCGACGTGAATGCCAGCGACCACGAATTGTGTAAAATATTGTGTACAAATAAATGATGTCTTGTCTCCATCTCAAAGATTATTCAAAGCAAGTAATGTAATATTTTCCTTGTGGACTTTCTCTGTATGATAGACCATGGACTGAGGACAGTTTTTGTGTTCGTTCGTGGTCTGCATCGCGGTAGGGAATAAAAACTTGCATATATACGAAAAAAATTATTGTTAACAAAAAAGTTAATGTTCCCCCTTGCAGAAGTGGCACGTTTGGGTACATTTTCAGGAAAAGTGCCTTGCCAGATGAAAAGTTTTCAAAGACGTAAAAGAGCCCCCTTTTTAACCTTGTCCTCGGGGCTTTCGAGCAGTTTCTGTATACTTCGTATCTACTGCTCTCTTGACATTGGAAACGGGGTTTGAGCTAACTTTGTTTACAACACGGATTCAAATTCAAATTTAAGGTTTTGAGGGGCGTACAGTCCGATATAGCTAGAGGATTTCTTGCCAAACGTGACACGAGGGACCAAGGCCAAGCGTCGACTGGTTTGGCATCGACAGGCAGACAGACAAGTAATTGCTGGGTATCATCGATCTTGCTATGCACGCTTCACAGACAAAAATAAGTGTGTGAGGCCCAAGGCTGCCGAAGAGAGACGACAAATGAACATCTCAGAAACTTGTAAGCATTAGTCACGAACTTTATTTGAAATGAATGTTGACATAAACATGATGAACGTAACGAATGGGTTACGGGACTTACGCTAGCTGCGGTTACCACCATGCACCAGAGCTGTATAATTTAACAGCTACAACAAATAAAACATAAATAAATTATACCAATTACACTACCAATAACACTATCCCATGAAAAAACATCCTTGTGTATAGTATTATTCCTCGCAGCTCTGTTACTGGATGGTTGGTAGAGTTTCAAGAATTTTTTACACATTTTCGAACACATTCAAAACAAAAAGAATGTAATTGTAATTGTATGTTTTTCATCAGGTGTGTTTGAAAAAATATTTATAAAAAGAAGATAAACCTCCCCCCTCCCCCCATTTTTTTATTTTTGTTTGTATTTTTTTGTAATAACTGAAACTCACAAAAATCACAGATGCTCTGTTTGAGGCAGTGGACCAGCAACTGGTTTTCCCCATTGATAGCCATTCTATAAATTATGTAGTTAATATATTTTTTCCTCCCATATTTCCCTACTTGGCCTCAACTTCCCATACTGCTGATCCTGATATGAGCAGTGATGATGATGAACCTCCATCAAAGAAGCAACATTTACTGCGATCCAGGTCTGGCCTTCTGTCTCAAGAATAACGCTCAAAGTATGTTCTTCCTGCCATGTGTATCATTTGTCATAAAGGGAAATGGACTAGTACAAAACAAATGAATGTTTGCTGAACAAGAATAAAGGTATGGACAAAAAATGTAATCCATACAAAGAAGTATGTGTTGTACATGTAACTTATTTTACGGGTATTTTTCTGACAGGTCTAAAGAATAATAAACCCATGATGGTACCAAAAATCTTATTTTTATTTAAAAAATTAAGACCTGTGTCCTATATCCTATAATAAAATAGGGATTCATAAAAAAAAGACTAAAATATAAACATAATAGTCTATTTATCTCTGACGAATAGCAATTTTTAGTATGATGACTTCCCGAGTTCCTACTGGTTTGATAAGATTGATCTGTCACCATTGCACTCCGCAGTGCCTACGTGAAAAGGAAATCCATATTTTTACAGCCAGAATCAAGTATAAATCTAATTTGCCCACAGAGCGTCATGAGGTTAGGGACAACTGACACTATAAATATAAAATGTCGATAACAGGAATATGCATACAAACCGACCTGTCGAACTTTCACCCCATTATGTTTTTGAGATATTCGAAATGAGATAATATATGGAAAGTAAATGTCCACAATTTCTGAGGAATCATAGGCCTATCTGACTTTCACTGGCGGATCCCAGCTGGTTGTGATTATGTTTAATAGGCTACTAGATAATTAATATACAATATTATTTTGTATCTCAAAATGTACTTGAGACAACAAATTATATTTATTCTCTGTGGCCGCTCTTATTACCGTTTTCATCTGTACCTATACAAAGTCATGAAAATAGTACAACGATGGCTGGGACGCGTGGGATGTTTGATGTTGATTTTTGGACTTACATTTACAGCATTCTCGTTAATCATGTGGATGTATAAAGTGATTTAGTGCCAGTGTGTGCGTGTTTGTGATTTTTCAGTCTTCATAATCAATCTTTTTGGTCTAATTGAAGGCTTTTTGTGAAGCTATTTTAAGCTATTGCAACTTTCTACGTTAGAAACCAAATTACACTTTTATCCTGTAGCCAGGCTACGGGATGAAAGTGTAATTTGTTTGAAAAGAAAGATTTGTGATTCTGATAGATCCACGTTTGATGGCAATAATAAGAAAAATTACATTATACTGAAATATGATTAAATAATAGCAGTATGAACACAAAACATATATGAGATTTTTCAAATGTTAAATGATCCAATAGTTCTGGTATATTATTTGCCTCGTTCTTGAAAAAACAGTAAATCAAACCCGATGAACATTTCACAGAGGGTAGACAATGATTGGTCATTACTATTCTTACAATAATACTGTGGATATCTTATACTGTCTTGATTAACTTACAAAAATTATAAAGATGTTATTTGAGGTATAACGCATAGAACCTTCACTTGGTTAGTTATCTCAATTTGGCAAGCGGTTCTAACCAGTAGACAACCCAATTTACATCATTGAGACAGCAGTTTTGCAGTACGGGTACTCACTGCCAGTGGCATAGCGGTGCAGTACGGGTACTCACTGCCAGTGGCACAGCAGTGATTTTAAATGAGGGCGTTCAAACGTAATTTTAGGACGAATTTACCGACAACAAAATGCACCGACCATGCTCAACGTTCCCATATCCAGAATGTGGCAAAAATATGGATTTGTGCCGACTTACTGTTTGTCAGTACATTGAGGAACGCTCTTGTTCCGACTAACGGTCCATTTAGGCACTTAATATATTCCTTTTCATATATTAATTTCCAGATCCAGTGGGACACGGACACACCCACAGCCACCCCAACCCCACTCCACCCCACTCACTCCCACCCCTCTAAAATGGGGAAATGTGCACAGCATTGCTGATATGGATCTGGAATGCGTAACTTCATGGATGTATTGGACAACATTTGTATGGGTACTTTATTTATTATTTCAGCCAGATGCAATGTAAAGGCTTTATCGTGGACACGAATATAATATAATTTAATAATAATAATTTTGCATAAGAAATTATGGCATATTTTGAACGAAGTAATAAACATTTAATGACCCCCATTACTTTGCCAAAGGCAGCCTTACTAATGGGTTGCTATTTTATTTGTTCAAACCATCGCTTAGAAATTAATGTTTTTAGATAATGACCTTTAAGCTGCGTTGCGAGGGTTTTTTTCTTACTCGGTATAATTATATTTCCCCAATTAGATTTAGCGATAGTAAGTAAAACAAATTTTAAAAAAACAGTGAGTCGGGATAGTGTACATAGCTGACCAGCCGCAAAATATTACTTTTTCTATTATTGCACTTGCAAATGTGTTTTATACTGCATTGAGCACGATATGTAAACCAATCGTTATCAAATCCTGAAGAAAGCAGTGGAGGTGAATTCTCATGCAGAAGTAATGTGGCGTTTACACGAGTCGGTTGACTCTTTTTCACATTTATATAAATTGTATAATTTAAAGAAACATTTCCAACCATGTTTGTTTAAAAGCAAAACAAAAACTGTACCTTCTTTAAGTTCTTCAAATTTAATTGTTAATTGTATATTAATGATGAAATAAATATGTACATTTAGTTAGTCATGATCACTATGTCTAATCAAATATTATATTTTCTTAATTGAATATTGCTTTAATGTTTTAATTTGTTACGTTGTTTGAATATTATTTAACAAGTGTTTTTTGTGTAGATGCATTTTATGTCAAGCAGGGACGTTTTACAAAATAAATTAGTGGGTCCTCGTTTGGTGGTTAGTATTTGAAAATGTTATCGTTTGTAAAACATGTACAAATCAAATGGGACATACCTAAAATGTCTAGCTAAGTCCAGCTACAATTTTGGGAACAAAATAAGATCACCTAAGGTGATGATGTATACAAAGCAAAGGAACCTCACCCATTAGATACCCACCGTACGATTTAAATGAACGGAATTTTCACTTTCAGGGTTGTACTGAAAAATTGAACACGTGAAGGTTGGTTAATGCAGTTGTACCGGTCGATAATGGAAGGACGAAGCACTCGGGTTTAAGCTGCGCACACGCGCATCCTTGAGGAACAATGTGCTTAGGAACATGACAAGCTGTAGGTTGTTTTGGTATTAATAATTACAAAACCCACATTTTTGTATGCTCCATATCCGAGCGGTCTAGCGCACCGAACTCAAGTTCTGGTGTTGCCAGCAGCAGGGTGTGGGTTCGAGCCCCGGTCGTGACACTTGTGTCCTTGAGCAAGGTACTTAACCATAATTGCTTCGTCCTTCGGATGGGACGTAAAGCCGTAGGTCCCGTGTGTTGTGTAATGCACGTAAAAAAGAATGCGCCTTGAGCATTGGTGGATACGTGCGCTATATAAGTCCACACATTATTATTATTATTAAAATTCACTCTTTAGGGTCAGTGAGGGACTGTATACTATTAATTTTATTCATACAATGTCCACTTCACACACAGAGAGCCAAATCCCAGGCAAATTACAGAATAAGAGAAAAGTGCAATCAATATCAGCCTGAAAAGATAATGTGCTAATATGAATTACAAAGAAACGGTGGACATGTACTTGTACACATGTATGCCATTATAGCGTACATGTAAAGTATAAACTAATTAATCATAACGTACGATGGGTCAGATCAGGTAGTGATGTACTTCCTGATATAACTTCTTGATGCCATTGTAATGAGGCTGGCCCACAAGCTCATTTAGAAGGCTGTACCACACGGGGATAGTGGTAGGCAGGAAAGGTCGGCTGCACCCCTTGTATATATAGTGGTAGCTGGAATTGAATTTGAATCTTGTAAACGTGACATGAAGTCCTGCCTTCCAATTCTTGTGTGAAACAATGAGTCGTTGCTTTTAATACCAGGGGTTGCATTTATGATCATCAAAGCTCATTGATGGATATAATCTAGCTTCCTCAGCTGCGTTTCACTGGCAGATATCCAGGCAAGAGTGGCATATTCCAAAGTACTCCTTACGTGAGACTTTTGTATATTGAAGCACGACCATGGGAATGTAGGTAGAGAGCAACCTTATACTGAGGGCGCTTACTCGCTTTCCTGCTTTCTTTGAGATGGTTGGCGTGAGAATCTTCAAGAACTCCCAAGATGTTGAGCTCATCGACCTCTTAAAGTATCACACTACCCAGTATGAGATCAGGTTGCTTGGATGGTTTATTCTTGATCAAGGTCATCACCTTGGGCAGCATTCAGTGTAGCCGCTTACTGGACAGGGTCTCCATCCTCTACTATGCAGTACAGCGAGCTGTCATTGGCATAAAGACCGATGTCATTCCTCAGGTTATCACATAATGTTATAATATATTAAATCGTCGACGTACATCGGGAAGACTGTGGGTACAAGGATGGAACCTTGTGAGAATGAAGAGGTGATGCTTCTTTTTTGTGATGTTTGACCTCCCTCCAAGAGCACTGATATTATTGCACTGACTAGAACCTGGCTGGATAACACTGTTTTGCACTCTGAACTGTTTGACAGTACATATAATGTTTTAAGGCAAGACCTCCATGGTGGTGGTGTTTTACTTGCCATTTAAAGCATTCATTGTTTCCTGTACCCGTTTGTAACGAAATGTTTACAGTTCTCATTGCTTGCTGTTACAGGCCCCCTGGATCTGATGTAACATATGATTTGAAAATTATCAATGTCATCCATTTCATTGAAAATATTTATTCCCAATTTGATCTTGATATGTTAGTTGGAGATTTTAATCTTAAAGTTTCTTGGGACTGGAATGAGAATTGCCATGTAGGTCTTAACAATCAGAGTGAGGTCCTGTTGGATATATTCTGCTGCATGGTCTTTGTCAGCTTGTTAAAGATCCAACAAGATGTCATTACTCTGATGTTGGGGTTCTTGCTGGATATATTCTGGACTAGGTATTGGTTAATGATCCATCATTTATCAGTTGTAAAACAGGGGATTCTCTTGGGAATTCTGATCATTTGTCAATACTAGGGCCTACAATTCTTCACTTACCACAGATTAAACCAAAGTCTGTGAAACGTAAGATATACTGTTATGGACAGGGAGATGTGGAAATATATATATGTATGAGACTGGATCTAATGTTGACTCTGCACGGGAGGAATTGTCCAAGATATGTTTTATATCTCGAAAGTGCCATTCCCTCCAAGCATGTCAGAGGCAATACTCGGAAACCATGGATCACTCCTGATATTGTTAATTTGTCAAACAAAAAACGTAACATGCGTAGAAAGACTTTGAATCTGGTAAACCTCACCATTGGACAAATTACAAGAAATTTTGTAATTTTGTACGTCGAACTGTGAGGAAAAATATACTAGTCACATATCATTTTTGTCTAATCAAAGTACCAATCAGAGCAAAAAACGCTGGTCTATTGTCCGTCAGAAACGTTGCCTTGGTAATCCAACCATTTTTACTCAAAATAATCAAAATTATACTTCTAATAATAATAATAATAATAATGTGTGGACTTATATAGCGCACGTATCCACCAACTAAGTGGTGCTCAAGGCGCATTATATCATTACCCCTGCTCATAAGGCTCATAAGGCTCATAAATCATTCCTGAAACCATCTCAGCTCCCTGGGGAGTATACAGCTCAATTGCTGCCATTACAGCGCATATAGGGCTAATCAACCAACTCTGCCCTCACAGGTACCCATTTAACCCCTGGGTGGAGAGAAGCAATTATGGTTAAGTGTCTTGCTCAAGGACACAAGTGTCACGGCCGGGATTCTGCTGCTAACACCAGAACTTGAGTCCGGTAAGCTAGACCGCTCGGCCACGACACTCCACGATCATAGCCAATAAACAGATCATAGCCAATAAATTCAACTGATGTTTTCAGAAGTACTTTAATCTTGCTAATTTGTGTACCAATGGATCGGATGCACATCAACCTGCTCATTTACAATGTGAAATTGATCAGCTTATTGTTTCTCCTGAAGTTGTGTGTAAAGACATACGTAAAATGTAAGGTAATAGTGCGCCAGGGCCTGACAACATCTCGGCTAAAATGTTAAAACCTGTCGCTTCTGCAATAAGTTATCCTTTAGCAGACTTTCTAAATTTTACTTTGGAAAGAGTTCCACAGGCTTGGAAACATGCCAATGTTGTACTGATCTATAAGGGTAAGAGTGATCGTGCATCATTTGATTCACATCGGCCAATATCATGAACATCTGTAATATGCAAGTTGCTTGAGAGAAACATATATGATCACATTTACGCTTATTGTATCACCAACTCGCTGTTGTCTCCTTTTCAATTTGGATTCAGGCCTGGTTTTTTCTGTAACAGTCTCCTGTCCAAAATATTTCATGATTGGGCCAGTATCCTTGACCAAAGAATCATTGTATTTTTTTTTAGACTGGACACGGGCTTTTGACAAAGTCCCACATAACTTGTTAATCAATAAATTGCATCATTTAGATATTAGACAGCTTGATGCTTGGATACAAGACTGTTTACATAACAGGTTTCAGAGTGTTGTGTACCGGGGTGAAGTATCTACCCCTTTGAGGGTTACGTCTGGAGTCCCTCAGGGATCCATACTGGGACCCCTTTTGTTTATACTTTTTACAAACGATCTCCAACACTGTGTTTTTCCTGGTACTTCAATGTACCAATACGCTGACGACACTGTCATCTTTAGACCTGTTCCCAACCAAGTCGATGCTTCTGCATTACAATCAGTACTTGATAATGTAATTTCATAGAGTAATAGCAATGGTATGTCACTAAATCCATCTAAATGTACTTTGTTACCCATTTCCCGGAGATGTCAACATTTGTTTTCACATAATTACAATATCTTAGGCAATTACATACGTTTCAAAAGACCACAAATATCTTGGAGTAATTATACAACCGGACCTTAATTGGAAAAGTCATGCAAACTCAGTTTGTTCTAAAGCATCACAAATTCTAGGTTTCATTAAGAGAACTAGTGAGCACACTAAACATTCACTTCAGCTTTACTAACTCTATGTAGACCAATTCATTTTAATTTTTATTTTTGTATTTATTTATTGTACATTTTTTCATTGCCATCACCACATTGATTAATTTTAATAATTTTTGGTTTTTGATGTATTTTCTGTGTGTTTTTAGAATTGCTGTGGAGAGAAATAAATTAATAATAATAACAACTACGGTACCTGGAAGGGTCGATCATTCAGGTAGCTTGCTAACCAGGACAAAAGCATTCCCCTGGCCTCCAATAATGTATAGCTTGCTATTGTGCCACACACTATCGAAGGCTACCTTAATGTGAAGGGCAATAACTCTTACTTCTATTGTTAAGACTGGAGAGCCACTCATGGCTGAGGTTAAGAGGTAGGTCTGAAGCCGAACCGGTATGAGCTAGCTGATTAGGCCTCTGGAGAAGAGAAAGTGTTGCATTTGGTTGTTGACTATTGTCTCCATGACCTTGCTTATGTTGTTAGCTCAGGAGGCCGGTAGTAACTGGGGTCATTTACGTGCATGATAATCATGTACCGGAACTACGCTGTTTTTCAAGTAGAAGGGAGATCTTCTCGGCTGAAACAGAGACTTTGCTACTCCATCAACATCTAGCTTTTGAAGCTTCTGCTGCATGTCCCGTGGACGAAACTTCACCAAGGTATGTCCTGAGCCTGTGCGGGACTGGACTGGGAAAGCTTGCTGACTAGCATTTCGAGTGTGCACTTTTGGGCAAAGAAATCACAGAAACTTTCAGCATTCTTACTTGATGTATAATAAGACTAGTTGCCATTTGTAAAGTTGGGCCATCATGATTAGTTGTCTTAGATGTTAGTTTGTGTTTTGTGCGATGGTGTTGATATTGGTCACCTTCTCAACTCGTTGGATTAGGCCTACCTGTCTAGCTTTCATCGTGGCATCCTGGCTTTCACGGTTTGGGTGCACACACTTTAAGATTTCCTGACCTCCTTGTCACCCATTATTCTATTATTGTATCGATTGTATTTATTTATTCACTTACTAACTAATCTTAGACCTTAAAATAACACTAACAATCACAGTACACAATCAGAAAACCAATAAATTCTTAAAAACAGAAACTTCACATTGCCTAAAACAACTATTCAAATCACCGACTGAACGGTTAGCGCTTAGTTAAACACGTTAGATCTAGATGTTTGAAGATTTGAACATTTTACGAATTCAAAATTGATGGTACAACAATTTATATAAAAAAATATATAGATAGATAGATAATTGGCATAAGTGGACCGCCCACCAACATAGGGGCTGGTTAGCTCAGTTGGTAGAGCACTCGTACGGTATTCGAGAGGTCGCGGGTTCGAGTCTGGCATCAGCCAGTTTTTCTTTGCTCGCTTCACGATCACACAACGGGACACAAGCCTTTTACGTGGTTGTACATAGAATAAATATATATATAAGAAGAAACTGACCTGAAATATAATATAAAAACGGGAAGCGAGCAAAGAAAAATTGCCATATATATATATTTCAGGTCAGTTTCTCCATATAAATCTACTTTGTGTACAACCACATAAAAGGCTTGTGTCCCGTTAATTGTGTGATCCCCGCTACTGCCGTTACCCAGGTTGTTTGCATCTGACCGGGGCTTGATCCCTGGCTCCTCGGCAGATATGGTTTGGCCTCTGACCTGGCCCCATAGAGCAATAGATAATTGGCATAAGTGGACCGCCCACCAACATAGGGGCTGGTTAGCTCAGTTGGTAGAGCGCTCGTACGGTAATCGAGAGGTCGCGGGTTCGAGTCCGGAATCACCCCGCAGCCAATTTTTCTTTGCTCGCTACCCGTTTATAATATTTCAGGTCAGTTTCTCCATATAAATCTACTTTGTGTACAACCACATAAAAGGCTTGTGTCCCGTTAATTGTGTGATCCCCGCTACCGCCGTTACCCGGGTTGTTTGCATCTGACCGGGGCGTGATCCCTGGCTACTCGGCAGATATGGTTTGGCCTCTGACCTGGCCCCATAGAGCAATAGATAATTGGCATAAGTGGACCGCCCACCAACATAGGGGCTGGTTAGCTCAGTTGGTAGAAAGCTCGTACGGTAATCGAGAGGTCGCGGGTTCGAGTCCGGAATCAGCCAATTTTTCTTTGCTCGCTACCCGTTTATAATATTTCAGGTCAGTTTCTCCATATAAATCTACTTTGTGTACAACCACATAAAAGGCTTGTGTCCCGTTAATTGTGTGATCCCCGCTACTGCCGTTACCCGGGTTGTTTGCATCTGACCGGGGCGTGATCCCTGGCTACTCGGCAGATATGGTTTGGCCTCTGACCTGGCCCCATAGAGCAATAGATAATTGGCATAAGTGGACCGCCCACCAACATAGGGGCTGGTTAGCTCAGTTGTAGAGCGCTCGTACGGTAATCGAGAGGTCGCGGGTTCTAGTCCGGCATCAGCCAATATATATATATATATATATACTTGTAGTAAAACTAGTTTTACTACAAGTATATTACGCTCTGTCTATGTGGCATTGAGCACTCTACTTCAAGATAGACCGCTACATTTAAGTATATATATATATATATATATATATATATATATATATATATATATATATGTATATATATATATATATATGTATATATATATATGTATATATATATGTATATATATGTATATATATATATATATATGTATATATATATATAGTAGCCATTGTAATTTTTCACATTTGAATACAGCATTGAATATAAAAGGCCTACAACCTTAGAAGCAAAAATGCTTTAATAACTCGACAGGTGTTGACTTTCTAGTTCTAATTAATTTTGTTTAAATTTTCTCCGTTCCTTTCTGCTTTGTGTTTGTTTTCTTTTCTGTTCCCTCGATGTTGTTAATCAAGTTGGTTCCTAAAACACCTGGCGAATTTTCCACCAAGTGCAATTACAATAACATTTTGATAACTCGCCTAATTACACATATGGCCCATGATGTTTTATCACGGTCAAGAAAAGACGTGCGTCGCGTAAAGCAGAAAGAAAAAGCCACGAAAATCCACGAAAACATGACCATGGACAAACATGACTATGGGCAAACAAATATCTAAGTAGATATTTCTCATATTTTTCTCCTGTCCAATTGATTCTTTTTAATGACTATTATACATAGGCCGTTTTTAATAATTTAAAAGATACGTTTTGACTACCTCCTTTTCCTGCAAAATCTGTACAGTGTAAAAAGTCACACACTTATTCTTTATTATTTAAATGTGCGCATATTTGGGTGTTTTGCCCATGAAGAACACCGCAAGGGTCGAGTTGCGTTTAAATTAAACCACGACAAGTTATTTTTGGAATACCACCCATTATACTGTGGATTTTCTAGTGGTTAATAGCCCCTAATATGTTATCAATTGCCGTTCTTCTAAATAGAGACGAATTCTATCATCAAGTGAAATTGGTGGCAGCCGTGCCTAGTTTAAAATGTCACACACCGCTTGCAGCCCTTGGCAGCACTGACGTTGTCCCGTTTTTAATAGCTCTTATTAAGGCCCACCGCCCGGAACGTGATTGCAATTTTTTTAAAGAGCTCAGATTTACTCGAAGGAAACAGATGAGTGGTGTAAAGCCCCCTGGCACTCTCATTTGATTCTGTTGGGATATACATTGTTGGTTTATAAGGGATAAAGCAAGACACAGCGTGGAGTGTCACGTCCCATACGCTTTTAACCGGCCACTACAAATGTTTGCCGTGTTGGGCGCATCAACTAAAAACACTCATTTACAATCATCACCACGATCTCACGTCATTCAAACCTATCTGAGGAGAATTTTTTCCTCCTTGCTTGGAATACTTCGTGGGCTTAGCGATGGAATTCCACTTAATGATGGCACGGAGGCTGTACTTGCATAAGAAATGGCACGCGCGCACGCACTTCTTGGGAGGATGACATGACACCCAGAACTTACAAAATAAAAATGAATAAGTTGTCTTCATTAGAAAGAAGAGGGTCGTGGATTCTAGATAGCTTAACATAATCAACAATATCATGTATAACCTACTTGGTATAATAGTCATGTGCCAATCCGAAATTAACGGGTTGGTACCCGACTGATTTACTCTATATTCATTTTGGATGACCTGTTGACCCTGTTGACCCTGAATATTACTTCTGAATTGTGCTCTTTGACTTCATTCAATAAAGGTTCGAATCCCGGCTGTATGTGAAGCTCTTGATGGTATGAATCTTCCCTAAATCTTTTTTCTGAGGTGCTGTCATTAACGAAAAGTAAAATTATTAGAGTGACTTTCCTCCATATCAGCCTGCTCTACATATGAAGGAATACGAAAACTCAGAATGCATTTCAGTTTTTCTCATTAACGACGCAGAGTAATAAGTTGGAATCAGCTTGATTCAAAGATTTATCTTGACTCGTATAAGAAGCAGTTTTGCCAACATAACCATTGTCTTCGCTTTCTTTAACACAAAGCAGCTTATGGATCCACGTGTTATTCGACCAGAAAATACTTTGGTAAATGCAATATGGCGGCATAGTTCCTTGCACACATCAAATCATTGTAATCACATGCTTTAATGATACAGTTTCCGGGGAAGGGTTCTTAATCTGACATTAAACGAAAAATTCCTCCCACAATTAGTGACAGTTAATTAAAATACAAATAATAAAACGATGGGTTGTCGTTTTAATCCTCAGCTTGCACGAGGACGTGTGCAGTCTTCCGATTGGCCAGCACGGCTGTCAATCAAAATCAAGGGCGTTTTAAATATCGCTATTATACAGTTTCTGACATCCAAATTTCATTAAAAATGTGTTCGTTTAATAACGATATTATCTTTCAAAATTCGTTTGCTTTTTAAATTCTATTTTGGGGGTCTCTAGAGCCAAACACAGGCGATATATCTTTAATTATGGGCCTGTTTTGAATTACATTATTAGCCAGAATTATTGATGGATAACATTTTTTTCCGACTTTTAAGAGTTAAATTATTGGCCAGATTACGTTAAGAGCCTTATTTGAGTAACATTATTGGCTGGATTACAGCGCTTGAAAGCCAGGCCTGGATCATACGCTTAAGAAGCCTTAAGATGAGTTAACCCCGTAAGGTAGATGATTATAGGATATAGAGTTTGTGGGTCATTCACACAAAGCAACGTAATAGCATTTGCCTGTGATTTCCTCCGCAGCTGGCCACCCAACCCAAAAACAATGTTTCTATGCTGGTTTCAAAATTGCTCCATTTTCAAGTGAATACCACTATATAATTCAAAAGTCAATGTTCATAAAAATTATGTGTTACTAGGATTTCATACAGGGGGGTCGATTTTGTTAGTTTCTGGATTTAAGCGAACACGTTTGAGCGAGCCTTTTATATGGCGTAAGGGTCTAGGGGCAAAGGACCCGGAAGTTCTGCAAATGTTTTACCAAAAGAATTTGAAAAACCGCAATACTTTGCCCCAAAACAGAATATAACTAAACCAACAACAACAACTACAACTTACAAACAAACGTCAAAACGCGCATATTTATTTATTAAAATGCACTCACTGAATATAATGTTTTCTTTGTGTAATTGCTTTTTAATATGATGATGACTGTCATGTTATACTTTAATTTGATCTTAAATGTAAACAGCCTCAGGTAAATAAGATAATGCATACACGAAGATATCATTGTAATAAATATGATGCTGAATGAATTTTTGTGCAGTAGCTCTATTTACATTCATATAATGAATGCTACATTTTAGTAAATTTAGTACCTTTGAATTCATCCTCGCCTGAGTTCTTATAATGACGTAGTGATTTGCTCACGTTTACTTAAGCCAGGATTTCATAATAAGAAAGTGACATAGGGCCTATTTACAATGTTTTGATAATCATTTTATTCATCCCCACCTGGGGATTGTCACTACATAACAATGTGTGCCCTGTATTTTGATATATTTGGAACTTTTCAATATAGATATCTCTGGGTAGAGTGGGCGTGAAATTGATTAATTTGCGCGTATTCCGGTGTGTACATTATGTGCCCATGTTGATTAATATTTGGTCAACATATATAATTACAACAGCTGTACTCAAGTCGCCGTGTTTCTGTTGTAAATATTAGCATCAAACAAACATAAGCCATACCATTTGTTCGCTTGAATCTATTTAGATATATTACACAATTATACAGTGGTTATTTGACGACAAGCTGACCAAAACGTGTGGACATGTTTATAGTAAAGTTCGTCACCGTAGAAAAGCGCTCCAACTCCGCATCGATCGAATTTATGGCAAGGTGTCGCATTATTTTATTTTTTTAATCTGTTTTTCCGCCAAAATAAATATTTCAAGAATGAGTTCAAAATGCATATTGAAGATGTATAATAGATTAATATACTACATGGTGCATCCATTAAGTAAATATCAAAGTATTAATAAATATTTAGTTACGAAAGACATAATGACTAATCTTTTTACAGGTTGGAATGACAAACTAATAACCGGTACAAAACAAAAAATGCTATGACCGTTGTGTGCAAAAACATTACACTTTCTTAATCTTAAAGGGCACTCTGTTTCAATCATTCATGTCATGACAGACACAAGTGCATTTACTTCGGCTTAAAGTGTGCATTTTTTACAATGCAATGCTACGTCCTTCATTATCAGGGGCCGTCATCTCGAAGAGGGTTGTCTAAAATTGATTTCTATTTGCTTTATTCCTGTGATGCCCTTTCACATTTCTTATAGCAATAGCCCATCCACATTCTTACATTTTAATAAACCACGATGTTATACTTATTTTTCTTGGTCTTTTTTCGTGGAAAGTTTTTCTTCCAAGAGAGTCTTTGAAGCTCTTGATTTCTTATCTGTATAGTCTCGAAATACATTTACTTAATTTTCCTGTATTTGTTTATTGTTATGAGTTGTCTCTTTGTCCGTGATTTGAGAATGAAATATGTGTCACTTTGTCTGTCCATGTGATACTTAGTGCATCTCAAAGGTCTCAGATGTATTTATTAGTTATTTGTCAGTATCCACGTTTCTGCTCTGTATACTAATGTAGACCAGATGTAACCTTATCCTTGTTTGAATATTGATGTTTCTTGGTGGGAAAATCTTCTTTAATTGAAAACTGATTTGGCAACGTTTATTTGTCTTCTAATTTGATTGCATCGACCATTGTCTGTTACCATCTGACGTGACCAAGGTAAATGGAAGATTCCACTTGGTCCAGCTCTTTCCCATCAAGATTTCCCTTTACTAATGACAGTTGTGTTTATCTTTTTAAAGTTAATTTTAAACAAAATTATTCGCTCACTTCCTGTTTTTTCCAGTGTGTTTTTGCCATGTCGTTGGTATTTGTTTCACATTTATTCCACTCAAATTGAACCATCTACAGTCTTCAATTTCCCTGTAAATCATGTTAATGTACAATGTACGTTGTACATGTTGAATAGACCAATTACACAGCAGCCTTTTCGAATACCCTTCTTGATATGAAAGAGAAAGAGAACGTTGCCTAGGCCTATATACTCTGTATGACTGCTGTTGGTCCCAATACATGTTCTCAACTTCTCATTTCCTTGCCGTCTAGCCTGATCATCTGCACGCGTTTGATTATTTTCTTCTGATGAACTTTTTCAAGGGCAAAGTCGATGAAACATACAAAAGCATCAGTGTCTAGTGCAATGTGTTTTTCGCTTATTGATCCCGTGTTAATGAATGACTCTCTTGTGTACTCTGATTCCGTATATTCTGATTCGTCCAAAGATGATTCCTGGTTACATTTTACCTACATGACTGATATTGCTCAAATCTGAACATTCAATATCTTTGGCCCATTTCGGAATTATTATGACAGTAGACTGTTAAAAGTCATTTGGGAAGTAAGCCGTGTGTTAGATACTATTGCATAGTTTTGTAAGGTAACTCTATATTTTCAGCATTTCAGCAGATATGCCAAGAGTTCCAGGAGCTTAATTGTCCACATCTATAAAAGATGTTGCATCCCGCTGTGACATCACTGATGTACTCATGAATATGCACATTTTCATTAGCAGAAATACCAACAAGCGTTTAAAAAAGCATCAAAACACCCACAAATTGGAAATTAAAAGGAAAACAATTAGTGTCAGTATAACGACTTGTGTAATGTGCGTTACAAAATTCCTATATCAAAGGCAATTTACTGTTATTGGCCTAGTGTTCCTCTTACGCAGTTCTTATTTATTTGTATGTGCTTCCTTTGGTTTTTCCATTGAGCCTCTACCCTGTGGTTGTTATTTTCATATTGTTAGGTGTCTTTTTCTAACAGAATTAAGAGAGGTTGAGTCATCTATAGTTGGGCCAGGGCTAAGGTTAAGTGGTTTTTCAGTATCAGTACTATTGTCGCCAAAACTGGGTGTCTGTCCCTGGGTAATAAATTTATATGGTTAAGACTGTGTTTAAATTACCCTTTTCATGATGAAGTCAACCTGATTCTCGTGTACATCTGCAGGACTCTTCCATGTCTATAACAGAAATATTACCCCCTGCATAAAACCCTATAGAAGCCTTCCACGTTAATTGTTGGCTCCAAAAACATTTCATGCATACCCAACCACCCCCACCTCTGATGTTAAATTTTAGGTCAATTTATGCTCGAGAAACAAATGTTGACAATTTCACCCCTCACCCCCACCCCCTCACCCCACCATTCCATTTATGGATCCGACGCTGCATACACCTGTTAGATGGCTACGTTAAATTGATCCTTATCAGTATTTTTCTTTCATTGCCTGTTCAGTATTCCAATTATACGAGTTTGGCAATGTCCTTGTTTATTAACATTCCCGTGTATGTATCTGGCTCCACCACAGAGTATGACTGTCTTTGTCTATATATATTCTGCATCTTTTCACTGCTTCCTGAGTAACTATATAATGAACTTGCTTTGTATATGCTTCACACATTCCATCCTTTCTCCATATAGTTCCATACAGTGATTCTTTGGGTATTGTCTAGTTTCTAGACAGCTGCCATCGGATAGATCTTTATTGTCATCATAGTGTACAAATAGTGTGGAAAGTTCATTAATTTATTGAATCGCAACCTTGACCCAATGGTCTTAAACTCGTTTTTGGGGATCGATACTGTTCGAAAACCTTGAGGATGAGGTTGATATAAGAATCTAACTACGAGCATCCAGTAGAATATTCTATTGGAAGTAATTTTCTGAGTAAAAGCGCAAAAGGCAACAACGAACCACACAAATAAACTATACAAATGACAAGGATCCGTGTGGGAGTATATATTAAATTTACCATATTTTCTTAGCAAGCTATGTTGTAGAGGTCCCAACTTGACAAGTATCTCGTGTTTCATTTGTCTTATTTATTATGAACTATGGGATGATACGAGGTGACAATCTCTTCCATGGTGGCTTACCAAATTACATTATACACACTTTGATGCGTCCCATGTGAGTCACACACGGTGTTCTAAAATCGATATCATGGATTATATTGCTGATGCATACACTATATCTGTTGAACAGTTTGATGTTGTCAGAGGAAACGTTTCTCTACCTATATGTATATACCATTGGCTTCACTCACGTAGGTCACCCAGCTAGCTAAAGCTGTTACCTGGGTGTGGTTATTCCTGTCCCTATACCGTATACTATGAGCATGGACGGGAGACACATGTACGTGAGCTAGACCATACGGAGTATAGAGAACAAAATGATCTAGGCATCACTCACGAAATGAAGGCTTAGGCTCCCTTAAATATAACGACAAAGATTTGATATAAAAATAAACTGTCATGGACGAGCGATTCATTGCATTGGACTCAGTTCTGGTGTTGTCAAAATGTTTCAAAGGGGACGCTGGACGTTAGTCAAGAAATTATTATGACTTTTAGAAAAATGATAGCATCTCAAACATAAACATTTCAAAGGATGTTTCAGATACCATCATGAACCTTACTGCAAGTAAGTTTTGATATTAACAAATGTCTAACCTTCTGTTAACCTTCCATAAAACATCAAATATTGAAGAAATAAACAAATAAACATTACAGTATGTTTTGTCTAATTCATGATTGTTTGTTTTGCCTGCCATTATTCAGTAAAGGTCAGTGTATGCGTCAAATCTTAATTTGTATAGTGTCGGGCAAAAGAGTCGCTCTGGGGTCGATTTCACAAAACTCTTCCTATCTTAGGATTAATCCCAGGATTTAAGAAGAGTCCCAGCCGTAAGATCGATCTTACCTAGGATGAATCCCAAGATCGATTTCATAAAACGCGTCTTAAGCAGGACGTATCCAAAATATAATAAAACGAATATCCAATTATTGAACGAGGCTGACCTTTCTCGTACGACGGCTCTTTTATATTTATTTTACCGTACAAACGAAACGGCCGTCGGGACTTCGCACTCTCACAGCAGTTCAAGATGGCTGATTGGCGAGTTCTCGATGTACAACTTTTTGGCTCCAAACTTTTGGGAAATGTACAATACGTATCTAGGGAAATTTAGCAAGTGAACATTGAGGTCAAATGTCATGATTGTTTACACCACCACTAACACACCAAGTATAATAACAAAAAATAAATCGCTAGTTGTAAGCACAACGCTTGCGGGCGGTATACTATAAAAAAAATACAGGTTAAAAATATATATAGCTTAGAGCAAGCTAACTACGACGCGTAAAGTCAAAATAATTACTGTAGGCCTATCGTCATGATCATGCTGGGTTTTTTACATGTGTTTCATGTTGTATTTGTTGACCAACCCTTTCTAACAGTCGGGTATCCCTTTCTGTGTAAATATATACCTTCTGACAATTTCCTCATCGTTTAGACTATCTAACGGATTTCGTCTGTCCCGAAAGAGTTGCTCTCATCTCAATGCACGTCTAGCTTCGTGGTCCGCTAAAAGTATAGGCGCCATTATTATTATCGAGAGTGGACGACAAATTTTGAACGTTAATATAAAACTAATTCAATAGGTAAGATGACCCACACACCAATCTTAAGTTAAGACGGGTTTGACACCGTTGTCGTGGAAGTTAGGATACGTTTAACCCTTCTTATATTTTGTGAAATCGTTCTTAGGACGCGTCTCGAGTTAGGAAGAGTCATCCGTCCTAACTCGAGATAAGACGCGTCTTTAGCGCTTTGTGAAATCGACCCCCTTGGTCTTACATTCGTATACAACGTACTATTTCACACTTGAAGCTGTAGGCAGGGACACTTAACCTCTAGAATAATAAAGATAGATAGTATGATCATGTTGTGCATTCATCAAAATGTCATCATAATTAAAGACATGCATCGCTTAACAATGACATAATCAACGGATCTGTTGTTAGTCCTCTTTCTCAGACTATTAAAGGTTTAGGCCTAACCCTAATGTAATTATCATATTGTAGGATATCACTGGCTGTTTTAAGACTGATTTATAAGTTTACAAGAATAAATTTATTCAGTTTACAAGAATAAAATAAAATACCTAGTAGCGGTCCCTCTAATTGAACATGTGTGTCTGTATCTAAAGACATCTAATTCAGTCCTATAGAGACACCAACGTAATCAGTTATCCTTCGGTGATAGTAATTACGGCAATGTGTATAGAGTTGCGTATATCCACGCGCTCGCCTTGCGCGTTAATTACACCTCCAAAAAACAAACAAACAAACAAACAAACCACGACATAAAGGAGTGTTAAAAGATGGTCAGTAAGCAATGTGTGCTTATTCGAGATAAGTTGATCATTCTACTTCAGGCTCATATAATTGGCTCATTCAATTACCTGTCAAAAGTTTCATCCCTTGACTGTTAACCTTTTTACCTCTTTTAACAAATTCAGAAATAATATTTGGCTACGTGACTCCTAGGTTAAACTTAATGTATACCTGTATAGCAGCCTTGACCCAAGGATTACATAATACATTT